>JASAMY010001165.1:0-427816 GCA_030248085.1 Paralinhomoeus sp. GSCO2_6
GTGGAGGTCAAGCTGTTGTTATTGGATTTGGGGGCAACGCTCGGAGGCCGTACAATGGCCCATGTAGCCTACCTACCCGTCCATGTAAGAGAGGTTTGGATTGAGTCAGGAATAGAGTGGTCCCTCCGAGACTATTGCCAGGGCTGCTGGCCAGGCGTATGCCACGGCTAAATAGCGTTTCCTGGGCAGCCCAGATTCCTCAGGGATCTACGCTCCGAGCCCTCTCGGAAAAACAAGGGCAGAAGCCGAGGAGCGCCATCCGTAGAGCGGCTGCCGATCCGATATGTATGGCTGCTACAGTGTAATGTACTGTTTAGTGTGTACAATAACTAATCGTAGTTGTACTGCTAGACTGGGAACTGTACATGCGTTATTTACTCCGTGGATAGCTGTATGGTACATGTCTATGATAGAGGTGTACCTCACGTACACCTATAGCTGATTTCTGTATGTGTTGGTAGTAAAGTAGTAGCCGTACCATGTACTGTACAGACCTAGGTGGTCGTGTGGTCTACAGGGTGGTCGACTACAGCAGCATGGAGGTACAGATCACAGTGGAGGGGTCATAGTCTAGCGATACAAGCACGAAAACGTCACTGACGTCTATGCGTCATACCACTGCTAAGACATAAATCACAATTTTCAAAAACAGATTTCTGACTTTCGGACTAATTTTCGGGGAGATTTTCTTTTGTGAATTAGTTCTAGCTTCTTTAATTTGTGACGTTGACGAGGCTTCATTCTCGCTAGATCCTGAGTCGATTTCCTCCGCTTTTTACTTTTTTTATAGCGTTAGCTTTAACAAATACTTTTCGACTTTTTTGGTAAATTCTCGATTTTCTCGGAATTTTCGTCCATCAGCTCCTGTTGCTTCTTTGCGCGGATTCGGTGCTAAATGTCTGAATGCAAAATTCAATGTATCCTGCCTGCGGTTACAAATCGTGCATTCGGTCGTAAATACATAAGGTGGTTTCTCCCCGAAGGGAACCTGCCGAAGCAGGAGGTCACGCCGCAGAGCGGCCCCGCCGAAACGGGTTATCTCGCCGCAGAGCGGCACCCACCGGAGTGGGCTAATATCGCCGGTAAACCGGCACCCGAAAGAACGGGTTTGTATTTGTATTTTTTACTTTCTAAATAATTTCTACCAGACAGAATCCAACATCCCTGGCATTCTTTCGGCTGTCCTCCCTCTAGTCGTTATCGGTCCGCGTTGAGGCGGCCCGGCTGGGCGGCGCTGAGATTGACGTGGGGGGGGGTGGTCGGCCAATTTGGCAGGTCCATCCGCCTCACAGCAGGCTGCCGAATATGATGAACAATGGAGACGACCGCAATTAGATGTTGTTCAGCGATGGCGGTCGACCCAACCCAGAGCCTGACTGAAGACGACGCGACGGGACGGGTCCGGCTGCCTGAGGATTATCGGACGCCCACCTGACTATGCTGCACGGAAACGCCAATTGCTTGGATTATTCGGTTACGCTAATCCTGAGTTTAATCCCAAACCGTTAGACCCTTCAAGGTGGATCAACTGCAACTGGCTGTGTCGCTGCTAGTCACAGCGAGCAATGTTTAGCGCACTAGCTAAAAAGAGTAATTCTGTTCTTCGGAATTCATTTAACTATAATGCGTAGGTATGAAAACTTGTAGATGCAATGTATGCTGTGCGCTTTTACAAATCAGAAGTATTGTGCAGTGCGGCTTCCCAGTTGACTGTATTTTTCCGATGGGGCGGTGCAGCAGCTTCTAACGTACAGTGTACGGAGCGAGCGCGACAGAGCGCCTGACTGGCCACAGTGGTTACGAGTGCGACCGACGCGACGACGACGCCGACCGGCGCTCGTCAGCGCTGCCACGGCCAGCAACACTCACACACGGCCAGTACCGAGAAATAATAGAGGTTTTTCACTGGCAGCGACGTCCGCTGCCGACTCCCTTCCGTCGCAGCGTCGCGTCGTCACAGCGCCGCCGACTCGCGTCTCTCAACGCTCTCTCCCTCCGTTCCTTGCCTGGCTTCAGCAAGCGGGGCGGGTGACCACAGGCGGCAGGCGCTGCCTCCTCCCGTCGACGCAGCCCCCTCCTTCCCCTCCTCTTTCCCTTCCTCCCTCGGTCGTTTGTTGTCTGTCACAGGCCGACGGCCGTCCTCGCGACGGAAGCCCCTCGTCACTCAATCACTCATTCGGCGACACTCATTATTGTCACTTGGCCGTCGTCGCGACGCCGCAGCGCGTTCAGCGCGGTCTGTCGCCCAGCGCCGTACGCTGTCCACGAATGGTTAGGCCTCGTGCTTAGGCGTTGCAGCGAGGACGGGGCGCCAGTGACGCGGGCCGGTTGCATCGCTTCGCGTTCGCTTCAGCTCCGCCTCCAGCATGTCGGCGTCGAGCGGCAACACGTACCTGCATCTGCTGCACTTCTTCAAACCGCGAGTGAGCAAAACCGAAGGAGACCGCCACGAGTACATGTGCTACATCGACGCGGCCCCCTTCCGGTCTTCAGGCACGTCGACTGACTACGCATTATATGTAGCTACCGTGTTGTACTTGTGGCGAGTGGTACCGAGTGTGCAGGTGGTACAAGAACGGGCAGTTGCTTGGTCTGGACCCAGTCACGAGCAGGAAACAAACCGAGGATGACGTCTACGTCCTCAGGGATGGACCGCGTAAGCAATTGCTGCGCTTTCGCGCCCTTTCGGCTCAAGACGCCGGCGAATACATGTGCCTCGTCCAGAATCTCTGGCAAGAAGAACACAACTTCATCCCTCTCTGTGAGTGCAATTCTGACGCACAGACGCTTCACTATTGTTCAGAGTTATTTTGAACAATAATCAAGAAGTTTCCGACATTTTAAAACAGCTTATGTTGAGACTGCAGTTTGTGATAATCTACCAGACGTATGACTTGAGAATGCACGCACTTCCTGTCAGCGATACCGGTACCTAGGGCGTACGCGAGTCGACTTCAGGTCAGGAGAAGAGCTGGTCAGTCAGCATCTGTTGACGGCAGTGGTGGACGCAATAGAGGCGGCGGCCGCAATAGAGGTGGCGCGGGCGCGCTTGGGCCGGCCGTTGGTGGTGGCTGGCAGCCTCCGCAGGGGCCCGACTGGGAGGCGAGCATTGACGACTCGCTGCCAGACTACTTGGTGGTCGGCTCCTGCATTCCATACAACGGGGCCGTCTGCACAGCCGAAATCGGCAGCCACCAACTCGTCAAAGTCAAGGACAAGTCAAAAACAACGCTCTTCTTCAAAGGCGCGTTCAACTCCCGCTCCGCTCAATTCCGATGCTCCTCCTACGGTGAGTCGCTTCAGAGCTCTTTCTCCTGGGAACGAAGAAGTCGTTGGCTCCGCCGGCGATCAGTTCAATGGAGTGCAAAGAGTTTGCCATGCGCTTGGCCTGCTACAATCACTTCACGGTCTGCGATCCCACGCCAGTCTCGAGCAGCGCTGTCGACGATACTTGGGAGCGGCCCGCCGACGTCATCCACGTCTGCAAGCGCGACTGCTTACGGCTCCGCGAGTGCGCTTCCTTTCATCTGACGCCGCACAAAGGCGCAGCGTCTTTGTTCAGCTCCCTCTGCCCCGTCGACTACCAACGTGCCGTCGAGGCCGACTTAATCGGCGACGACGACGTCAACAAGATGATGCCTGACTGCGACTCCTTGCCCGCCGAGCCAGTGGCGTGCATTCCTCTGCTACTGCCCCCTGAAGCGGAGACGAGGCGACGACCAGTCGACGCGTCTCACTGGTGCTTCGCCGGCACAGGCGCTAACTACAAGGGCAAGCAGAGCAAGACGTCGAACGGACGACAGTGCCTTGACTGGTCGACTGCCGACCCGGCCCTAGCTTCCAAATACACTCATCTCCAAGAAGCTTCCAATTATTGCCGGAACCCAGGCGGTCTCCGCGACCAACCCTGGTGTTACGTCGCGCCCAGCGTCGCTGGCCAGCACGCCAAGCGCCGAGAGGACTGCTCCGTGTTGAAGTGCCCACCCCTCTTTGCTGCCGCCTTCCGTGACGCCCTGCCGCCTACTGGGGACCATGAGCTGGGCGGCAGAGGCGCTGACGACGCAGGTCGTGGACAAGCAGCTGGTTGAGGACGGTTGTCGACAAATGGGACGCAGCAGCCGATCCTCTCAAGTACAGCCTCCTTGGAGGCGGTGTCAGCGCGCTTGCCGTTCTCCTGCTAGTGCTGGTCTGTTGCTGTTGCTGTCGTCGCCGCTCCAAGAAAAGCGTCAAGCGCTCTCCCAATACTAGAACCCCGATCTTGACGGACCGTGCTCTGAACTGCCATGGGTGCGTTTACTCACTGCCAAACAGACGAACACTGCATTCTTTTTGAGGCTGTCAACTTTTAGAAGGCCGAACGGTAGTGCGTACGCGCAATACAATGGCGCAGCTTCCGGCTCGGTACATTCGACGAACCCAAATCTGTCGATTGAAATGGCCAGCCTAATGCCGCCGGCACCCGCGCCCGCGACAGCTCCAGCAGCTACAGCTAACGCGGGGTTGCTGTTCCATCCGTCGAGCGCGCCCACGCCTCCCAGTCTACAGCAGGAGCCGATCCGGCAGCTCTCACCCACTGACGTTCGCTACTGCGAACCTCTAGGAGACGGTCACTTCGGCCCCTTTTACAAAGGAGAGCTGGTACAAGGCAGCGACTGCATGCAGGTTTCTTGGACAGGCCATCAAATTGCTCCTGATTTAACAAATAGCGCGATTGCCGCTCACAGGTTGCGCTCAAGACTATGCAGGACGTGAGCAACTCAAGGGCGGTCCAGGAGTTCCATAAGGAACTGGGAATCTCCGCCAGACTTCGGCATCCGAACCTGGTCGAGCTGCTCGGCGTCTGCGAGAGCGGCGACAGCTGCTGCGCCGTCTACGACTACATGTGCGTGGCGACCGACCACCTGTGGAGAGTGGCGCGGCCGCGACGAGCTGCGTGTTCGCTGGCAGGGTGCACGGCGACCTGCACGAGTTCCTCGAGCTACGAGCACCCAAGTCGGACTCGCTGCACGGCCTGGCCGACCAGGAGCGCATCATGCTCGACCACGGCGACTTCTTGCACATCGCTACGCAGGTACATTGTACCTGACAGCACCGCGGATGAACTCCGAGCCAACTAACGTCGCGCCAGATTGCGTCTGGAATGGAGTACCTCTCGAGCTGCCACTACGTTCACCGCGACCTCGCCGCCAGGAACTGCCTCGTCACCGACCGGCTGACAATCAAGATCGCGGACTTTGGCCTCATGCAAAGCGTCTACTCTCACAATTATTACCAGATGCAGAGCAGCGCTCTGCTTCCCATACGATGGATGTCCCCAGAAGCACTGCGTGCGTTCGCTCTAGTACATGTCGACTCGCCACATACACACGCAGCTGGCGGGTCCGATCTCACTTGCAGTGTACGGCAAATTCACGGACGAGTCGGACGTGTGGGCGTTTGGAGTGACGCTGTGGGAGATCTACAGCTACGGGGCCGAGCCGTACGCCTGCTACGAGAACGACGAGGTCGTCGAGCTCGTCACGAGCCGCTGTCTGCTCGAGCAGCCGCACAACACGCCGCCGCGCATCTACAGGTCAGCAGAGCCACCAGCGTCGCCGCTGTTTTTTTGCAAAACGGAGGCGATTTCAGCCTCATGATCGAGTGCTGGCACGAAGTGGGCGGCAGGCGGCCGCGCTTCGCGGAGCTTCACGCGAGACTTCAGAATTGGGCGCTGCTCAGTAGTCCCGCCCAGTCCGCCGGCGCGAGCGGCCATAAAGCCGGCCTCTTCTGCCAGCCGCACTTCGGTGGCTCCTGCCGAGGCAGCGCCTTGGCCGCCGCTTCGGCCAGCCACGCCGACTCTAGAGCTCACAGCGCCCACAACAGCGTGCAGCCCTTCGGCAACGCGCTTCCACAGCGCGCCGCAACATCGAGCGTCCACTCAGGCGAGTACAAACGAGAGACCGACGACTGCTGGCCTGCTGACATGACGCATTGTGTCGTCGACGATCGACATGCGGTCCATTCATTTCTAGGATCTTCGCTGTCGCAGAAAAGACGCGACTCGTTCGAGCAGCGCAAGCGCCTCTACACAGCACCCTTCAAGGGACAGAGCAGCAGCGGCAGCAACAGCGGTGGCGCACGGCCGCTGCTACAGTCCACCCCACTGCAACATGCGACGCAATCCGCGACAGGAACGGGCACGCCACCCGGTAGTCTGAGCAAGCTGATGAACGGAGCCAGTCCCCTGACGGTCGCCAAGTCGCTGCGGTCCAAAGGAGTCGGTCGCCAGCGAGGGCCGAATCATTCGCTGATCGGCAGTGGGCACGGAGGTTCGGAGGGAGACGCGGACAGCGACAACAGCAGCAACGTGTAATACTGCCCTCCTCGGCCAGCAGCCATCGCGAGTTCTTCATTGTGATACTCGGGCCCAACGGGCCGGCAGAAGCTTGATCTGAACCGCTGTCGCAGTAACCTCCACAGAGACAGGGTACGTCGTCCACACATCCGAAAGGAGCCTCCGCATACAGTACATGTATACGAACCAATACCGACAGGACGCCAGCAATTGTTGAATTGTTGAAGTGCCGTACAGTACCCACACACGTAAGTCGCTCTTCACGCGTCCTACAACGCATTTCTCCTGGACGCGTTGTGTATCATACATCCCTTCGTGATTCTGCTCGTCTGTTCGTTGTTTCTTGTCGGTTGTACTGGCGCGCCCCTCTGCAGCACGAGCTTACCCACTGATGAGCTTCTCTCTCTCCTCTCTTGTATACCCCTGTCAGTGGCACCGCCTCACGCGCTCCCCTCTGTCCTTCATTTCAGCCACTGTCGTACAACTCGCGTCTCATTGAATCGAAAACAGCGTGCAGAGAGCACTAACTGAGTGCCACGCCAATGTGACGCTCGCTCAGGGCTTGTCTGTCTGCCGAGCACACGCAGCTAACTCACCAGATGTTACTATGCTGCTTGTAATGGTTTCGCTTGAACTTCTAGACGAGGCTTACACGGGGCTACGAACTTTTCGTATTACCAAAACTTTTATATGCAAACTAAAAATGCGGACAATCCTCCTCCGCGTGAGACAATCGTAGTGTTAACACTGATTTGAAATTGCAATGCATTGATTTTGTTTGTTTCGAGATGCAAATTCGAATACCATAACTGGTTCACCGCAACTGCGTCAATGGACCACACCACAGCACAAGTGAGGAGGAGCAACAGAGATCACAAGGATCCTTGGTTGCCTCCCCACCAAGGAAGTAAGCATACGTGTATCCTATGTGCTATCTTGCAGTTGGCTACTGCATACAAGTGAGGAGGAGGAGTGACAGAGATCACAAGGATCCTTGGTTGCCTCCCCACCACGGAAGTAAGCATACGTGTATCCTATGTGCTATCTTGCAGTTGGCTACTGCATACAAGTGAGGAGGAGGAGTGACAGAGATCACAAGGATCCTTGGTTGCCTCCCCACCAAGGAAGTAAGCATACGTGTATCCTATGTGCTATCTTGCAGTTGGCTACTGCATACAAGTGAGGAGGAGCAACAGAGATCACAAGGATCCTTGGTTGCCTCCCCACCAAGGAAGTAAGCATACATGTATCCTATGTGCTTATCTTGCAGTTGGCTACTGCATACAAGTCAACTTTATGAGGAGCAACAGAGATCACAAGGATCCTTAGGTGCCTCCCCACCAAGGAAGTAAGCATACATGTATCCTATGTGCTTACCTTTGGCTACTGCATACAAGTGAGGAGGAGTGACAGAGACCACAAGGATCCTTGGTTGCCTCCACACCAAGAAAGTAAGCATACATGTATCCTATGTGCTCATCTTGCAGTTGGCTACTGCGTACAAGTGAGGAGGAGTGACAGAGATCACAAGGATCCTTGGTTTCCTCCCCACCAAGGAAGTAAGCATACATGTACCCATTGTGCTCATCTTGCAGTTGGCTACTGCATACAAGTGAGTGACAGAGATCACAAGGATCCTTGGTTGCCTCCCCACCAAGGAAGTCAGCATACATGTACCTATGTGCTTATCTTGCAGTTGGCTACTGCATACAAGTGAGGAGGAGGAGTGACAGAGATCACAAGGAGCCTTGGTTGCCTCCCCACCAAGGAAGTAAGCATGCGTGTATCCTATGTGCTATCTTGCAGTTGGCTACTGCATACAAGTGAGGAGGAGGAGTGACAGAGATCACAAGGTTTCTTGGTTGCCTCCCCACCAATGAATTAAGCATACGTGTATCCTATGTGCTATCTTGCAGTTGGCTACTGCATACAAGTGAGGAGGAGCAACAGAGATCACAAGGATCCTTGGTTGCCTCCCCACCAAGGAAGTCAGCATACATGTACCTATGTGCTTATCTTGCAGTTGGCTACTGCATACAAGTGAGGAGGAGGAGTGACAGAGATTACAAGGAGCCTTGGTTGCCTCCCCACCAAGGAAGTAAGCATACGTGTATCCTATGTGCTATCTTGCAGTTGGCTACTGCATACAAGTGAGGAGGAGGAGTGACAGAGATCACAAGGATCCTTGGTTGCCTCCCCACCAAGGAAGTAAGCATACGTGTATCCTATGTGCTATCTTGCAGTTGGCTACTGCATACAAGTGAGGAGGAGGGAGTGACAGAGATCACAAGGATCCTTGGTTGCCTCCCCACCAAGGAAGTAAGCATACGTGTATCCTATGTGCTATCTTGCAGTTGGCTACTGCATACAAGTGAGGAGGAGGAGTGACAGAGATCACAAGGATCCTTGGTTGCCTCCCCACCAAGGAAGTAAGCATACGTGTATCCTATGTGCTATCTTGCAGTTGGCTACTGCATACAAGTGAGGAGGAGGAGTGACAGAGATCACAAGGATCCTTGGTTGCCTCCCCACCAAGGAAGTAAGCATACGTGTATCCTATGTGCTATCTTGCAGTTGGCTACTGCATACAAGTGAGGAGGAGCAACAGAGATCACAAGGATCCTTGGTTGCCTCCCCACCAAGGAAGTAAGCATACATGTATCCTATGTGCTTATCTTGCAGTTGGCTACTGCATACAAGTCAACTTTATGAGGAGCAACAGAGATCACAAGGATCCTTAGTTGCCTCCCCACCAAGGAAGTAAGCATACATGTATCCTATGTGCTTACCTTTGGCTACTGCATACAAGTGAGGAGGAGTGACAGAGACCACAAGGATCCTTGGTTGCCTCCACACCAAGAAAGTAAGCATACATGTATCCTATGTGCTCATCTTGCAGTTGGCTACTGCATACAAGTGAGGAGGAGTGACAGAGATCACAAGGATCCTTGGTTTCCTCCCCACCAAGGAAGTAAGCATACATGTACCCTTTGTGCTCATCTTGCAGTTGGCTACTGCATACAAGTGAGTGACAGAGATCACAAGGATCCTTGGTTGCCTCCCCACCAAGGAAGTAAGCATACATGTATCCTATGTGCTTATCTTGCAGTTGGCTATTGCATGCAAGTGAGGAGGAGTGACAGAGATCACAAGGATCCTTGGTTGCATCCCCACCAAGGAAGTAAGCATACATGTATCCTATATGCTTATCTTGCAGTTGGCTACTACATACAAGTGAGGAGGAGTGACAGAGATCACAAGGATCCTTGGTTGCCTCCCACCAAAGAAGTAAGCATACATGTATCCTATGTGCTTACCTTGCAGTTGGCTACTGCATACAAGCGAGGAGGAGTGACCGAGACCACAAGGATCCGTGGTTGCCTCCCCACCAAGGAAGTAAGCACATGTATCCTATGTGCTTATCTTGCAGTTGGCTACTGCAATACAAGTTAGGATGAGTGACAGAGATCACAAGAATCCTTGGTTGCCTCCCCACCAAGGAAGTAAGCATACATGTATCCTATGTGCTTATCTTGCAGTTGGCTACTGCATACAAGTGAGGAGGAGTGACAGAGATCGCAAGGATCCTTGGTTGCCTCCCCACCAAGGAAGTAAGCATACATGTATCCTATGTGCTTATCTTGCAGTTGGCTACTGCATACAAGTGACGAGGAGTGACAGAGATCACAAGGATCCTTGGTTGCCTCCCCACCAAGGAAGTAAGCATACATGTATCCTATGTGCTTATCTTGCAGTTGGCTACTGCATACAAGTGACGAGGAGTGACAGAGATCACAAGGATCCTTGGTTGCCTCCCCACCAAGGAAGTAAGCATACATGTGTCCCATGTGCTTATCTTGCAGTTGGCTACTGCATACAAGTGAGGAGGAGTGACAGAGATCACAAGGATTCTTGGTTGCCTCCCCACCAAGGAAGTAAGCATACATGTATCCTATGTGCTTATCTTGCAGTTGGCTACTGCATACAAGTGAGGAGGAGTGACAGAGATCACAAGGATCCTTGGTTGCCTCCCCACCAAGGAAGTAAGCATACATGTATCCTATGTGCTTATCTTGCAGTTGGCTACTGCATAAAAGTGAGGAGGAGTGACAGAGATCACAAGGATCCTTGGTTGCCTCCCCACCAAGTAAGTAAGCATACATGTATCCTATGTGCTTATCTTGCAGTTGGCTACTGCATACAAGTGACAAGGAGTGACAGAGATCACAAGGATCCTTGGTTGCCTCCCCACCAAGGAAGTAAGCATACATGTGTCCCATGTGCTTATCTTGCAGTTGGCTACTGCATTCAAGTGAGGAGGAGTGACAGAGATCACAAGGATTCTTGGTTGCCTCCCCACCAAGGAAGTAAGCATACATGTATCCTATGTGCTTATCTTGCAGTTGGCTACTGCATACAAGTGAGGAGGAGTGACAGAGATCACAAGGATCCTTGGTTGCCTCCCCACCAAGGAAGTAAGCATACGTGTATCCTATGTGCTATCTTGCAGTTGGCTACTGCATACAAGTGAGGAGGAGCAACAGAGATCACAAGGATCCTTGGTTGCATCCCCACCAAGGAAGTAAGCATACATGTATCCTATGTGCTTATCTTGCAGTTGGCTACTGCATACAAGTCAACTTTATGAGGAGCAACAGAGATCACAAGGATCCTTAGTTGCCTCCCCACCAAGGAAGTAAGCATACATGTATCCTATGTGCTTACCTTTGGCTACTGCATACAAGTGAGGAGGAGTGACAGAGACCACAAGGATCCTTGGTTGCCTCCACACCAAGAAAGTAAGCATACATGTATCCTATGTGCTCATCTTGCAGTTGGCTACTGCATACAAGTGAGGAGGAGTGACAGAGATCACAAGGATCCTTGGTTTCCTCCCCACCAAGGAAGTAAGCATACATGTACCCTTTGTGCATCATCTTGCAGTTGGCTACTGCATACAAGTGAGTGACAGAGATCACAAGGGATCCTTGGTTGCATCCCCACCAAGGAAGAAAGCATACATGTATCCTATGTGCTTATCTTGCAGTTGGCTATTGCATGCAAGTGAGGAGGAGTGACAGAGATCACAAGGATCCTTGGTTGCATCCCCACCAAGGAAGTAAGCATACATGTATCCTATATGCTTATCTTGCAGTTGGCTACTACATACAAGTGAGGAGGAGTGACAGAGATCACAAGGATCCTTGGTTGCCTCCCACCAAAGAAGTAAGCATACATGTATCCTATGTGCTTACCTTGCAGTTGGCTACTGCATACAAGCGAGGAGGAGTGACCGAGACCACAAGGATCCTTGGTTGCCTCCCCACCAAGGAAGTAAGCATACATGTATCCTATGTGCTTATCTTGCAGTTGGCTACTGCAATACAAGTTAGGAGGAGTGACAGAGATCACAAGAATCCTTGGTTGCCTCCCCACCAAGGAAGTAAGCATACATGTATCCTATGTGCTTATCTTGCAGTTGGCTACTGCATACAAGTGAGGAGGAGTGACAGAGATCGCAAGGATCCTTGGTTGCCTCCCCACCAAGGAAGTAAGCATACATGTATCCTATGTGCTTATCTTGCAGTTGGCTACTGCATACAAGTGACGAGGAGTGACAGAGATCACAAGGATCCTTGGTTGCCTCCCCACCAAGGAAGTAAGCATACATGTATCCTATGTGCTTATCTTGCAGTTGGCTACTGCATACAAGTGACGAGGAGTGACAGAGATCACAAGGATCCTTGGTTGCCTCCCCACCAAGGAAGTAAGCATACATGTGTCCCATGTGCTTATCTTGCAGTTGGCTACTGCATACATACAAGTGAGGAGGAGTGACAGAGATCACAAGGATTCTTGGTTGCCTTCCCACCAAGGAAGTAAGCATACATGTATCCTATGTGCTTATCTTGCAGTTGGCTACTGCATACAAGTGAGGAGGAGTGACAGAGATCACAAGGATCCTTGGTTGCCTCCCCACCAAGGAAGTAAGCATACATGTATCCTATGTGCTTATCTTGCAGTTGGCTATTGCATGCAAGTGAGGAGGAGTGACAGAGATCACAAGGATCCTTGGTTGCATCCCCACCAAGGAAGTAAGCATACATGTATCCTATATGCTTATCTTGCAGTCCCACAAGAAGAAGACAACAGAGACACACACCCACACAAAAAACCAAGAAAAAGCAAAATCCTATGTGCTTACCTTCTTGGCTACTGCATACAAGTGAGGAGGAGTGACAGAGACCACAAGGATCCTTGGGTTGCCTCCCCACCAAGAAAGTAAGCATACATGTATCCTATGTGCTTATCTTGCAGTTGGCTACTGCATACAAGTGAGGAGGAGTGACAGAGATCACAAGAATCCTTGGTTTCCTCCCCACCAAGGAAGTAAGCAAACATGTACCCTTTGTGCTTATCTTGCAGTTGGCTACTGCATACAAGTGAGGAGGAGTGACAGAGATCACAAGAATCCTTGGTTTCCTCCCCACCAAGGAAGTAAGCATACATGTATCCTATGTGCTTATCTTGCAGTTGGCTATTGCATGCAAGTGAGGAGGAGTGACAGAGATCACAAGGATCCTTGGTTGCCTCCCCACCAAGGAAGTAAGCATACATGTATCCTATGTGCTTACCTTTGGCTACTGCATACAAGTGAGGAGGAGTGACAGAGACCACAAGGATCCTTGGTTGCCTCCCCACCAAGAAAGTAAGCATACATGTATCCTATGTGCTCATCTTGCAGTTGGCTACTGCATACAAGTGAGGAGGAGTGACAGAGATCACAAGAATCCTTGGTTTCCTCCCCACCAAGGAAGTAAGCATACATGTACCCTTTGTGCTTATCTTGCAGTTGGCTACTGCATACAAGTGAGTGACAGAGATCACAAGGATCCTTGGTTGCCTCCCCACCAAGGAAGTAAGCATACATGTATCCTATGTGCTTATCTTGCAGTTGGCTATTGCATGCAAGTGAGGAGGAGTGACAGAGATCACAAGGATCCTTGGTTGCATCCCCACCAAGGAAGTAAGCATACATGTATCCTATATGCTTATCTTGCAGTTGGCTACTACATACAAGTGAGGAGGAGTGACAGAGATCACAAGGATCCTTGGTTGCCTCCCACCAAAGAAGTAAGCATACATGTATCCTATGTGCTTACCTTGCAGTTGGCTACTGCATACAAGCGAGGAGGAGTGACCGAGACCACAAGGATCCTTGGTTGCCTCCCCACCAAGGAAGTAAGCATACATGTATCCTATGTGCTTATCTTGCAGTTGGCTACTGCAATACAAGTTAGGAGGAGTGACAGAGATCACAAGAATCCTTGGTTGCCTCCCCACCAAGGAAGTAAGCATACATGTATCCTATGTGCTTATCTTGCAGTTGGCTACTGCATACAAGTGAGGAGGAGTGACAGAGATCGCAAGGATCCTTGGTTGCCTCCCCACCAAGGAAGTAAGCATACATGTATCCTATGTGCTTATCTTGCAGTTGGCTACTGCATACAAGTGAGGAGGAGTGACAGAGATCACAAGGATCCTTGGTTGCCTCCCCACCAAGGAAGTAAGCATACATGTATCCTATGTGCTTATCTTGCAGTTGGCTACTGCATACAAGTGAGGAGGAGTGACAGAGATCGCAAGGATCCTTGGTTGCCTCCCCACCAAGGAAGTAAGCATACATGTGTCCCATGTGCTTATCTTGCAGTTGGCTACTGCATACAAGTGAGGAGGAGTGACAGAGATCACAGGGATTCTTGGTTGCCTCCCCACCAAGGAAGTAAGCATACATGTATCCTATGTGCTTATCTTGCAGTTGGCTACTGCATACAAGTGAGGAGGAGTGACAGAGATCACAAGGATCCTTGGTTGCCTCCCCACCAAGGAAGTAAGCATACATGTATCCTATGTGCTTATCTTGCAGTTGGCTACTGCATACAAGTGAGGAGGAGTGACAGAGATCACAAGGATCCTTGGTTGCCTCCCCACCAAGGAAGTAAGCATACATGTATCCTATGTGCTTATCTTGCAGTTGGCTACTGCATACAAGTGAGGAGGAGTGACAGAGATCACAAGGATCCTTGGTTGCCTCCCCACCAAGGAAGTAAGCATACATGTATCCTATGTGCTTATCTTGCAGTTGGCTACTGCATACAAGTGAGGAGGAGTGACAGAGATCACAAGGATCCTTGGTTGCCTCCCCACCAAGGAAGTAAGCATACATGTATCCTATGTGCTTATCTTGCAGTTGGCTACTGCATAAAAGTGAGGAGGAGTGACAGAGATCACAAGGATCCTTGGTTGCCTCCCCACCAAGTAAGTAAGCATACATGTATCCTATGTGCTTATCTTGCAGTTGGCTACTGCATACAAGTGACAAGGAGTGACAGAGATCACAAGGATCCTTGGTTGCCTCCCCACCAAGGAAGTAAGCATACATACATGTATCCTATGTGCTTATCTTGCAGTTGGCTACGGCATTGAATTTTGGTGTTTTGTGAGATATCGTGGGTGCAAACCCCCCCCCCCCCCACCACAGTTACAGGCATGATCTAGACCCTACTTTGGTACACTTTTTCATTCTGACACCCCCCCCCCCCCCGAATGGTCTCGAAACCGCCCCCCCCCTCCCGACACACACGCACTTAAAAAAACCTGGTTGCATGTATGGGCGCACATTTCACGTAAAGGAATGGCGCGCAATCAACCAAAGTTTTACGAGCAACAATTGTACATAGCTACATGGATGCGCGCCCTGGTTCAGCTTTAGGTGGTTTGCGTGTCGTCATGTGTGGTTTGTTTGTGTGGTCCTACCATCAAAAGTGTGGTTTGTGTAAGTTTAAAATAGGGTTCAAAATGCTTCAAAAAGTTTAAATTCGAAATCAAAATCAATTCACCAGTATCCGTAGTGTCTTTGCAGCGTTGCTCGCTCGACTAACCAGTAATTCTAGGCAGCATACAGTTCTTCCTAAGAAGTTTAAGCGATTCGAATATGCCTCAGCTCTCGCCCTAGTATCGCTGTTTCGCTTGATCACTTGAACGTGAAGAATATTGATCTGCAATATGTAAATTACGGTATCGCAGCTGGTACATTATCCACTACCGTAGTTTTCTTTGCCCGTTGGTTAATGCGCCGACTCAGTTAGTTGGTACCTTACTGTTGGCAACGAGCGTTTATCAATAATAATTAGGCGTAAGTCGGTAGACATCACAGTTGACCGATTTCTCTGGTTCAGTTTCGACGCACTAAGTCGTCGTATCATCCGAGCGCCAAGTGCGAGGTCCAGATGCGTCAAGTGAGAGAAGCAGAGCAGATGCGCGCGCCACAGAAATCAGAGATTCGAGAATTCGGATTCACTCTTGGAGATGTATGGCTGGTCGCCGACGTTGCTGACGGTCGAGGGTCTGTCGTGCAGGACGGTCGCGTGACTGACTGGACGGCCGCCTTTGACGACCATCGCCCAGCCGACGCTGTGGTTCTTGGCCGGCCCCACCGTGTAGTGTCCGGGGCCCTCGCGCTTGAGCGGGTTCAGCTTGTAGTCGGCGGCGTCGGGCCCGCTCGACCTCTGCAAGGGGACGGCTCTGCTGCGCGCGTACGCGGGGCGGGCTGGCAGGCAGGCAGGCAGACGCGCCCACCTCCATCTCCACGCTCGACGTCTTCGTGCTCTTGGCGGCACTGGGCGGCGTGGGCGGCGACTGGGACGGATGGCGAGTGGGCAGGCGGTCGGTGGCGCGCAGCGAGGAGACCGGCCGAGGCGTGGCCGTCGGCGTCGGCGTCGGCGTCGAGGGCAGCGCGTGCTCGGGGTTGCGGCGCACGTTGCAGCAGTAGTGGAGCAGGTTGCAGTCGGGCGGCACCCAGATGATGCGCCTCTGCACGATCTTCTTGCGACTCTTCTGGAGGATGCGGCGCAGCTGCATGTCCGTGCTGTACTGGTAGTCGGCGCTGCCGTACTGGCGCTTCCAGTAGCGGTAGAAGCGCTCGAAGCTGACCCACAGCTCGACCGAGGTGACGTGCTGGCTATTGAGCGTCTGCAGCTTGGCCATGCTGAGCCAGTAGACGACGGAGCAGGTCTTGGCGGCCGCGTAGGCGGTCTTGCGCTCGAGCAGCTCGCGGTAGCTGTCGTCGTCGTCCTTGAGCAGGAACATGGCGTTGATCCAGTCGCCGGCGAAGTGCACCTTGCGGTAGTGGTGCTCGTGCACGCCGCCCTTGTCCTCCGAGTGCTCGACGATGCCTTCGTAGAGGAAGTAGAGGCGCTCGCTCAGCGCCGGCAGCTCCTCGTCCGGCTCCAGCTGCACTCTCCTCAGCTCCTGGTGGATCTGCTTGAGCGTGGCCCGGTAGCCGGGCGCCTGGTCGTCGCTGAGCGCCAGCCGCCGGCGGTAGGCGGTCGTGAGACGGCCGCGCGTGTCGTAGAGGTCGCCGTGGTGGTGCGTGTCGTAGTCGTGCGGGCCGCCGGCGCGCAGCCAGGGCGTCCACTCGAGCATCTCGAGCAGGCGCGCCGCCTCGCTGCGCGTCTCGCCGCGCCACTCGACCGGGTGCTTGAGCTGCATCGTCGACTGGTCCGCCATCGTCAGGCGCCGACGTACGCCCTCCATCTCCTCGCTCTTCAGGAAGCCCTCGTTCTCGATGTCGTTCAGCCGGTCCGAGATGAAGTGCAGCGCCTCGCGGCTCGACTGTCGCGTGCGGATCGTCGACAGCACCTCCGTGTACGCCGACGGCTTCTGCTTGAGGAAGTACTGCATTCCCTCTTGCACGATGCCGTTGATGCGGCGATTGTAACTAAATTGCCGTCTCTTCGTCGGGTGTGGTGTGGTGGGTGTGGACGCCGTCTATGTACCACCTCTGGGCGATGATCCAGTCGTGACGGTGCGGGAACTCGTCCTTGTGTCTGTCGAGGCAAATGTCCTCGGTGATGCGCTCTACGGCGTTGATGGTCGCGAACGTGAGTCGCTGACGCTGCTTGCTGTAGGCGACAGCCTCCTCTTTGAGCAGCTCAAAGAACAGGATCAGTCCCATGGGTAACTTGAGGCCCAGAGCGATCCCGATGAGCGTCAGCAGAGTCTGCAACGCGCCTCATCCGTCGGGTGGTCGCGTTGAGCCGCGGCGCGAAAGGCACGCACGCACGCACCATGTTGATGACGCCGCAGACGTCCGTGTCGACTGTGGTGGGCAGTTGGAAGCAGTTGCAGTCGGGGCAGTTGCCCTTGGTCCTGTAGCCCCAGAAGGTGACGACGCAGGCGAGCAGGTAGACGATGGCGCTGAGCAGGGTGCAGAGGATGCGCGCGCACAGCGGCTTCCACTGCCAGAAGTAGGCTCGAGCGGAGGGCGTGTGGGCCGCGTCGAGGCCTTGCGCCGTCTGCTGACGCGCGTGCCGGCGACGCAGGCGCGTGTGGTAGCCCACCCAGCCGTGGGCGATGCGCGCGTAGACGCCAAGCTTGATGAAGGAGACGACGGTCATGACGAACGTCGTGAAGAAGTGCACGTTCCGCAGCTCGTCCGCGAGCACGCGACGGAACATGGCGTTCGAGAGGTGGCTGACGTGGAGGATGCTGATGACCATGCTCAGCACCGTCACCCAGTCGAACGTGTCCGTGCGCGGCATCTGCTCGCGCAGACGCCACAGCTCCGCCGAAGGCACCTTCTGCAGCAGCCAGCCCGCGCAGCTTCTGCCGACTCGGTAAATCAGCGACACGTCCTGCTGATGCGCGTACGTCAGCAGCTCTGCAAACGGCGCGGCGGCGCACACTCGGTCGCGCGCACGCAGAGCGGCGGAACCAGCACGACCTTTCTTCGAGAAGCTTCCTTCGTCCATGACGGTGTCGAACAGCTGACGCAGTCTCAGGTTGACGCTGCGCGACAAGGTGCCCTTGTGCCAGAGGTTCTGCGCGGCCGCCGCGAGCATCTGGTAGTAGGTCTGCTTGACCTCCTCCACTCTTGCCTGATACGTCACGTCGCCGTCCAGCATCTTCTCGTCGAGTCGCGCCATCGTCTCGGCCGACGGACGACGGACCTGGAAGCGCGTGCGTTGCCACGCCACTGCGGCGTTGCTATATAGGGGGAGAGGCGCTGACAACGATGTAGCAGTCCTGATCGGTTCTCTCGGTCGCCTTCTCGATGAGACGCTTCACCTGATGCGCGGACCGGATCGCTTCTCCGTTGATGCTGTAGACGTGGTCGAAGGGCTGCAGCACCGGCTCCTCCGCCTCCTCTCCCTCCTTGGGCTCTTTCACGGAGCGGATGTAGACCTTGTCGCCCAGCTGAAAGGGCACTCGCCGCTGAGAGCTGCCCCGCGCCGTGCCGCACTTCCAGTTGCACCTTCATCAGCTCCACACCGATCAGCAGCTTGCGGTTCCGTCCGTCGACAGCGAAGGGGCGCTTGATGAGGAAGTCGTGTCTCTCGAAGATGCCTTCGTCGACTGCCGACGACGCCTCCTCGCCGCCGCCACCGCCCGTCCACTCGGCTGCCGCCGCTTCACCGCCCGACACCTTCGTGATCGACGCTTGCTGTTCCTCGTCCATCCTATCTATATCTAATCGCTACACTTGCAAAAAGAAAGGTTATAACACTTGTAATAATGCTCGCCAAGTCAAGTACGACCTACATAACAGCCTCCGCATGAACTGATTGCAATACGTGGAATGTAGTGGATTGACACTTCACTGCTGTACCACAGTCTGTTTTTGACACTGGACACTGTGCGTTGACCAGATACAGTGTCAACGGAGATGCATCGACTGACTGATTGCAGCTGAGAGGATTGACTCGCTGTGGACATAGAGATAGGGTCTAGATATGTTGTATTCCAAGGTTTCATGCAGACCTATTGTAAAACGTAAATTATGTAAATAATGTTCATTCCGTTACTACGTCGGCCACCGTAATTCTAACGTTAGAAATTTACATTTAGGGGAAAAGCCTTTCGCGCAGTGTGCACGGAGCGGCCAATGACAGTAGTGTCGTGCACGCTAAAGCCAACATTGTGATTTAGCTTAGGCCTTTGTTTAGGTTTAGGGCGTGTCGTCTAGGCGTAGGCTTGGGGCTTGTTTAGGTTTCAGCTTCGGTTAGCTCCATTGATTTTCACATTATTTTGATGTGTTATTTTGGCACTGGCAGTTCTCAACATGAATTGAATTCAACTGAGTTCGTACACGCGTAGTTTGTACAAGTTCAAATTCGGTTCAATGTGTCAGTTCAACTCACCAGTGGTGTCTTTGCACCGCAGCTCATTTACATACCACTCCACGTCATGCCTGTAACTGGGGGGGGGGAGAGGTTTTACCCTCCCTCCCTCTCTATTCTTCCAAAGTAAATAGCAAAAAGTGCTCAGCTACCCACCCCCAACACTGTTTGCTCCAGAAACCCCCGCCCTTCCCAGCCGACCCACTTAAATGAACCGTACATAGATACACTACATACTGACGTTGTTCCGTTCATACCGTTACAGTAAGAAGTCACAAAAAAAATTATTCTTGGGGGAGAAGGAGGAGCACACAAACGTATATTTCTTGCTTGGCCATGGAACTTTGATGTGGCCGGAAAGTGGATTCAAAGCACTAATTGATTCCTGCTCAGTGGGACTGGTTCTCGCCTGTGAGATTAGAATAGAGTGGCTTGTCGAAGACTAGTGTGTAGTAGAGAGGGTCTAAGGGTACAGAGTTACCTCCTAGGTAACTAACTTTCGAATATTCTGGAACATTGAAAACATAGAATCCTCGATCGAATACGTTGGTTGAGCAAACCGGCGCGAGTCGTGTTGGCTCTTGCCTCTGCAGCGCCAGTGGCAGCTGTGGAACGCGCCGTTATCTGCGATTTGGGAAACTCGGTTTGGCAGAAGCGGCTGTGTCCTCCTAATTTAGTTGTTCCTGTGGCCCGCGTGCTTCGACGGCGTCCGGCGGCGCTATCGACTCGACGACCGACTCGACGACGGCCGTCGCTATCCGCCCATCGCCTCGGGCGGCTGTCGTTCTCGTTGCGCCAGGCAAAACCGTCCATCTCATTCGCTCATCACGTGCCGACTCCGTCAACGACCGTTCCTCCACATTGTTGACGCGATGCAGGCGGATGTCTCGAATTAGTCTGCCAACTTCCAGCTGGGCTTCCACCTAAGTCTCGCCGGTGTCGGCATAAGTCTAAATCTGCTCGTCATAAATCCTTTAGATCTCTTTGAGCCAACTGAATTCGCTTTATTTTTCTCTGTATAGTGCTCTGTGACGTCTTTGCAAGAAGGGTCGGTCGTGTAGCTTTGAGGGTGCTTTCGGCTTTTCCAGTTGGCGGAATCGCTCGAGAAGCCATGTGTGACGGTGGCAAGTTTGCTCTGCCTCGCCGATCTGACTCTAATGGCACACTGTAGAGCGCTACCACCGCACCTGGCGACCGGCATTCCACTCGACACCTTTATCTACCAGACCTACCTCCTCCCCTTCCCTTTCCCTCTCACTGCTTCACTCTCTCTTCCATTTGCACCGCGGCTGAACGGCTAAATACCTAGGTAGTTTAGTATTCCCGAGACAATGCTCTAACACGTCTCCAGAATGATCCGAATTTGAGGATGTTGTGGTTGTTGTTGTTTTTGGATTAGAGGCAATGCTAATAGGCCGTTGTGATAAAGGGTGTTTTTTTTAAATTATCACATTTCTTTTTTGAATAACTTTTGTTTCCTGTGTCGGATTGTTTTGAAATTTGGAACACTTATACTCAAGACTTTAGGATTTTGTCTGAAAAAAGAATCGTCGAATTCGGTGTAGGATTCCGAGAGTTATGGCGCTCCGAATCAAATGTCTCGTTTTTTGGCAGATCTTACGAACAAATCGGTCGTATCGTAACTGATCAGTACTGTATGCAAAATTTCAAACGCAAAACTTTGCTTTTGCTTTGCGCGGGCTCGTCAAATATGGTCGGCGCACAGAATTCTCTAGTGCTGCTCGACTGAAACCTCCCCTCTCCATCCGCCCTCCCCCCACTCCATTACCCACCCAACGGCCCTTTTCTGGGCCACAACCAGGGGGGGGGCCCCCCCCCCCCCCCCCCCCAACCCCCCCCCCCCCACCTCAACAGGGTTCAAGTCTTACTCTGCGCCTCCACGTGGCGTGGTGATGCCTGGGCGGGCAACGTCTCTTTTATGAGGCGACAAAGCGGGGAGGCACTGCTAGCATGATTTTCAAACATCAGCCCAACACAGCACCAACACCAGCCCAGCAATGGTGTTTTTGTTCTCAAAAAGAGGCATCTGATTTGGAGCGCCATAACTCTCGGAATTCTCAACCGAATTCGACGATTCTTTTTTTCAGACAAAATCCTAAAGTCTTGGGTATATGTGTTCCAAATTTGATTACAATCCGGCAAAGGAAACAAAAGTTATTCAAGAAAGAAATGTGATAATTAAAAAAAACACCCTATATATGGGTCGTTGTCCCATATAACACACCCATCCAGGACGCCTTCCCGTCTAGAGCCGCCCAATTAGCCAAAGACATTCGGAAGGACTCCATCTCTAGAATTCAATACAGTGTATGGACATGTACAGAGTCTAATATGTGCAACAAGGATGATGTTATCCATTCGCGCTGTGTTATTGTTGTTGCAGGCGCATTGAATGCTGCAATCTGCATTACAAATGTGCAAAATCCATAGAAGCGCACCAGTACCAGCAATTAGATACTTCCCCTGTCACAACTTTCAACCTGTTACTATTGCACATCGGTATCATACCGTAAATCCTCCAATACAGCCCCCCCCTCCAATAGTGCCCCCCCCTCCAATAGTGCCCCCGGGTACGGCAAGGTTGAAATAATAGAGCCCCCCCCTCCAATAGCGCCCCCGGGGGAAGGGGACCATGTGCCTTTTATGGGCAAAAATATAGTGGTAGGTACATTTATATCGTGTATACACACTACTACTAACCAATAATAGTACGTTTCAGCAACTATTAGCGGTAAATCAACCATTAAATGTGGCAAAAGTGATCAAAATCACCGAAAAATCGGCAATTTTGGCAGCAAAACTCAACCTGTTACTATTGCAAAATTTTTAGGTTGAAATAATAGAAGCCCCCCCTCCAATAGTGCCCCCCCCCCCAATGCCCCCCCGGGGAAAGGGAGGGAAAAAATAGTGCCCCGGGGGCACTATTGGAGGATTTACGGTATTCTTATACGTACGGAGTTTCGTAACGGTGTTCTACGCACTGGCAGCGCACGCGCTAAACATTTACCATAGTTGTATTTCGTTCTGCGTTTAGACATGTGCTTGTACCGTTGACGGCATGTCCTTGAAGCCGTTCCGAGAGTCGTGGGCGCGCTCACCAGCGGGGGCCAGGGCCACCGTTGAACGCCTGCAGAGTCTGAGGGACGAGGACGACGACACTTCCACGACAGCCTGCTCCTCACTGGACGAGCAGTCCGTGGACCGGCTGCGTTCGACACCCCGGCGTCCACTGGCGATTGGAGGCGGCGACGTGGCGCCCCCGTCGCCGCTGATCGCGATCAACATCGCCAGGGCGAGTCCCGTGCCCAGCGAGGCACGCAGCTCCAACCAGAGCTTGAACAAAGCCAACGGTTGCCACGGTGCGAAACGACCTGCCGGCTCGTTGACCCCTGTAAGACAATTGTGCAAAAGGTGTCCTGTCGGTCGACGACTCTCCCAGCCTCTTCTATCAGCTTCTCTGCGTGCCCAAGTCGATAGCGTCGTCTCCGGACGGCGCACCGCCGACGCCGGCTGAGGGCGCGACGTCGGCAGCGGCGATGGGCAGGAGTGCTAGCCCTGCCGACAGATCGTCACCATCACTGCTCAGCGATGCCGACGACTCGTGCGCCAGTGACGAGGGACAGTCGACATTGACGACAGCCCGAGGGGTCACCCTATCGCGGCGACTGCATCCTCCCAGCGGGCTTCGCACCGCTGCGCATCTCGGTTGGTTTCTCAATCAGAAAGGCAGCCTGTAGAAGCAAAGAAGAATGCTGCGCTCCCACATGTCGCTGTCGCCCGCTTATGTAATCTACATTGTATGTATGTATGGATATGTAAGAGCAAGAACATTTACACACGTACATTGTACATCAAGATACATGTATATGCAACGCTGGCGTTGGCCAGAGTTGGAACTAGTACATAGAGGTACTTGACCGGCGCTAGCGCAGCCGTGCGGCTTTGTTGCTGCCTGCGTGGGAAACGAGACGGTGTGATTTTATGTAGAGCTGCCTAAATGAAGCCACAGACTCTGTTCTGCCGCGGGCCAACAAATTCGATTGCTGTCTGCAGCGCGCCGAGACAGACATTTGATGCGAACCACAGCGGAGCCGCGGGCGAAAGCGTCTCCTTCGCGCCTCGCATCGGCCCGCGTCCGCAGCCTCCGCCGACGCCGACGCCGCGGCCGCCGTGGCGCGCGGCGCCGAGTGGGACCTGGCGCCTTCCACTGCTCATTTGGCGGCTGCTGTCGGTCGTGCCGCCGTGCTTTGCTCGCTGATGGATGTGTCGCGCAATTGAGGCTGAGATCGGAGACTCGAAGCACTATCATTCGATGATGAATGATCAGTATTAGACAGTCTCTAGATCGGCGGTTATAGTAGAACTGGGTTGTGCACGTAGTGCATAATTGGCACTGGACGGCGGCCGCTGGTGCTATATGTAGCAATCATTGGCGCTGCCTAATAATGCTGAGCGCTTGATGACTTCGGCGTCGTCGCCGTTGTATCCGTCGTCGCCAGTCGGAGGCCTGTCGCGGGAGACGAGGTCCCGGGACGGACGAAGACGACGCCCCGTGCGCTGCTTGGATTGTTAGAGAGGGGGGGGGGGAGAGAGAGCGAGGTATAGGGGCGACGCCGACGCCGACTTCCACACAGCCCCCCCCCCCCTCTCTTCGAGTCCCACGGCGACGCTCGCCGTCGGCTACAGCGCCTAGCAGCAGCGGCTCGCCTTAATCCGCTCAAATGGAGCTGCTGAGGTCGTGCCCCCTCGCAGACGCGCAACGCCCCTCTCCGCCTTGCCGTCAACGTCGCCCACTCCTTGGCTGCGCAGGCAGGCAGCAAGGTCATGCGCTTCTCGCAAGAATGTAGGCAAGTGTAGGTAAGGAATTGCGGCTGTTCACGGTCGCTTGCTCCGTGCCTTCTAGAAAGTATGCTTTACCTAGCTTCATGTCCACTGTGAGCACTCCGCGAGTCGGCGAACCGCCTCGCTGCCAGAACACCCTTATTCACACTCTGATACTGAGAAACTAGATTTTCGTGACTGATTACTCTGATGAAGTTGGCGACAGCAGCCCAGACGGAACTTCGCATGCAGCTGCACACTCTCCTTTCTCATTTAAGAAAAAGTTTGCACCCGCTCGTTGACACTCGTCCCTTTGAACACTCAGCCTTTAGCCACCTTTCCAGTGCGGCTCTGTGCCGATAACGACAGTGACATCGGCCCAACTGCTGCTGAGCGTCAGCATTCACTCGATGAAGCAACTGGGCGACGTGGCCATGGACGAGGTCGTGGACTGTGGCAGGCGAGACACGGATGAGTCGGGCACGTCTGGCTCGAGAAATTCGACGCAGTGTACAATGGCCGGCACGGCGGCCGGTTGCGACAGCGAAACGGGCCTGTCTTCGCCGGTGCCCACGGCCAATTCCGTAGCGGCGCGCATGCTGCGCAAGCACAACAGCGAACTGAACTTCGCCCATAAGAGTCGGCGGCCTCGCACGTCGTCGGGAAACAGCGCGTGCGCTTCGTCCTCTTCGCCCTCGCCCACGACCGGCCAGCGGTCGGCCAGACAAGCGGGACCACCCACGGCGATCTTCCTGCGAAGTAGCGTCGGCCAGCAGCAGCGACCTCGCTACTTCTATGTGCGAACGCTGTCGCGATCGTCGGCCCAAATGATCGCATGCAACGGCACACCAACGGCGGCTCCGATGACGACGGCGCTGCAGGACAGCGACTCTGGCAGCGTCTTTTCCGAATCGACCTGTCTGCCCGGGACGGCGGCGCCAAATTCGTTTGGCGGAGGGCCTGTCGAGAGTATTGTACGTCGGCCACGAGGTCGCCCGGCGCGACTGCAGCAGGACGCCAGAAGCGCCAGTCAAGGAGCGCTCAGTTACAGCAGCACCGTACAATCGTGCGAGTATACGCCACTGCGACCATTCCTTGGCCGCGCCAGCGACTCCGACAGGCAGCAGCGTGTTCGCCGCTCAGTCGATAACACCTCCTTTGGTGACGACGACAGCGGACACCGCTTCGACGACGACGAGATGACGGGTTTGCTGACTTTTACTCTTCCCAACTGCTTTCGCGTCATTAACTGAAGCCGTATGCAAGTCCACAAAAAAGTCCCAGACGCAGCGCGAAACGCCTTTTCTCTCTGCCACTCTCTTCGTTCGCCGTAGTCACCACGCACGACACTTGCTAGCTAAAGTCCAAAAAAGCTGGTCCTATGTAGGCTGCAGGGATGTACTAGAGCGGCAGCGGCAGGCTGAATGTATGCCTATATAATTTGACGCTCCGGGAATTCTGTCAATGACAACCGCCCAGCGGCATTGTCAAGGACAGCGCTGATATGTTGCGTCACTTGTCGGACGACGTCGAGGCGACTTGGTTTGCGGAACGAATGTGCCTGGCAGCCCCACGACAAAGCCATCCGGCCTCGCCTCCCCGGCAGTAGCACAAACGGCCGCTAACTAACGACTGGCGCCGACCAGGCTGCGAATTGTCTCTCGACACACTGGTGCAGCGCTCCTATAACGAAAGGAAACTCTCTGACCTAAACCCAGCCTTTGGCTGCTGCCGGCGAAGTCGTCTGCCCATTGGGCCGCACTCGGTTGTCATTGGACACCTATGCCAGGCTCCGGCAGCCTCGGCGCCTTCTCACGTTGATGCTTCCTAAGCAGCGGCCGCTCCCTCCGTCCGCGGCCGCGGCCTGGAGACGTCCCTCTTCTTGTCGTCTCGTTGTCACTACGGCAGAACAAGCGTCATGAGCGTGACGACGGCCGAGTCGGGAGAGGGCTTGCTGACGGCTCTTGACGCGTCCTCAAGAGACAGACACTGGTCCGAGTGCGGCCAGGAAGACGACGCCCGTCTGGGCGCAGAGCTGACGCAGTTCCGCCGCGTCAACACCGAGCCGTCGCCCAAGCAGCGTCGAGCGCATTCGCAGGCGCGTCGCCGCGAGGCGACGCAGCGTCACTTGTCGCTTTTCGCCACGCACCTCACGGCTGCCGACATACGCGACCTTGCCGCTAGCGGAGTCACGCATCAAGACGGCGCCGAGACGCCACCGCTTGATACTGTCTGCTGGGCTTACGACGGCTCAGGTTCGTACTCGACTAACCAAACACACACCCCAAGCATGTAGGCATCTTGTGAGCATGTGGACGTACATGTGTAGGATGTGAACAAAGTATATACGTTTCCGTTCTCGTACAATGTATCCTACACTGTACAATGTACTACTGTGTTGCTAGAGTATTCTTTCTCTTCAGACGAGTACGAGAACGTGACCCTGATGTACGCAAAACACGAGGTGGGCCAGTGTTTCTAACTCGTTTGTCTTTGACCGGGCTGCGTGCGCTTTAGAAAATCCCCATGAAAGATTTTGGTTCTGAAATTCGGGCTACGATGGACATTGACCACTTGTTGAACAAGTCGGTGTTGCTGCTCGACCTGCAAGAGACGAGCCTCGAAGAGATCTTTGCCAAGTAGGCAGGAGGAGCGCGGAGGCGCTGTGGGTGGGGCATGCATGGGTAGCAGCGAAGTTGGCGCTCGTCTCTGACAGGATCATACTCGAGATGGATATCCAAGAGCCAGAATTTACCTCCGAGCAAGTCCGTGCGGCGCTCTTCACGCAGGACGCGGGCAGCCAGTGTAGGGGGGAGGACAACAGCCGGCGTTGTCGGCCTCGCCCTTGCCATGTTCACGTTCAGTCCACATTCTATCGCGGACCGTACAGAGCATCTGCACGACGGGAACAACGGGCGGAACTTTCGACTACGACCAGACGTGGATCTGCGCCTTGTGAGTGCGGCGGATGGCGACAGGCGCGCGTGGTCGAGTCTCTCGCGACCCAGGTGCATGCTGTCGACCGTGCAGCACCGACACGTCGCGATCGCGCGTCTCAGCCACCCCACCAACTTGGGCCGGACAATGCAGGATCTCCGCTTCATCATCATTGTCATCGCTCCCTCCAGAGCCGTGAGTCGCCCCCAACGTCGACGGTGGTTTCTGGCACGCGCGTGTGCGTGCTGCTTTGAACGTAGAAAGGGACGAAGACGGCTCTGGAGACGGCTCGGACGTTCGCGACGCTCTTTGCCGACATGGACATACGGCAACGGCTCGTCACGACGGCGAACGTGGAACAGTTCCGGTTCGATCCTGCGCCGAAGTGTTCTGCAAGGACAGTTTCGTTCGATAGCATTCTTACGTCAGGCAAACGTTACTGCAAGCTGCAAAAGAGCTGGCGGTCGAGCAGAACCAGTGGCGCGAGAGGAAGGTGTCGTACCACTTGTCGGATGCGACGAAGCAGCTGGTGAGATGGGTGACGATGTTAAGTCGACGTCGACGAGTGCACGCGATTGTCGTCCCAGCTGGGCGACGGGCGCTGGTACCCGTTCCGCGGCATTCGGCAGGACGTCCAGCGGAGGTGGAAACACTACGTGACCGACTACACCGACGGTGAGACGCTCTACGAACAGTTGTTGCGAGTTGTATGAGAATCACCGGGGAAGTCTGCTTGTTCGAAGCGTGCGCGTACGCGTCGCGAGCGCTGTTACAGGTGTGCAGGGCCACAAGACGCTCCAGAAGCTCGTCAGCTCCGTGATCTTTCTCTACTTCGCCTGCCTTTTGCCCTCGATCGCGTTCGGAGTCCTCAACTACGACAACACAGAGGGCGAAATGAGTGCGAATGCGGCCAGCTACAGTACTCTCAGTGGCTCACCACTGGTCTCCTCCGATTCATCTAGACGTGAACAAGGCGCTCGCCTCTCAAGCGCTCGGTGGCCTCTACTTTGCCGTCTTCGGTGGACAGCCACTTATAATTCTTCTCACCACTGTGCCCCTGGCGATCTACATTAAAGGCACGTCCTGATGCGTAGACGCTTCCACAGGTACTGTAGGACTGTTGGTGGAAATCCTCGTTTCAGTGATCTACAAGATCTCGGTCTCGTTCGGCGTTCAATTCTTCGACATGTACGCCTGCGTGGGGTTATGGTGTCAGTTCTTCCTCATGATCTACGCCTCGACGGAGCTGTCGAGCATCATGAAGTTCGCGACGAGGTCCGTCCGTCCGTTTCCTCGCCATCGGGTTGCGTCGGGGCCCGCATCCGCAGTCGTGCAGGTCCGCCGAAGAGCTATTCTCCATTTTCATCTCCATAGCGTTCGTTGTCGAATCCTTCCGAGCGCTCAACGAAAGTGAGCGAAGCGCGCTACTCGTACGCACCCACCAAGCAGTGGTTTTTTAGACTTCAAGGACTACTACTACCCTTGCTCGGCCCCCTCTGTCGCCAATTCGACCACTGTGCAGCCAGTCGACAAACCGGTCTGTCAGCCAGAGACCAGCATCCTGTACATGGCGCTGATGTTCGGCACGCTCTGGATCGCCCTATTCCTCTACAACTTCAGAAAAACGTCTGCCTCGCGCTGCGCCGTCGCGTCTCGCAGTCGTTTCGTCAGCACGAGTTGATTTGCAGACCCTTTCTGACTCGAGCGCGTCGGGAGCTACTGGCCGACTATTCCCTGCCCGTCTCAGTGGTGGTCATGTCGCTCGTCGGCTCATTCTTTTTCAACGCCGTCAAGAGTAAGTTGAGTTAAAATTGCGCAGTTGTCGTTCGAGCGCGCACGGGAGGGAGCACGGCTTGCAGCTGAGAAGTTCGAGCATGACGAGTCGAGTCCCGTGACGCTGGGCCAGGTCTGGCGACTGCCACTGGTGGCCGTGGCTGCGAGTATGGGCCTTGGCTTCTGCCTCTCCTTCCTCTTCTTCATCGACCAGAACATCACTTCGGCCATCGTCAACAATCCACAGAATAAGTTAGCAGCAATTCGGGCCCCTATGGGGCGCAGGCAGCCTTCGGCAACCCGATGCTTCGTGTCTCGCAGACTGCGCAAGGGCAGCGCCGAGCACTGGGACCTGCTGGCGGTGGCGGTGCTGAACTCAGCGTTGTCCATATGCGGCCTGCCCTGGATACACGGAGCGCTGCCCCACTCGCCGCTGCACGTCCGAGCGCTGGCCGACGTCGAGGAGCGCGTGTCCCAGGGACACGTGCACGAAGTGTGCGTGACTCCGCCCTGCGTTGAGCCGTGTCTACACACGGCCCCGTCTCTGCCGGCTGACGGCGTCGTGGCTCTTGTGCAGGATCACGAACGTGCGCGAGACGCGCCTGGCGGCGCTGGTGGCGCACGTGCTGCTGTTCGCGACGGCGTTCACGCTGCTGTCGCGTCTCACGGTGATTCCCACCTCAGTGCTACACGGCCTCTTCCTCTACATGGCCGTCACGTCCGTGGGCGGCAACGAGATGTTCGAGCGAATGCTGCTGCTCATCACCGAGCAGGTCCGTGCCCGCCTTCTGCGTGTGTGTCCGCGCGTCGGCCTACGACCGACAGCGGTAAGGGAGCGCACCTGCCGTCTGCAGCAAGCCTACCCGCCCACGCACTACATCCGACGCGTGCCACAGCGCAAGGTCCACCTGTTCACGGCCTGCCAACTAACGCAGTTGGCAGTGCTCTGCCTCGTCGGCTTCTCACCGCTGCCTCAAATAGAGATGGTCTTTCCGCTCGTCTGCTTCTCTTTCGTGCCCATCAGGTGAGACTGAGCATAGAAGGTCAACCTCTCCTTACCCGGGCCGCTATTGGAGGCCAGCACTATTGCAGGGGGCTCTATTGGACGATTTACGGTAAATAGCGTTACTTTGGTTTGGTGTTTCTGTCATAACACGTTAAAAGGACGCAAACGCCCAAAGGTTGAAACTTTGGAGAAGTTCTGGCGGGGTGGACGCTGGAGGGGGGGGGGGGGGGTGACGGGTCAACTAACAGTAGTACTCGCATGCTAGGAAGTCCCGTTCTTGGGTTTGCAAGGCACCCCTCGCCCGCAAAACACGGGCGCCCGGAAAGGAGCGACGCGGAGTGGTACAGGGGGCGCACGCGTTCCCATTGCAGACACCTGGTGATCCCCCGTCTCATCGATCACAAGTACCTGGACGCGCTGGACGGCAAACACATTAAGTAAACGGTGGCAGACGACGTCGTGTTGTTCATCATCCGAATAAAAGGTGGTATCGAGCGCGGCTGCAGGTCGGTGTCAACAAACTTTCCGCACACCCTGCATAGCTTCAGTCAGTTACGCAGACAGGAAGCCGGCGACGATTAGTAAATACGAAGAGAAGGGCACGAGTGCGCTTCTGCGGGGGTTAGTAGTCGATCTGCGCGGCATCCGAGCGGGGGGGCAGGCATTAATCAGCTGTTCTGGCCGGCAGAGGCGGAGGCGGAGGCGGCGGCGGCGGCGGCTGCGAGGGCCTCGTCGACGATGCGGTCGTACCAGAGGGCGAAGACGTTGCGGTTGTGGCTGACGAGGCGGAGGAAGTGGGCCGTGAGACGGGCCAGCTCCGACTGGACACTGCCCAGGCCGGGCGGCAGACGCAGCCTCGTCTCGGACGAGGAGCCGCGCGTCAGCGCCGACTGCACGAACTGTCGCATTCGGCCGGCTAGAAGCATACACCCGAATGGAAGATTGAGGTCTCGGCAAATGATGCATCCATTGCTACCGTACCGAGCAACGCGACAACGGGGTGAGCCGTCCACTTGTCGGCTACGGTAAGCAGGTCGGCACGCAGGGCGCGCCGGCGGTCGCGGTGCCAGTCGACGTCGAGGCGTTCGCAGAGCGCTGCCAGCTCGCTCTCCAGCCGCTCGCACACCGCCTCCATTTGTGCCGCGCTCGGCCTTGACGGGGGGGCGCGCGCTCAGAACCGCTTCTCGCTGGAAGAATGGAGAGAGAATCAGTAGCACTGACCGGCGTTGCACGTCTGCTGTGATGCTGATCAGCGCCTCCTTGACGGCCGCCCGCTGCTCCATGGCCGAGGCGGATGAGAGGCGCTCGCTGCCCACGCAGTTCCAGCCGATCAGCAGAGAGGTGGACACGGTCAGCAGCTGGTTGCACCTGTTCCGCATGTCGTAGAGGCGCGCCTGGTCCACCAGAAGCGTCTGGAATCTCGACGGTGCCGACAACAAAAAGGCTCGTATCGAGGCGGAATTTAGAGCGGTACTTCGGGAAAGGGTCGATTGTCGCTCCACTCGAGCACCTCCCAGTAGGCGGCTGCCAACAACGCCTCCTTGACAGCCGCAGCGGACGTCGACTGTGCGCTGGACGTGGACGGAGTCTCTTCGGCAGCATCATTGGATGGGTCGCGTGTCGCCTTCTTCTTCGACGGCGACGGCGGCAGCTCGGTGGGCTGAGCGTTGCGCGCCGCTCGGTGGAGCCACGCGGTCGTGTGCCGTAGGCCGCCTGTGCGCCTCTCCCAGTTTCGTTGTCTGTGCAGCGGACTCGGAGACGAGACGATGCAACGACACCACCGACTGACCGGGATTGAGGCGCAGGAACTCGTTGAACTTCTCGCGTTCGTATTCAACAGCGTTTCGCTGGACCGTCGGCCGAAACTGGGCGAGCGTAAAGTTCGCCATGTCCAGCTTCATCGCCTCAAGTGTTTCGACAGTGCCTCTAAAAACCGCGTAGCCAACTTCTATGCAATCCTAGTCGTTCTTGTCGCCTGTGAGATGTCAGAGATGTCATCGATCGAGCGCTGCGCATCAACGGGGCGGATCACAGAAAGATCTGGTGGGAGTCCTGCTGGCGAGCGCTGACTGGACCTTGAGACGCTGGCGCGTCGGAGTCCGTCACGGGGGCGCGGGCGGTGTCGACGCGCCGGTTGACTTGTAGGTGGCGGAAGCGGGCCGGCCCCGCCGCCCCCTCGGCGCGCTCCATGGAGTAGAGCAGACTGCAGTGGTCGTTCTCCTCGACGTAGAGCCAGTTGTTCTCGTCCCATTCCAAGTAGGCGATGTTCTCGCTCGGCTTCCGCACGCGAATCCGAGTGCCGCCGCCCACGATGGCGCTGACGACCGCGTCCCCGGCGCGCAGCACGCAGACACTCGGCTCGGCCGGCTTGTCGCGCTCCTGCCGCTGTTGGCGCGCGTCCGGCTGACGACGGCTGCGACGGCCACGACCGCCGTGCTGGCGCTGGAGGCGACGGCGCGCGCGCGCCATGTCGACTTCGTCTTGGCCGGGCGGCTGGTTGGCCAGGTGCCGGCAGCTGTCGAGCACGAGGCCGTGCCGCTTCATCTCGAGCTCGTCCCAGGCGACGTGGCCGTGCCGGAGTTGGCCGGCCGCGTCCACCTCGAGGAAGTCGGCCTCGTCGAACGCCTCCTCCTCCGGGTCCACCGCCAACGCGTCCGCGCCGCCCGCCAGCACCGGGTAGTAGGCGGCGCAGCGGCGCACCACCGCCGTTGTCGCCACCACCCCATCGCCGACGTGCGGCCCGTGCGGCGAGACGCGCGACGCGGGCGCAGAGGCGAGCAGCTTGAGACGGCTGACGCGCAGCTCCGCCTCTCGGCGAATGTCTCCGTCGCTCGGCACAGACGAGGGCGAGGTCGTCGACGCGAGCGCCAGCGCGTCCGCGGCCAAGCCCGCTCCTCCACTCTTGTTCACATTCTCCTTGAACGCCACCTGACGGACGCGCGCTGCGCTCAGCTTACTCTTGGCCTCCGACTCCATTGCTTCTACGATTACGATTTACCTAAACTACATAGAAACCATCCGGACGTCTAGTAGTTCAACTAAAGGATACGATTCTGGTATGACAAATGCATAAGCTATGCAGATACGCTGTCCTCGACCATCATTCGACTGTCATGGTCGACAAAGTTGCAAGGCGCTCACTTCAGCAGCTCGACCAAGTCGGTCGTGTTCTTGAGTCGATCGATCGCCTCGTCGCGGACGGGTGCGCAGAGTCGCGCCATGACGGAGAGAACGTAGCCGGACAGCTGCAAACGGGAATCGGCCGCTTGCATTGCGGTCGCTAGACGGAGGTCAGATAATTGAGGAGAGGTGGAGGCGCGCCTTGCGGACGTCTAGCGCGCCGTGGTCGGCCTGCTGCGTGAGCAGCTGCATGTCTAGACACTCGTCGATCTCAGCGCGCAACTTGACGTGGTGGGGCAGCAGGAGCGCTTGGAGCATGGCGCGCACGTCGACGAGCAGCGAGAGTGCGCGCTGCGGCTCCGGGGGCGTCTGGGCCAGGTCCTCGGCCAGCGCGTCCCAGAAGGCCGCGTGCACGGCCGCCGACACGCGCCCCCGCACGCTGCCCGCCGGCCCCCGCCCGCGGCCCGCGCCCTCTTCCAACTGCAACCGCGCACCGCCTCTGCATGCAACACCGACCCTCAGCCACACGGCACATCGGCCCATCTCACCTTGAAGTTGGGATCAACGGCGATGTCATGGGCGAGCTGCATATTCGTCAGTGTCGACGCGGTCGACACGAGCTCCTCCATCGTGACGAAGCGAGGAGGCGATGGGGCTGCAGAAGCGACAGCCGACTCGACGAACACGCGTGCATGCAGAGACCCAACCAATATTCCAGTCCGCCGGCGCCTGCTGAAGAGCATCAGACGTGGTCCGTACAGCCAGGGGTTCGCGCCGCCTTTTCAGACTGGTCGGCGTTGATTGGGCGGCGCTGTCGGCGGAGTCCGACTGCCGACTGGGGGGAACCGCCTCCGCGGCGTCGCAATCGTTGGGAACGTCTTCGTCGGCGGTGTCCGTCTTTTCACCGGCATTCGCGTTCGACTCGACATTCCGGTTGTGCTCCGTACCCGACATTCCCAGTGACACCAATCCTACACCAATCAGCTCGCAAAAACAACTCGTGCGAACCAACGCTACGCTCGTGGATACACAGTGAAATGCAACAGTCAAGCGCGCCGATGTAAGTTTGTCTCTCCTTTATTTCAAGAACAAACGTGTCCCGCTGTCGAAGCGCTGTTGTGGGCGTTCATCGCTTATTGATCGACTTGCGAGCACGTCCTCGGCGAGTGCCCCTGCTCAGCTCGGTCGCGGGCGTCTTGCGCAAGCTGACTAAAAGTGACAAACTTTATTTCTTGAGAACGTCTCTCGCAACCTTTCGCAGACGAACTCTTCTTTTTCTCCTGTCGACGCGCACCGCCGACGGCCGACGAGGTCGACTGCTCGTCGCCGACGCTGAGGACGGCGGGAGAGGCGGCGCTGCCGGCGGTCTCCTCGTCCTCCTCCTCCTCCCCTTCGCCCTCGTCCTCCTCGAGCTGCGGCTCCTCCTCCTCCACGCCCTCCGACTCGTGCTCTTCCTCTGGAGCGCCCTCGTCCACGGCGCCAGCCTCCACCGCCGCCGACTGCGCCACGCTGCTACTCGCCACGTCCGACTCGCCCATCGCATCCGACTGCTCAGGCGCGAAACTGAACACCGCCACAACGCGTCCCACAACGCCATGAAGGGGGGGGGGCGGGTGGGGCGAGGAGGCAGGACCTGTCGCGAATGTCTATGTCGTCGTCGTCGATGAGCCGCTCCACGTCCGCCTCGTTGGCCGTGCTCGACGTGGGCAAGCCAACGACACGGCCCAGCGAGTCGCCCAAGTCGAGCGGAGGCGGCGCATCCATGAGCGGGGCATGAGCATCCATCGACTGCCCCGCGCCGCTTAAGAACGTACCGAAGCCAGACTGGTCGACATACTGTACCTGCTGACCGAGGGCCGCCCGACCGCCACCACTGCAAGCGCGAGGCTTCGGCGTTAGCGAGTCAACTAGCTGGACCACTGAATCAACGCAGCGTACAAGAACTCGTGCGTCGGATCCAATTCGGGCTCTTGTCCATAGTCGCCAGCCATTTGGTGCGGCATGTCGGGCACTAGAGCGGCGGACGCGTGGACGGAGAACGCGGAGGAGGAGGAGGAGGAAGCGGCGGTAGGCGGCTGGCTGCTGCCGGCTGAGGGCGCGAGCAGTGGGGTGACTTCATCGATCAACTCGATGTCGTCCTCCTCCTCCTCCTCCTCGTCCTCTTCCTGCCCCCTGCTCTGCTGATGCACCGACTCCGACTCTCCCTGGCCGCCGCTGTTCGTCGACATCATCGAAGGGATCGCCTCTGCAATAGAACACAGACGCAGGGTCCCTCCCCCCTGCAGAGACTGCGTCGACGCGGCAATCACCACGCGAGACGTCGTCGACGGGAAAGGACACCGACGCCTCTCCGTCCACATCCTCTCCTTCGTCGCACGGCCCTTCCTGCTCCTCGTCTTCCTCTCCCGCTTCTGCGCAATATCAAGGGAAGAATCGAGCCTTCAGGTGTCGACAACCTACAGAAGCATACCCATGCCACTGGTGTCGTCCTCGCTGCCTTCGCCTTCGCCCTCGCTCTCTTCGATCTCTTCCAAATCGCCGTCCTCGTTCTCGTCGTCGTCGTCGTCGTCGTCGGCGACGTTCGGCGTACCGTCGTCGAGGCCGCCAGCGTCCACTTCGCCCACCTGACACGGCAACGTTCGTAGGTAGAGGCGTTCGAGGACTCGGTCGACAGGCGCAGCCAGTTCAAGGAGCGACGCACGTCGTCGGGGAATTGCTCAAGAGCGTCGCTCTCGTCGACGTCTGCCGCCTGGTGGGACTCGTCGACGAGCTGATCCTGCAACACCACTTGCTGGCGCTGCGAGCCGCTCGGCGCACGCTCGCCCGCCGCCATCGCCTGCGCTTCTCCGTCTGCAGCGAGAGAGGGCTACGCGGCAGCAGCACCCGCGTCGGCAGAACATACGCTCCGTGTCCGCCTGCCGGAGGAGAGGCGGCGCCGTCACCGTGCTCGTCGACACCTGCTGGTCGGGCCGCTCGCTGTCGACAGCAGCATGAGCGGAAGTCGACAGGGCGTCTGCGCCATCGGCGTGTCGGTCCTCGCGCGCCCTCTTCGCAAGCGCGCTGACGGAGAGCTGCGGCACGACCGAGCCCGAGACGATCGCCTGCTCAGCCAACCGAGCCGAAGCTCCGAGCCACCTGCGGACGGAGAAGCGCGCGCGCTAACGACAAGACGCGGACGGACAGTCGACAGACTTTCGCTTGCGCGCGCCGCCCGAAGTCGCCGGCTCGGCCTCGGCGTTGTCTGAAACGTCGTGGAGGTGATGGCGGCCCGTCAGCGGCTGCACCGCGCCCGTGGGCACGCTACTGCTTATGGCTGGTGCAGACGGGCCGAGCGAAGCACTCGGCGCTTCTGTCCAGGTCACGCAACGCTTGAGAGCGAGGCGAGTCAAAGGCGGACAAGGCGCGACCGCTCACCCACTGACGACAGCGTAGAGACGGGAGCGACGACCGCAGTGAGAGTGGAAGAGGTGGCCGACACGCTGCTGGTGGCCGTGGTGGTCGAAGCGACGACGAGAGGCTGAGCAGCCGCCTTCGTCGACGCCGACTGCAGCGGTGCCGCCCCGGCTGCGGCGGACGCGAGCGGTGGAGCGGCCGCGGGGGAGGGCTGCGACGAGCTGGCCGACTGGTCGGGCGCGGCCGACGAAGAGGGAATGACGGCGGCGACGTTGCGTTCTTGCGGCCGTATCTTCGCCGTACTCGGCGGCGCCCGCTGCCGCAACGGCGCCACGGGCACGGCGGCCACGGAGGCGCTGGACGCGGCGGCGACGGGTGGCGTAGCGGAGACAGCGGAGGGAGGCGTGGTCTGCTGGAGCTGCTTGACGCTGCGCAGCTGCTCAGCCAGCTTCGCGTGCTCCACCCTCAGCGCCTTCAGAGCCTCCGTCTCGGCGGCCAAGTCCTCCTTCAACTTCTCCCGCTCCGCCTCCAAATACTTCATGTTCGACGACAACGTCTCGTTCAGCTGCTTCGACTTCGTCAGCGTCGACGTCAACGTTTTCGATCGCAACACTTGCTCTTCTAAACCACAACAATGGCACACGTTCCAGTACAACCGCTGTGTGCGAGGCATGAGACACGAACCCTGGGAAGCAATCTTGGCCTGCAGTTCGCCATTCTCCGTCTGAAGTTGCGTTAGCTCCTCCTCCTTGGTCCTTAGAGATGCAGTTGCCGATTCGAGTTGGGCATTCAGCTCCTTTTCCTTCGCCAATAATTCGTTCAGCTGTTAAACACGACAACGGGGCGAGGTGCGAGAACTGACAGAAAAAAATGAACGACCAACAGTCCTCAGTTCGGAATCTGACTTCTTGAGAGCCGGATCATCGGCAGGCGCTTGCTCACGCTTGCTGAGCTCATCCTTGGCTAACTGGCACTCCGTCGCCATTTTCGCCGCTGTCGCCCTGTACTTGAGGCCGAGCTGCTGGAGCTTCTTGATGCGGTCCGCAGCGCTCTTCGACTCCAGCTCGCGTGCCTCCAACTGCTGCTGCGTGTCCTTGAGACGCGACTCGGCCTGCAGCTTCAGCTCGTGCGCGTCGCCCAGCTGGGAGCGGAGCTCGTCCGCGGCTGCCGTAGCCCGGCCGCAGTCCGCCTCGGCCGCCTGGGCGCGCTCCAGCGCCGACACCGCCTCGGCCGCTTTCTGCGAGAGCTGCGACTGCGCCTGCTGCAGCGCCGACGCCTGACGCTTGTTCGCGGCCGCCAGCTGGCCCAGCCGAGTCGTCGCCTCCTTCAGACGGGACACGTCGGCACGCGACTTCTCCAACTCGCTCGTCAGTTCCACGGAGCGAGTCTCGCCGCTTAGGAGCTGCAACGAGGCCGCTCGCGACGCGTTCGCGACGCGCCTCGTCTCCTACCTGCTGGCGCAACTCCGTCTCCAGAGTCTCCATGGCGTGGACTCGAGCCTCGAGCTGTCGATTGCGGTCCTCGACGCTCTCGAGCAGCCGAAGGCGCGTGCTCAGACGAACCTTTTCGGCGGCCACCTCCTCCGCCGTCTGCCAGCGTACAGCACTGGCGTCGCGTCGCGCGGACACACCACGGACTGGCCAACCTCCAACTGCTTGAGAGAGGCGTCGAGACGAGCTTTCGTCTCGGTCAGCTGGCGCTCGATGAGGTCGACGCGCGTACTGGCCGCCTGCGCCGCCTGCTCCGCCTCGAGCAGGCGCAACTCCGCCGCCTGGCGCTCCTCGCGCAAGTGGCGCAGCACCTACGACCACCGCGCAACACTCAACACTCGAGCATGCACGAAAGGTGAACTGAACCTCCTGCATCGACTCCATAGACTGTCCGGAAGCTTCGGTGCGCTCGGACGCAGCTGCGGCCGACTGGGACTCAGCACTGCCGACGGAATGCTTCTCGAGGACGGCCACTTGATTGACGAGCTATTCGCCGAACAACGATACGCGAGGTGACGCCGCCTAGAAAAGTGGGGCCTGCTGACACGCCCACCTTGTCCACGTGGTCCAAGAGGGCTCCGTTCTTCTTGGCCGCCTCTTCCAGGCCTCGCTGCACCTCCTCCACTTCCGCCTTTGATTTCGCCTCCAACTCCGACCGCGACACCTGCAGACGCGAGCGCGCTCCGTACTCACAGAGCAACACTGCGACAGAGTGACAGCGCTAAGAAGACGCATGCCTGGGCAGCCTCGAGTTCGCGCCTCGAGTCTTCCAGGTCGCGCGTCAGCTTCGCATTCTTCATCTCCGTCGCGTCCAGGTCGTCCCTGAGGCGGTTCAGGTCCGATCTCAAGCGGGCGTTGCTCTCCAGCTCCAAGGCCAACTTGTCGCGCTCCTACAAGGACGGGCAGCCACTCTTAGAGAACGAACTAAAAGCTTTGGAAGCGAGTGGGCACACGACGACGACTCACCGACTCGAGCGTCGACTGGCAGGAGAGGAGCTCGGCGGCGCGCTGCTCCTCCGATCTCTTGGACTGGGACAGGGCGGTCTGGAGCGCCGCCTGCTTCTCCTGTGCTGCCGCGAGCGTGCTCGCTGTGTCGGCCTCGCGACGGGCCGCGTCCGCGCGCTCCGTCTCCAGCTGCTGCCGCTGCTCGTCCGCTTGAGCGCGCAGCGTGGCGAGCGTCTCGAGCGCCGTCTGCAGCTTCGCCTTCAGCTCCGCCAGCTCCTGCTTCAGCTGCTCCGTAGAGGCCGTGTCCGACTGAACGCGACTCGGCCGTTCGGCGAGCAACGGAACCGCTCGCGAACGCCACGCACCTTCTTCTGTTCCATCAAGTTCGTCTCCAGCTTAGCCATCGCCTTCTCCGACGTCTTCGCCTCCTCGTCGCGTCGCGCCAACTTCCCTTCCGTTTCTGACAACAACACCGCCACTGCCGAGATGTCGCGCAAAAAGACAACGCACTCACATACCTCCGTGCTTGATCTGGAGCTCCTTGTACTGTAGCTCGAGGTAGTTCAGTCTTGTCTGCAGTTGGTGCGACTCTTTCTGATAGCGGCCGGCGCTGCCTTCTAAAGCGAAAATTTAAATCATTTTCATCGCGACCCATCTAGAAAGAGGCCAGTGACCGTCTCCGGCGCGGTTGGAGGCGTCGAGCTGCTCTTGGAGAAAGCTCGCCTGCTGCTCGGCGCTTTTCTGCGCCGACTCGGCCAAACGGAGCCGGTCGGCCAGCGCCGCCGATCGCTCGCGCGCCTCCTGCAGCTGCGTGCACAGCTCGTTCTGCTTCGTCTGCAACCAGCAACTCCCAGCTGAGCTAAACCGACCACACTACCCCCCCCCCTTCCTCCTCGTGGAACCTGTGCATCGATGAGGTACTGCTGCTGCTGTTCTGCCTGTGTGTTGACGAGCTTCTGGAGGCGGTCCCTCTGCTGGCGCAGCGAGTCGATGGTCTCGTTGAGCTTGAGCGACTTCTCGGCGTCGATGTACTGGAGGCGGCTGTCGAGCTGCTGCAGGGTGCTCGTCAACGCCGTGTCCTGACGCCGGTCGCGGCGGAGCAGCTCCAGCTCCGCCTCCATGGCGCGCTCGCTGCTCCGTGTCGACGCGAGCGCGTCCGCCTGCGTACGGCACTCGACGCGCCACTTGGCCAGCTCCGTGCGAGAGTCGCTCAGCTCCGACGTCACGAACGACAACTGCTCCGTCTAAGCAAGGCCGCGCACTCCAGAGCGCCGCTGAGTCTCGGCGGAAGAAGACTCACGAGCTTCGCCTGGCTCAGGTCGGCCGAGTGGACGCGCTGCTTCATGCCCTCGACTTCGGCGAGGAGGACGCGCTTCTCCTGGCCGAAGCCCTTGACGCGCTCCTCCATCAGCCTCGCGTCCGCGTCCAGCTTTGCCGTCGTCGCCGTCAGTTCGCCCACTCGACGGCGCGCCTCCGACAACTCCTCGTGCAGCGCTCTGAGCGGCTACGCTGCCAACTTCCACAACACTTTCCGCACGTGCAGAAGCAGACCGACCTCTCCGCCTCCTGCCGCTCGCTCTTGTACGTCTCGTACTCGACGCGAACTCTCTCCACCTCCAACGACGACGTCTGCGGTGCGAGCGCGCTGTCGGCCGCAAGCGAAGCGCGATCCTCCACCCGCTGAATACTTCGCAAGTGAAGAACCGTATTGAACGCGTCGACACGAAAGTATCACAAACAGCGGACCTTTTTCTCAGTCTCCAGAAGAGACTTGTACGTGTCGCGCTGGTCGGTGAGACTGTCGATGACCTTGTTCTGCCTGTCGCGATGCAACTGCAGACTGTTCAGCTCGCGGACAGCCTCCTCCAGCTGGTTCTTGACCTGCGTCAGCCTGCAACGCCAAATTGAAGGAACGCAGAACGCTAGGAAGGTTTCAAGAGCGTACTCGGCCGACTGCGCGGCGGCGACCATCTCGTCGCGCTTCGCCTCGGCCTGCTTGAGGTCTGAGAGGAGCTTCTGGTTGACCGACTGCAGCTCCTCGACGCTGCGGAAGAGATTGGCCGCGTCGCGCTCGCCCGACGACGACGACCGGTCGCTGCTCGAGGACACGTCGCCCAACAGAGGCTCTTGCTCGCCCTGGCGAAGACGCTCCACCGACACCACCAGGTGGCGCACCTACACACGCACGTTCTCCTCATCCTCCTCTCTCGCTACTCGTCGGACCCCCCCCCCCCCCCGTGCAGAGAGGCGACCTGCTTGGCGAGCTCGGCGTTGTCGCGCTGGAAGCGCTCTAGCTCAGCTTTGGTGTAGACGAGCTCGCGGCGCACGGCGTCCGTCCGCGTCCGACCGACGTCGCGCTCGGCGCCCACGTCGCTGACCTGCGCGCGCAGACGATCGATCGTCTCCAGCGCGCCCACGTACTCGTCCTTTTGCCGGCGCAGCAGCGGCGCCTTCGTCTCGATGTCCTCAACCAACGTGCGCGCTCCAGTTCAGCAGGCCCAATCCCAGGCACAGTCGACGCTGACCACCTTGACTAGTTCGTTCAAGTAGTCGTCGAGTCGTCGGTTGTCGGCCTTCTGCTGCTCCAGCTGGTCCACGACGCGGCAGTGCTCGCGGTAGAGCTGCGAGAGACTCAGGCCGCCGCGCAGCAGCCGACTCGCCGCCGCAGCACCCGGAGACAGCGCCGCCACCTCCTCGTCGCTCAGCATCACTGCAGCGCAACGCAACCTGCCCACACTCCGCGTAGTCGCGAACAACTGGCGAGGCTACCGCGGTGCTTGGAGCGCAGAAGCTCGTTCGCCTTCGCCAAGTCGTCCGTCAGCTCGGCCACTCTAGCCTCTGCAAGCCAACAACGCGTCCACGCCAGACGACCGCGACAGTAGCTGCCCAACAGCCAACGTACGCTCGGCCGCGAGAGACGACTGGGACTCGCGACGTTCCTCCGCCATCTTCTCCTGCATCTCGAAGTGCGCTGCAATCGGCATTGCATTGCAGCGTGTGCTGCTGCCACAATGCAGAGAACGGATGGGCGCGAGTGAAGCAGTACCGTCTCTGGTGTCGGTCAGGAGCTGCTGCATCTGCTCGTAGCTGCCGTTCAACTCGGCTACTTTCGCCTCGGAGTCGGCGGCCAGACCCTGTCTGCGGCAAGTGCCCTTCTTCGACCGCTCATTTGCGCTTACACCAACGCATCACCTTGTACTGCTCCAAGAGCTCCTTCTGAAGTTCCAACTCCTTCTCGTAGTGCGCTCGGTCGGCTGAGCGGCCGTCCGCCGCCTAAAAGTCATTCAAAATGTGGGGGGGGGGGCGCCTTCGCCTTCACCGCGCCAACACACACACACACACACACACACACACACACACACACACACACACACACACACACACACACACACACACACACACACACACACGCACGCACGCACGCACGCACGCACACACACACACACACACACACAAACCTCTCTGAGTTGGGCAGCGATGCTCTCGGCTTGCTGCCGCGCCTCGACTGCCGATTCCTTCTCAGCGGCCAGTTCGGTCGTGAGTTGGTTGATGCGCGCCTCGAGCTGGCTGTGCCGTATGTCGGTCTCTAGCTGCGCGTGCGCGAGCTTCTTGCGCAGCCCGTGGAGCTGCTCGTCCCTCTGGGACACGTCCTCCGTGAGGCGGCGTTGTAGCGCCTCGGCCAGCTCCCGCTCCCGCTCCCAACGTTCCTCGCGCTGCTGAACGCCACAACGCTCCAGCGCGGCCGTGTCGAGCGCGCGCGCGCGACGCCGCCAGCCAGCACCACCTTCAAGCTGAACTCGCGTCGGTCCACCTCGTCCACCTTCAGGGCCATCTCCGTCTTCTCCAAGGACAGCGCGTTCCGCTGCTGGCGCGCCATCGACAGCTCCGCTGCAAGCCATTCAACAGTGAGAGTTGTGCTGGCCATATGGGAAATCAGACACCTCACCTTCCAAGTTGTCCAGCTCCTCCTTCTGGCGCGCGGCCATCTTGGCCAGGTGACTCTTTTCCGACACCAAGAGCTCGACGCGCCGCTCCACATCCTCCTGGACGGCGCACAGTGTAAAACGAGAGGATCTGTGCAATGGAGCGAAAAAATCTCCGCCGACACCTTCTCGTTGGTGGCTGTGCGGAGGGCCGACTCGGCCTTGTGCAGCTCCTGGACGCTGCCGTCCCTCTCGAGCTCTGAACGAGAATAATTCCGGTTAGCTTCTCTGTGACCACAGAGCGAGAAGCTAGAGGAGAGAGAGAGAGAGAGAAGGAGAGACGAGCCGAGCTGCGAAGTCTTGGCTCGCAAGCTCTCGTTGGCGGTGCCGCGATCGTCGAGCTCTCTCTGGAGGCCGCGCAACTGCTGCTCCAACTCGAACGTCTGCTGCTCTGTACGCATCTCGCAATGAAGCCCAGCTCACAACGAACAGACAGGCACGCGAGGGCGCACTACCATTTTCAGCTTGTAATTTCTGAAAGTTGCGCTCGACGTGCAGCACAGAGTAGTAGCGCTGAAGAATCGCGTCCACTTTTGTCCGAGTCGACGGTTGTATCTCCGCGAGCTCCGCGTCCGATATCCGCAGCTCATCCATCGCCTCTTCTAACGAGAGAACACTTCAAGAACGCCACACGACAAACGCGATTCTTTCGGCATTAAACTGTTGCAGCGTATATTCAAACACTACAAAAACTGTACGGTGTACGGTGCAACGACGATGCGTCTTTGCGCGCTTTTAAAGAGCATATGCTAATACTTATATACTGTGTATAGTAAATATAATTGTACATTATTGAAGTCTACTTACAACTCCGGCGGTTGTCTGTGCGTCGGGTATACTTTAGGCTGAGATCGCGGGCGTGGCTCGTTCGCTGTCTCCGCATTTCGTACGCTATTCGCTTCTCAATATTAAGCTGATATAAATGGCGAAATACCGCTCTGGGACAAATATTTTGGTGCGACCATTGATTCTCTTACACTCTCATTTGTTAAAGAAAGTAGTATACCTAAAGGGGCAAGAAGGAAACAAACGATCTAAAAACTAAACAAAATCGACAGAAATATCGCACGCGCGCGGATAAGGATGCGCAGCTCCCCCATCGCTAAAACTGTCTCAGATGTCAACAGCGTTTTGCCAACAGTTAGTAAATTGGTCAAGTCGCTAAAAACGCTTTGTGAAAATGACCACTGCAAAAGACGCGTCGCCTAGCGCCTGGACCAGAAGGAGTCGCCCCCAGCTCAGCTGATGCGCGATGGCGCGCTGGGCAATCTTCGCCCAGCACGTCGGCAGCGCTAGACGATCCAGGCGACTAGATGGCATGCTGACAGCTAGCTGTCGCAGCGCTGTCTGGATGGATGCTGACAGCTACTTCGCAGGCGCTGGCTGGACAGCGCCAGCTGCTCGTCGCAGGCACTGGATCACGCTCAGCTCGATCACAGGCGACTGGCGCACGCTGCAGCTGGGGCGTCCAGGCGCTGCGCACGCTGACAGCTAGCGCGATCCAGGCGACTCAACTGCAGCTGGGGCGTCGCAGGCGCTGGCTCGCACGCTGAGCGCTAGCGCGTTCAGGTGGACTGCGACTTGCAGCTGGGGCGATCGCAGGCGCTGCGCATGCTACAGCGGCGATCGCAGGCGACTGGATGCCATGCTGAGCAGCTAGCGCAATGCAGGCGGACTGGCAGACGCTGACAGCTGGGGCGATCGACAGGCGGACTGGACAGCATGCTGACAATAGCGGATCGACAGCAAACTGGATGGCATGCTGAACAGCTAGCGCGATCGACAGGAGGACTGGACGGCACGCTGAACAGCTGCGCAATCGAAAGGCGGACTGGATGCCACGCTGAGCAGCTAGCGCAATGACAGGTGGACTGGACGACGCTGACAGCTGGGGCGATCGACAGGCGGACTGGATACGCTGGACAGCTGGGGCGATCGACAGGCGGACTGGACGCACGCTGACAGCTAGCGCGATCGACAGGCGGACTGGACGGCACACTGACAGCTGGGGCATCGACAGGCGGACTGGCTGGCGGCACGCTGAGCGGCTAGCGCGATTGCAGGTGGACTGGCGGCAGCTGCAGTGGGGCGATCGCAGGCGCTGGACAGCATGATGACAGCTAGCGCGATCCAGGAGGCTGGATGGCACGCTGACAGCTGCGGCAATGAAAGGCGGCTGGATGCCACGCTGAGCAGCTAGCACAATCGACAGGCGCTGGACAGCACGCTGACAGCTGGGGCGATCGCAGGCGGACTGGATGGCACGCTGAACAGCTAGCGCGATCGACAGGCGGACTGGACGGCATGCTGAACAGCTGGGGCGATCGACAGGCGGACTGGACAGCATGCTGAACAACTAGCGCGATCGACAGGCAAACTGGATGCACGCTGACAGCTAGCGCGATCACAGGCGGACTGGACGGCATGCTGACAGCTGGGGCGTCGACAGGCGGACTGGACAGCATGCTGAACAGCTAGCGCGATTGCAGGCGGCCTGGACGCAGTGGACAGTGTGCTGAACAGCTAGAACGCTTGTCACGCAGACCAGTCAGACTCTGAACTGCTGCGCGCTCGTCAGACTGGACAGCATGCTGAACAGCTAGTCGCTGGTCACATGGACCACTGACCGGCAGCAGCTCGCCTGCATTGACACGTGGACGAGTCGACCTGCTGAACAGCTAGAACGCTCGACACACGACCAGTCGATCCACTGAACAACTAGTGCGCTCGTCATGCGGACCAGTTGGCATGCCGAACAGCTAGCGCTCGACACGTGCTGACTCAATGGCATGCTGATTGGCTATCGCGGTTGAGACATTGCCAGTTAGCTGCGCTTGGCACGTGAACAAGCTCAACACGGTGGCTGACTCAGGGCTGGGGTGCTATGTAGGTGGCTGAGGCCGAAGGCCTACGTCTATCTATTACACTCCTGTCTCCCTATAACTCTCTACGCTCGAATCCGGACGCGTCTCTTCCTCTCTCCGCATCGTCAACGCTATTCCTTCTCAATAACTATAAAGCGAACCCTCTGGAAATATTTTGGCGCAATCCTTACATCCATTTGTTAAAGAAAGTAGTATACCTAAAGGGGAAGAGGAAACAAAATCCTAAAAACTAAACAAAATCAAGATCACCCAATAAGATCCTTCCATCCTAAACTGGTCTAATGTCAACAGCGTTTCCACAGTATAATTGTCCAAGTCCTAAAAACGCTTTTGATAACTCCCCAACCAGAAAGGAGGGATTCACCCCCTCAGGACTGATGGACGCGTAGGCGAGTTGTCCTCACCTATACACTAATACTACACTCTTCACGTTCTGGATCTACCTCTCCCTCTACTCTCATCGACAGGCGACTGATGGACCTGGACAGCTGGGCGATCGACAGGCGACTGGACGGCACGCTGGACAGCTGGGCGATCGACAGGCGGACTGGACGGCACGCTGAAAGCTAGCGCGATCGACAGGCGGACTGGACGGAACTAACAGCTGGGGCGATCGACAGCGGACTGCTGACGGCACGCTGAGCGGCTAGCGCGATTGACAGGTACTGGAGCCTCTAACAGCTGGGCGATCGACAGGCGGACTAGATGGCATGCTGAACAGCTGGGGCGATCGACAGGCGGACTGGATGCCATGCTGAGCAGCTAGCGCAATCGACAGGCGGACTGGACAGCACCTGAACAGCTGGGCGATCGACAGGCGGACTGACAGCATCTGAAAACTAGCGCATCACAGGCAAACTGGATGGCATCTGAACAGCTAGCGCATCGACAGGAGGACTGGACGGCACGCTGAACAGCTGCGGCAATCGAAAGGCGGACTGGATGCCACGCTGAGCAGCTAGCGCAATCGACAGGTGGACTGGACGGCACGCTGACAGCTGGGGCGATCGACAGGCGGACTGGATGGCACGCTGGACAGCTGGGGCGATCGACAGGCGGACTGGACGGCACGCTGAACAGCTGGCGCGATCGACAGGCGGACTGGAAGGCACACAGAACAGCAGGGGCGATCGACAGGCGGACTGGCTGGACGGCACGCTGAGCGGCTCGCGCGATGGACAGGGGGACTGGACGGCACGCTGGACAGCTGGGCGATCGACAGGCGGACTGGACAGCATGATGAACAACTAGCGCGATCGACAGGAGGACTGGATGGCACGCTGAACAGCTGCGGCAATCGAAAGGCGGACTGGATGCCACGCTAGCAGCTAGCACAATCGACAGGCGGACTGGACAGCACGCTGAACAGCTGGGGCGATCGACAGGCGGACTGGAAGGCACGCTGACCGGCTAGCGCGATAGACAGGAGGACTGGACGGCATGCTGAACAGCTGGGGCGATCGACAGGCGGACTGGACAGCATGCTGAACAACTAGCGCGATCGACAGGCAAACTGGATGGCACGCTGAACAGCTAGCGCGATCGACAGGCGGACTGGACGGCATGCTGAACAGCTGGGCGATCGACAGGCGGACTGGACAGCATGCTGAACAGCTAGCGCGATTGACAGGCGGCCTGGACGCAGTGGACAGTGTGCTGAACAGCTAGAACGCTTGTAGCAGACCAGTCAGACTGCTGAACTGCTAGCGCGCTCGTCAACAGACTGGACAGCATGCTGAACAGCTAGTGCGCTGGTCACATGGACCACTCGACCGCTAAGCAGCTCGCCTCATTACAGTGGACGAGTCGACCTCTGAACAGCTAGAACGCTCGACACAGGACCAGTGATCCACTGAACAACTAGTGCGCTCTCATGCGGACCAGTTGGCATGCCGAACAGCTAGCGCTCGACAGTGGACTGACTCAATGCATGCTATTGGCTATCCGGTTGAGAATTCAGTTAGCTGCGCTTGGCACGTGAACAAGCTCAACACGGTGGCTGACTCAGGGCTGGGTTGCTATGTAGGTGGCTGAGTGGCCGAAGGCCGCTACGGGCGTCTAGTTTATACAAACTAGCTGCTTCAACTCAGGACTCCTGTTTGCAAAGTGCTCCAAAATGGTTCAATATCAATATTTTCATGTTCTCAGTGATGACTCATCATCAATACAATGTGTCATAAAATCGTGCTGCGAATGCTCAGTTAAAAGCAATGACGAATCTGTAACGTGCTGCAGCAAAAAGCCAAAGGAAGTCAACCAATACAACCAATGCACTTCTGCAATACAGAAAAACGTTCCACCTTTTTTTGGTGTAACTCTTTATTCAGGACTTACATACCGGTATCCTTCAATTGTACTAATTGGGCAAAACGCAATTGTTGGGACCGCGTCCATGCATCTAAAATAAGCCTAAGCCTAAGTGAAGCCTAAGCCAAGCAAACCTAAGTGAAGCCTAAGCCTGAGCATAAACATATCCTAAGCATAAGCTGACTAAGCCTAAGCAAAGCCTAAAATTATGAAAATGTTATCAGATGCAGTGGACACAGTGGACGCTATGCAACAACTGTTTGTAGCCCAAATTGGCACTATACCATCTTGAGCAGACACACCATAACCCTTAATTAACCACCTTGGGGCTAATTTTTCAAATTGGCCTATAGGAGGCAGCTACATTGTAATTGCACTGGGCTAATTATGGCAGGTCCTAATAATTGGTTTTACTTTGGGAATAGCTTACTATTTGCTTGAATTATGAGGTTATTTTCTTGATCAGCATGGCTGCTTACACTTGCCCAATCCACCCAGCACAATGCATATCATATCAATCATATCAATAAGGGGGACCCTTTTTGGGTGTCACCGGGTGTCACAATCCTGGGTGTCACCAGAGCCTAAAAGCAGGAGCCTAAGCCTAAGCAAAGATTTAGCCTAAGCGAAGCCAACGCGAAGCCTAAGGAAACTAAGCGAAGCCTAAGCAAAAGCCTAAGCCTAAGCCTAAGCAAAGCCTAAAACTAAGAAAACAGGAATCCAATTTGTGCCACATGCTCAAGGATTATGCAACCTTTCTCAAATTCAGCCCCTAAATAATGGTGAAATGTTCCAAGCAAGCTACACACAAAATTTCAGCTCAATCCATCCAGTGCAACTAACCCTCTGGACTTATTGCAGACAAACAGACAAAGTGCTTTGGCAATACAAGTTTTTATTGCATTAACACCTGTAAGATAAAACAAAAAAAAGATAATAAAAAAGTAAGAAGTTTTCTTCATAACACAAACACATGCAAAACAAAAAAAGCAATAAACAAAAAAGTTGCAATTTTCTGTGGGAGAGGTTTGATCCCAGGACCTCCAGCATAGTAACCACTACACCATAAGCACTACACCACGATCTGTCTGAACTGCTTTCTAAACACGTCTGATAAGTCAGAAAGTGCAACTCTTCATCCACACAGAAACTAACAACAAAGAAACTAACACAGAAATAATAATCTACTGTAGAAGAAGATCCTACTGTATCTTTGGATTACTGTAGCAGATTGGAAAATGAATAGCGATTTGTGACCAGCATTGTCAATTACATATTCTCATGCTGTTTTCACCCCCAATTTGCAACATTAACCATTCAAAAACTGCATATTCAATGTGCTGTGTCTTTGTATTATGGTACCACATTGGAAAATGGATGTGATATTCATGATCAGCATGGTTGATTACATATGTCCGAAGCAGTAGAAAAAGATACCACTGTATCCTTGGATTACTGTAGCAGATTGGAAAACGAATGGCTGATTTGTGATCAGCATGGTGGATTACATATGTTCATGCTATTTTCACCCTCAACTGGCAACATAAACAATTTCAATTTGCATATTCAATTGTCATATCTTGTGATTATGGTAGTGCACTGGAAAATGCATGTGAGATTTGTGATCAGTATGGCCTAATTTTTTACTGCATTTTACATTTTTATGTGGTTACTGCATGAAAATGAACACAAAAATGCACTATAATAGCAATCACATAAACATGCTGCACACAAGTTTCAGCTCACAGCTGCTGCCACGATTGAGAAAAGACGATGAGGATGTCTCCTATGGTATACTGCAGTGGATACTGTATTTAAATTAAATTTTAATAGGCACTATAATTGCAATCACATGGACATGCAGCACATCAAGTTTACTCAAAAGCCTCCATGTTGAGAAGTAGATACTCTATGCAAATTCAATTTTAATGGTGCATATAATAGCAATCACTTGGACATGCAGCACATCAAGTTTCAGCTCACAGCTCTGCCTGATTGAGAAATAGCAGATTGAGGAATGTCTCTGATGGTATACTTAGTGGATACTGTATGCAAATTAATTTTAATAGTGCACTATAATAGCAATCACATGAACATGCTGCACACCAAGTTTCAGCTACAGATGCTGCCATGATTGAGAAATAGCAGATTGAGGATGTCTCTGATGGTATACTGTTGTGGATACTGTATGCAAATTAAATTTTAATAGTGCACTATAATAGCAATCACTTGGACATGCTGCACCCCAAGTTTCAGCTACAGCTACTGCCATGATTGAGAAATGGCAGATTGAGGAATGTCGCTGATGGTATGCTGTAGTGGATACTGTATGCAAATCATATTTTAATTGTGCACTGTAATAGCAATCACATGGACATGCTGCACAGCAAGTTTCAACTCAACACCTGCTTCTTGGAATGAGAAATGGCAGCAATGGTATATGGTAATGGATACTGTATGCAAATTTGATTTGGGCAGTGCACCATGATAGCAAACATGTGGACATGCTGCACACAAAATTTCAGCTCAATCCATCCAGCACAACTCTCTGTGCTGCATTGTTGCAAAGCTCCAATGATGGGAGCCATTGGTTATGGTGTGGCGCAAATTCAAAATATGTTTTGCTATTTTTAAAATTTTGGCTATTTTTCAGCTATCACAAGCAACACCCAAAGCTATGTCAAAAGTAATCAACTCAATCCATCCAGCACAACTCTCACAATCACGTTGCAGACACACGATGTGCTTTTATAACAATGTGATAGACATATTGATTGTGCTGTATCTCGTGATTACAGTATCGCATTTGAAAACGGATGTGATATTCGTGATCAGCGTGGTCGATTACATATATCCCTGTCTGATTTGACATGGAATCCTCACGTTTAATGTGATCAATACTGGTTACTGTATGGCGCAAATTCAAAATAATTTTTGATTTGGCTATTTTTCAGCTATCACAGGCAACACCCGATGCTGTAGCAAAAACAATCAACTCAATCCAAGCAGCACAACGCTTGGGGTCGCGTTGCACACAGACAGACATTGTGCTTTAGTAATATAGATATCGGCAACGGACGGTATGTTTATGTTTGCAGAACAGGGCACCGCAAGTCCCGGATAGCGAGCAGTAGTGATGCATGATCGATGATGATGCGGACGCACAATTATAAACCATCACATTTGAAACAAGAGTCGTTCAAAGTTCACAGTAGCTGAACTGATGGTCCGTCGATCAGCGCAAGACGCGTCGTCGCCGGCATCGTCGTCTCGTGTGTAATTGCTAGGTGAAGTGCACCGTCACACCGATTGTTCACACCAATTCCGGCTTAGTCATGGCGATATGTTATCACTGCGTTTAGCTACGCTGCCCGCTGCTTTTCCGTCACGTCTGGACACGGCTAATCACAGCGTTTGTTCATCTAGTGGCCGACGCGGAGGGCCGATGCGTGTCGGCAGACGGGCCGGTGACCGAGCGGCTGCTAGTCGCGGCGGCTGACCGGCGGCTGGCGTCCTCCTTGCGCTCGTCGTCGGCCTTCGGCGGGGCAGCGCGCTGGAGACTGCCACTCTGCGTGTCGTGGAAGTCGTGCAACGCCTCAGCGACCGTCGGGTAGTGGTCGGGCGGCGCGACGTTGGCAACGGCGCGGTCGCTCGCCTCCACTGGGTCGTGAACGGTGCGCGGCGCCAGCAGTGTAATCGCGTCACTGGCCGCCGGCTCCTCCGCCCCACCCGCTTTCGGCTTCATCTCCACGGACATCGTCATGCCGGAGGTGCCCACTTCCAAGTCCGCTTCGCCACCGACGCTCTGTTCAGCCGGCGTCGTCAGCACTTGACACGGCGCCGCCGGCCGCTGCTCCTTGTCGCCGCCTTCCTGCTGTTTCGCCGCGGCGGCGGCAGCGTCTGGCTGCGCCGCGACCTTCTGCTGCACTTGCTCCCTCTGTTCCTCCGCGCGCTCGGCTGGGGGAGGCTGCGCCTGGTCGTTGGACGTCGTCTCCGTCCGTGACGCGGTCGGCAGCCCGGTCGGCGCAGTCCGGCCCGCGGAAGTGCCCTGCCGATCCTTGGCCGCTGCCGAATTTGACTTGCCTTTGCCGCGGCCATTCTTCTTTTTCTTCTTTGAGCAGCCGGCGCCCAAGACGAGCGCGACGCACGCCAGCGCCGCCGCAACACCGACAGCACACATGCCTGCCACCTCCATTTGTTTTATTCCTCTATTCTTTCTTTACTGTATCAATCGTTAATTTTACCTTTGCGAGTGCATTACTATTCGGTCAGACAGCCCGGCCCTATTTACGCGTCGCGTTGTATGACGAGGGCGCGCACAGTGCTCTTTGCGAGAACACCAGAGACAGAATTGTGCACACAACAAGTTCGAGGACCGTTCTCCGACAGCTTGCCGGTCATCTGTGCATGCAGACAGGGCGAGCGCGCATTCCCATCTTCCACTTCTCACAATGAGGCACGACGAGTGCTGTCGGATCTGACAGGCGTGTGCGTAACAGACTGCATAAGTTTGAATGGTCGGGGGGTGTCTGTCGTTGTGGTCGTCTGGGCGCGCTAGCTGACGACGGCGCTGGCGTCTCCGCCGTACAGGACGTCTTTGGTGCTCTGATCGTCCACGCCCGCCACCTCCTTGTAGATCTCCTCCAGCGCCGCGTCCACCTTCTCGGCCGCGCCCTCGAGCGGCACCTGGAAAAGCAGCACCGCGCGGCGACAGCTGACTCAAGGCGGCGGTCTGAGGGAAGGGAGGCGCTGACGGCCGCTCTGAGCGCGTGGTCCAAGTCGGCGACGAGATCCTCGACATTCTCCAAGCCGACGGACAGCCGGATCAGATTGTCCGTGATGCCGAGCTGCGCGCGCTCCTCGGATGGCACCGACGCGTGCGTCATCACCGACCTGCCACGCGCCCACTCGCCTCACGGAGCTGTCGACGCAGCGAACCTTCTATTCCGTGAATTACGGTAGCTCTGCCAGACTCTCGAAGCCGCCCAACGACTCAGCCAGGATGAACAGCTGAACAGAGGAAGGACAGACCATACATACAAGTTGGATAGCCGGGACACAGAGAAAGGGGCGCTGTTGCCTTGATGTTGTCGAAGAAGGCTCGCGACTGCTGCATTCCCCCTTTGATGTAGAAGGAGATCATGCCGCTCATGCCGGACGTCTGGCGCTTGTGAAGCTCATGCTGGGGGTGGGAAGGCAGGGCGGGGTGCAGCACCCTCTCCACGCTGCAGCGTCGCGCGCCACTGGGGCTGAGTCGCGGGTCGAGGACGCGTGCCGGCAGCAGGCGGTGCGCACCGCGGATTCGCCTCCAGGAATTGGGCGACGGCGAGCGCGTTGCTCTGGTGCCGCTCCATGCGCACGTGCAGCGTCTTGAGGCCGCGGTTCGCGAGGTAGCAGTCGAACGGCGACGGCGTCGCCCCCATCGCTGAAGCGGCCCCGCGCCTCCATAGTCTCCCCCCCCCCTCTCCCTCTCTCCTATACGAGCCCACCGAGCTGCATGTACAAGAGCTTCTCGGCGATGGCGTCCGAGTTGGTGATGAGGCAGCCCATGATGACGTCCGAGTGGCCATTCAGGTACTTGGTAATCGAGTGCAGCACCACGTCCACGCCCAGGTCCAACGGACGCTGCAACGCGCAGCGCCAACGATCGAGTTGCGTTCACGGGCCATATAGCGCAGTGCACTCGGCCCCACCTGGAAGTAGGGCGACATGAACGTGTTGTCGACCACGCAGATGATGTCCTTGTTGTACTCCTTGACCAATCTGGTGATGGCCGCGATGTCGACGACCTTGAGCAGCGGATTGGAAGGACTCTCGAACCAGACCATCTAAGAAGAAAGAGATCGCTGCGGTCGCGCTACACGAGTACCTGACCCTCGTGTTCGGCTTCAAGTAGGGCCGAATGCGGTCGACGTCCGTCATGTCGACCAGCTCCGTGACGATGTTCTGATTGACGGCCACCTTGCGGAAGTAGCGCTGCACGCCTGAAGCGATCACGCCGCCTCGCTCCCCACCCCACCCAACGAGGCCAGCAGTCAGCCCGCCCGCCTCCGTAGACGTCGTCTCCGCAGAGAATCTGCTCGCCGCTGTTCACGTAGGCGTTGATGATCGTGCTCAGCGCCGCCATGCCACTCGAGAACACGCGCGCTGCAAAGCGCTCGCGCTGCTCCCGCCGCACGGCCGAGCGAGAGCTGGCCGGCGCCAGCGGGGGCTACCGTGAGCTCCGTTCTCGAGGGAGGCCAGGCATATCTCGAGCACGTCTCGCGTCGGGTTGCCAGCGCGCGCGTAGTCGTACTTCTGGATGGGGACGACGACGACCCACGTACCTTGCACACGCAAGCAAGTCGACAAGGAAGGGGTTGGGCGCCCCGCCCCACCTTCGGCTGGCCGGGCACGGGCTGCTTGTAGGTGGTCGAGGTCGAGATGGGCGCTATGAGCTGGTGATGGCCCCACTGCAGAGGGTCCTGGCCCACGTGGATAGCGTGCGTCCCGAAGTGGGGAAACGCCGTGGAACTCGTCGTCGACGCAGCACCAGCCTGCCCACCCTCCTGAGACGCCATCCTCCTCTCCAGCAACGCAACTGCTCGACCGCAAGTGCTGAAGCACGCAAAGGAGCCGCGAAGAGAAGAGAGCGAAGAAATAAGCGCGCGAGCGAGCGCGACACGCCAAAGCCGTTGTCCGGCGCGCAGCGATAAGGGCCCGCGTGCGCCTTGTCGACGCCTTTGCCTGACACTTCGCCGCCACAAAGGGAGAAGAAAGAAAGAAGCGAGCTGGCCGCCGCGCTCGACTCTGTCGGTCCAAGCGCTCTCTTTGCCGTCTGCTCTACTAATATCGTCTAAGCATACAACGGACGGACGTCCAGCACGTCACATCACGCCACGTCAATTACCAACACACGCACACACACGCACCAACGTTGAAGCACCAACATAACTGCTCTCGTACAGTCCAGCAATTCACGGCAATCAACGCGAAATGAGGGTTGCTTGCATATAAAGTTGGGTTTTGTCTCGATATAGTGATCTCTGCAGCACACACACACAATTTGGTCACTCTTGTCAACCCAACTATAGTTGGTCAAGATTTCGAGACAAGCAATCTCCAGCCAATCGAGACGCGCTGGTAGGTGGTAGAATCTGACTCTCCGAGGAATTCTCGTTAGCTTAGCCGCTTCTTGAGGGTTCTAGTAGAACAGTTTCGAAAAATTCGAGAACCAAGCAGACACCTTTTGAGTCAGTTTTCTACAGTATGCACAGAACATTGCAAGCGAAAAACTCGAATGGTAAACTACCAAAGAAAACGGGGGGAAAGGGACAACTTGCGTACAGTACAAAAAAGGCCGACACCAAGTTTTAATTAAAAAACACAATTTTGCAACCAGTGCCTGAATTCAATCGCGGTCTGTTTCTCTGTCTTGGGACCTGTTTCCCCCTTTCTGCGATTGCGATGTTCAATGGGCGCTGCTGCCTGCCTCCAGGGAGGGATGATTAGAATGAATATGGTAGCTATGTAAATAATAATATGTACTCCTACCTAACATTAGGATACTGGGAGTATTTATTTTCAGTTAATAAATGAGCGTTTCGCCTCTATGCCTGACGCTCAGACTGGCGAGGCTCTTCAGAGGCAACCAGCCTTTAAGATTTAGGTTGTAATTGACAAAATGGTGGGTTATTTCCACATTACTAGGGAAGCGGATTAAATATTTATTTTATGTACCTGGTCTTGTGATTTTCATCGTTTTCCAACTCCGAATAGCAAATGTTAGAAAGAATATTGTAAAACATACCATAGGTTCTTTTGATAATTCCAAGACAAAGTTCTTTTGAATTTTGAAGGTTTTTTCAGAGTTCTAAGATAGGAAGTTCTGAGAATTGATAGGATGTAAACGAATTTCAGAGATAACCCATAGGAATTTTCTTAGGTTGAAAGAACAGACATCTTGTCTTGCATTTTCTTCGAAATTTAGCAGTAGTTTTTGGGTATTTTTGAGAATTTTCATGATTTTCAGAGGAACAACCCAGAATTTCAAGGTAGATTTGATAGATTTGATGATGTACAGGGTGTTTCGCAAGTCCGGTTTGAGTTCCTTCTGAGTGGGCGTTCCTCATACAGGCGAGCGTGAGTGTTTCTATACAGACGTTGTTATTTATACGAGTGGCACCTTTCTACTGAATAGCGAGCGCACAAGCGACACGGCGTTGGAGTCGACGACGACGCGCCTACGGACGGGCCTGCTGCACGAACGGGAGGGGGACGGACACGCTTCGCTCACTGCTGTACACTGCTGACTAGACCTTCCGGCCTCCACCTCAGTCCCAATGCTAAAAGTCTAACAATTCGAGGGTGCAAGGAGAAAGGCCGAGCGTGACGGCTGGGGTGCTGGGGGTGGAGTGAGATGAGCAACCTGCTGCGCGCTGTTAGTCGTGCTCTTACATACTTAGCGGTGGGGCAGTGTGCGTGGGTGGATACGAAGAGCAGCTACATTTTCCTTGTACGGGAGTCGTGGCTGGCTGTAGAAGGGCGAGGCGCGCGTCGCAAGGGGATCGACAGACGGGGTCGGCCGGTCATAGTGGACGATGCACGCGCACGAGTGTATTGCAGCCATGTCCCGCCCGCAAGTCCAGATCACGAAGAAAGCCAACGAGTACAGATCCAAGTCGGGATGTTGAGTGGGCGTGCAGGTTGGCGCAACTCTAGCGCAAGCGGAAATGGAGGAAAGGAAGCGGAGTCGAAGGAAACACGAGGAACGGACGAGCTCGCGCACTTTACACTGTTGGAATGGCTGTTGTGTGACGACGATCGAGTGAAGCAGCGGGAGAGAGCGAGCGAGCGCGCTCCGCGGAATCGGCACGTGAAACGCTACGGGAAACCAACGACTGAGGAGGCTCGCTGCTGCATCCGACCGCGAGCTTGACAGGCGTGCTGGCTGTGCTAACGAAGAGGGCGACGGCACGGCCGCCAGTTCGAAGTGGAGACAGCACAACGCGACGCCTCCTCAGCAGTTACACTGCTGCTGGTTGGCTTTGGGCTGCGCGCTCGCGTCCAGTCGTGTTCCTTTCGGCGCGCCACCCGCCACCGTGGGGTCGCTGTCGAGCGATTCCGCCATCTTGTCGCAAATGATGTCGACTAGGCGCTCGAACACCGCTTTCACGTTGATGTTTTCTTTCGCGGACGACTCGAAGAAGTCGAGGCCTGCAAACCGAAGCCGACGTTTCACTGCGATTCGGACGCGTTGTGAGATTTCGACATCAAAGGCCACTCACTAAGCTGGTCCGCCAGTTGCCTGCCGCGCTCGTTGGACACGACGCGCTCGTCGTCCATGTCGCACTTGTTGCCGACGAGCACGACCTGCGCGTTCTCCCACGAGTACGTCTTGATCTGCGTGCACCTGCAGGCCAATTTGCCGCTTGCACGCTCCTGTCCTGTCCCGTCCTCTGCTCACTCACCAGTCCTGGACGCTGTTGTACGACTCCTCGTTGGTGATGTCGTACATCAGGATAAAGCCCATCGCGCCGCGGTAGTAGGCCGTCGTAATCGTCCGGTACCTCTCTTGTCCCGCTGTGTCCTGCGTCGAACGTTTTCTCCGGCTCGTACTTCGCAATTCGAGAGCAAATGTGTACAAATACAATCATGTACACGCCCTGATCACGAACCCATATTTGCAGCTTGACCCTCTTCTCTCCTCTAAAGACAGTCTTGACTTTGAAGTCAATTCCTACGGTGGACACAAACGCTGACGTAAACGAGTCGTCGCAGTAGCGGAATAGAAACGACGTTTTACCGACCGACGAGTTGCCTAAAACGATTCGGGTCATGCGCGAAACAGAGACTGCCGAGAGGCGTCGTACCAATGATCAGCAACTTGAACATGTAGTCAAAGTTCTGGTCGGCAGTGCCTCCGCCGCCGGCGACGCCTGCAGCGCCGGCGCTCTGGGCCCCCGGCCCGTAGTGCTGAGCCATGGTCCGCCACGCGTCTTCCGGCTCTCGACCGTACGCGCAGACCACCAACCGCTCCCGTTACACTCCTCCGTTGGATGGGTCAACTGTCCTCGTCCTTGTCGCACCCGGCTAACTGAATCGAACGCAATCGAACGCAACGCAACCGCATCGGCAGGATGCCTTCTCGAGCGCTTTCACGAGCGACTAAGAATACATTGGGGACGATGACAAGATCAGCGGCAGCAGCAAGTGCATCTGCTGCTGGCTGCTGCTGCTTGTACAACCTATTCATCACGCCTAGTATGCACGTTGTGGCCATAACTTTCTAATCGACGACTACCAGAGCTTCACACAAAAGCTGGTTTTACAAAAAGGATTTGCAGGCGCCTTCGTGGCATGTTGGCATTGACTGGAGTGGCTTTATCGCGCCAGCGCAGCAAAGGGGCGTCTATCGACGGGGGGCGAACGCTGGAAACAGTGCTGTACGGCTGTAAAACGTGACGGTCGTCGACGGCGACGACACGCTAGTCGCATGGCGCTTGAATGGGACCGGCAGCAGCGGCAGCGGTGGGCAGCAGTGGACTAGCTGCGTGGAATAGAACAGCCGCCGCAAATTGCATGTAGTCGACGGTGACAGCGTCGACTAGAGCGGGCATAGAGAGATGGCAGGCAGTCGTGCCGAGCGGGCGGCCCCGAGCTCGCTCCCCCGTGCCGACGAGCTTGAAAACTGGAAGCTGTCGCACCACCGCTTTCACGACGGCGCAGCGGGCGCATGAGCGTTTCAAGCGAGCACACCGTCGTCCCCCCTCCTGCCTTGGCGCCGACGAAGGCCTTGTGGAGACAGCTTGCGACCAACGTGGCCGCTCTGCCCTCCCGCGTCCGCTGGAAGCGTCGTGCTTGGGGCGTCGGCGACGGCTAAAAGCGCTCGACGGCGCCAGCGCTCTAACAGACTATCGCTTGCTCGGCTCTCCCGAATCGTCGGCGGTGCCGCGAGCTCGAGATCGATGAAGGGGCTGCGAGAGGCCGCCTCAGGAATCGGCTCCGTGCGAACATGAAGCACGTCGGCGCAGGTCGAGAGGGGGGGGGGGAGGGGAGGCACCAGCGCGGCTGCCTCGGCCTGCACAGGACAAGCTGCGGGCTTCCGACGGGGGCGGGCGGGTGTCTACATGCGTTGCGTAATGGCTAATGGCGCCACTCCTTTCCGCCGCCGCTCCGGCGAGTGACCGTGCGAAATCAATAGCGTGACTGGCCCCATTTCGTCGCTGGCGTCAAATGGTCATGTTTGGGCGGTCTCATGTCGGAGACCAAACGTGCGAACTGTACGAACTGATGAAGCAGCGCAGAAGCCCACAGAACAACCGATAGCCACAATTATTAGACTGGTTTCTTGACTGTGGTTTCAAATTGCACCCACAAAGCACAATATGCAGCAGTTTATGGTTACGAACATTGATTTCTGACGACTGACGCAATATTCGACCTACACATACACATCGCCCTGCGCATGATCGTAACTAGCAAGACTGGAACTTTCTCCGTCCGATCCGACTGGGTCGAAACTGGAATCGTGCCCACTGTCGACTGAACCACGAGCGCGACTGCAGTCGTCGGACGCGGGCTGCGCGCCGTCGACAAGCACGACGATTGACTTGTGGCGTCGAGAGGACGACGACTTCGCCTGCGCTCGTCCGTTTCTCGCGAGCGACTCTTTCACGTCGGTCGGCACGAGCACGGTCGTCGTCGCCGCTCTGCCGTGACGCGGCTGTTGTCTCGGCCGCTCAGAAGTCGGCTCCTGTTTCTTCGCCCCCGCCGTCCCCGCGGCGTCGATGCGCAGCTGAAGACGGCCTGCAGGGGCGGTAGTGGGCGGCTGCGGTGGAATTGGAATGCGCAACACCGCGACCGGACACTTGTCTTGACCAACTCCCACTGCTTGTCCGTTTCCAGGCGGCCACTGGTTGGGCCGTCTCGGCGGCCTAGCTTCCTCATGGCACAACTCCTCCTCGCCCACGGACGACGGTGGAGTCGAGTGGAAATTGGCGAGAGGCCCATCAGAGCCGCGGTCGGCGCGTGTCTCGAGCTGCCGCAAGCTCTGTACCCGCTCCGCCAGCGCAAGAAGCTGCCGTATCAGCCGAATGTCCTTCTCCATGAGGTCGCCCTGAAACTGAGGGCGGTTGCACTGTTGTAGTAGGCGCAGGCAATGCAAGCATACAAGGCCCAGTTCAAAAAGACACGGTACGTGTACATGTACAGAGTGCATTTTTTTAAGTTGAAGTAAGATACCGTAAATTCTGCAATAGTGCCCCTCTCGTGCCCCACCTCCAATAGTGCCCCACGTAGCCAAGGGTTAAAACAGTAGTACCTCTGGAGTACAATTACCCCGGGGGTCCTTATTGCAGCATTTATGGCATTAAATTGGATTCTTGTACACTGTTCGATCATCTCGAATTTTGGGCTGGGATAGTACCATTCTCCGCAGAGCTGGCTTAGGCTATCTGGCTCCAGAGTTATGTCTGGAAATCCTTTTCAGGGTTTGACTGGTTTTATTCAGTGATTGATAGTATTCGCATTCGGCGTAGTATGTTATTTTTATTGTGTTATTAAAAGCGTTTTTCGAATTTCCGAAGTGGAAACAGTAGGGGAACTTTCAATCGATTTTACGGTGAGTGAAAAGTTCGACACTCAGCTACACTGTATATGGCACTTTTGATGGAATAGTGAGAGTTGATGAGTCGAGTTCAACGATCCGTGCGCGTCGGCGGCTCGCCTGTCACGGGCCGCCTCGGCCGGCCTTCGTCCATCGTCCACTGCGTAGCGTCAGTCAGGGTCGCGCCGTCGTCGCAATTCTCCCCGTGCCGCTCTCTTATCGCAGCCCCGATCGTCCGTGTGACGCTCCATTGTTTCAATTCCATTGTCTCCGCAAACGATATGCTGTCCTTGGTCGACTACCGCAATGCATCCAGCTCAAATCAGATGGATAAGCACCGCACCGCTGGGTGCCTCTTTTTGAAGAAGAGTTCGCAGACTTTTCGAAACAAAAAACACGAGACGATGAAACGGCCAACACTCGTTTGAGCAAGTCGTTCATACTTTACTTCGGAAGATGCATTATGTACATGTATGTATGTAAGTACGTGTAATGAGCACCGAACCACTTGTACATACCATACCACTTACGGTATACCATGGGTATGTACAAATACTTGTGTTGTGTAACGAGGTCGCTAAACTGCACTAAGTGCCGACAATAGCCGACGAAAAGGTGACTGTGTTTATACCAGGCTTTCCTTCAGCATACGGAACTTGTGCTCTTGAATTGACGAGGGAAAAGCCGGCGTAGACGCAACCTTGATCCTCCGGTCGTCGTCGAGACTTCTTTTGAACCGTTGCGTCGCCAGTAGGCGCCGCGAATAGAATTCGTTATACTCTTGCAGTTCGCTCATGCCGCTGCGACCGCAGCGAATGCTGAGCTTGCTCGAAGCGTGTACTGGAAGCGGAGAAGCACTACAGAGGTCGAAGGGCGAAGCGCGCCGCCCGGACCGGAGAGAGGTGCAGACTGGCGGTTGTGGTTGGTTTTGCGAGCGAAGTGGAATGGGAGGAAGTGGTGGGCCGCCGAGTGGAATCGACTGCGAGAGTGGACAGACAGACAGTCGGATGGACGGACAAGTGGCCGGTCGGCGTCGTCGTCGTCGTTGTCGCCTCGAGTGTTTGTGCGCGCGCACGCACGCGCTCGCGGCCGGCGCGGCCGCCACGCGACGTCGCGTCTTCTCGCGCCACCGAGACACCCTATCGAGAAGAGCGGTCGCGGGACGGAGAAAGGGGGAGCAGTCGGAGAAAGTCACCTCTGTTGTTGCCATGTTTCGAATTGACACAACACGTCATTCGGATTATCGAATGCTCTTCGATTAAATGGATTGATTGATCTGCGCACCGTCGTGCTCGGTGTGTGTGTGTGTGTGTGTGTGTGTGTGTGTGTGTGTGTGTGTGTGTGTGTGTGTGTGTGTGTGTGTGTGTGTGTGTGTGTGTGTGTGTGTGTGTGTGTGTGTGTGTGTGTGTGTGCGGCCGACAGTTGTCCTTACCTACAAGGCATCGTTCGTACGTCATATACATAGTAGGTAGGCTTGAACGAAGCCATAGGCTTGTCGAACGGAGCGGAGGCGTCGCTCGACACGGCGCGGCCCAACGTCACGAGCAGACGACATTCTTCTTCGTCTCGCATCGCGTTTTCCGCGGCTTCATTCCAGCCCGCGCCCTGTGGGAAAACCGCTCGACTCTATGCAATTCTGATTGGCTGGCGTACGCATGAAGAAGATATCTATAGGTAGTGGTACGCATTACTACCGACGAGGGCTAGCTGTTTCGACTTGTTGGTTGCGATGGTGACGCCATTTGGTCTTGCATTCGATTAAACCTTTCTCGATATGGAGCTCGCTCAGCTTCTTATATGCGGCAGTATTTGCTTACTTCAGGATTCGTTCCAGAGCAAAAAACGTCTAAGTGCCCATTTTCGGCCCTGAGGCTCCACCGGGCGATTGATTAACGCTAGTTATTGCGCTTAGTGGCCCCTTTACTCTAGTGACAGCTGGTCCGCCCGCAGACGCCCCTTCGCAAGTGCACCACCCATGTACTTGTTGTACGTGTGACTTTTGAAGCTGATGTGCAGGTACTGTGGTACACAACACCTACCTGTGCAACTGTGCCTACTGTACCTTTACGCTGTTAACTGCGCAGGTAACATGAGCGTTAGTGACACGGAGAAGCTGGCAGCGTGGGCGGGGTTGGGCTGCCGCGATTGTCCGCGCACCTTTGTGATGTCCCTTTGGATTGCGCGTCGGCAACGCAGGCGGGCCGACGCAGGCAACCGATTTAAGACGCGAGCGGGCCGCATTAACTCTTGACAGGGCACAGCGAGCCGATTTCCGCGTCGAACGATTTGTTGTTGCTCACGCACGCGCGTCACTAACCAATCCTGACGGGCGGACGTTTCTGCCGCCAGCTGCGCTTGTGCGATAAGCTATAGCTCGGTCGACGCCGCCGGCGGGAGGACCGCTCTTCGACGCTTGCCGACAACCGCCACCCGTGATCCACCGACGGTCATTTTTTAACAACTGGCTCCAACGCGGGACTGTAACCTAGCTGTGCGTTTTAGCCGCTTCTAAGCAACCCATCACGCAATCACCACCATTTCATTGACGTTAATCATTTTGTTTAATATTCATCATCAGCCCAAGAGAATTACGATCAGAGTACCGGAGAAGGTGTTGTTTTTGAACACTCAGTTCACAAGATATACGAGCGAAATCAGTGTCGTTTCTCTTTCGGCGCGCCCTCCGCCTAAGTTTTTTTTTTAGTTTGAATGACTGCTCTAAACAATTCGAATCCGGCCAGCACTCAGTCTCAGCGCTGTCATTACGCTACCACATTGCGGAAAGGCGAGCGCGCTTGCTCCTTTCAAAGCCTTGCGTTGCATTGCCGGCAGTTCCTTCGACGAAAAAGCGCTGGAGCGAAAACGAATGTGACACTCGGTCCCCTGTCTCATAGAAGCAATTCCAGCAGCTCATGCGCATGACAGTCCGTCGCGAGTGAGCACGTTATCGACAGGCGGAGGCAGTAGTGGGCTGGGACGGGAAGGACGGCGGTTGCGTTCAGATCGCTGAACGGATGGCCGGCACGGGCAACGCGTCGGCGGTGGGCGGTCTGCCGGCATTCTGCATCGACGCGATCGACACCTTCAGCACGTTCACAGAGCAGGACGCGCTCAAGGTGGCCATCTACTCGTTGATCCTGGCGCTCTCTCTGCTGGGCAACGGCACGATGCTGCTCGTGCTCGTGCGCAAGCTCGCGTCGCAGCGACCGCGACGTCGAGTCTACATGCTGCTGCTGAACATGAACGTCGCCGACCTCTGGGTCACTGTTCTGCACGTCGGCAAGGAGATTCTCCACACCTACTACGTCCAGTGGCCCTGGCCGGACGCTCTCTGCAAGGCGTCGAAGGCGAGCGACGTGTTCGGCGTCTACCTCTCTTCCAATCTGCTCGTCTTCATCAGCGTCGATCGCTACCTGGCCGTCGTGCGGCCGTTGCTCAACTACTCGGCCAACAGGCGCGTCCGTCGTATGGTCGTCGCCGCCTACGCGCTCGCGCTGCTCTCCTCCATCCCCAACGTGCGCGACCACGCCGCCGCAGTCGCCGCCACCCGCGACGCCGCCTACGCCGTACACTGCGAGACTCGTTTAGATTTTCCTCTTCAAGAAGAAGGCGCACCCGTGCTTCACGTTCCACACGCAATGCGTGGGCCGCTCCTTTATTGGAGAAGTCGACGCGCGTTACGAACTCTACAACACCGTGCTGAACGCCGTCGAGGTGTACGCCGCGCCTCTCGTCATCGTCTGCCTCTGCTGCGTCGGAATTCTCCGCCACATCAGCGGCAGCGGTGGAGCGACGCCCAACGCTCGATTACTTCACGGTGTCTGCTCCATTCCCTCTTCTTTCAGCGAAGGCCCCAATTAGCCCATCCTTTTTAGGAACCTCGACAGAAACACAGCGATTAAAAAAAGAAAGAAACGCACCGAATCGGGACGGTGGTGCGGACGCGCAAGTCGGCGCAAGCGTCCGGTCGCCCAGCACGTTGACGCTGGGATCGAAAGGAGCGGACATGGACGACGTCGACGCCGTCCCGTCTTGGTCGACGGGCAAGCGGCGTAAAGTGTTCAGCGTGGCGCTGGCGAACCTGAGCCGAGCGCGCGCTAAGTTGGTTTGCTCCCAAAGCAGCGCGAGTGCCCCATTGAGCGGTGTGGGCCATATCCGTTGCAGGACGCTGCGCATGACGCTCGTGATGGTGATCGCCTTCCTCGTCTGCTGGACTCCCTACTTCCTGGCCGCTGTCGTCTACTTCTTGGACGTCGACTACGCGAGCGGACGGCGCAGAGGCCACTTCCAGTTGCCGCAGTGGGCCGACACAATATGCAACACGTTCTCGGCGGCCAACAGCTGCGTCAATCCCTACATCTATGGCTGGATCACGTTCGACCTGCGCGCCGAGCTCTGCCTCCTTTGTCCACCGATTGCGCCGCTGCTCCGCAAACCGCCACAGCCCGACACCCTCCTCTCCAGCTCCTGCAGTCCCCTTCGCGCGCGCAGTCGACACGGCGGCCGTCTGAGCACACAGTTCGGATCGCTCACTCATTTACAGCTGCTCTCTCCGCAGAATTTCTCGTAAAAACAACGTTTCAGAATGAGAGAGGCTGTCACGCTCCAAGAGGAGTCGTCAACAGCGCAAACGGTCAGTCGCAATCGCAGCTGCAACTCAGTCGCCTCGCCTCGAAGGTTGTAGTAGGCATTGTGACTTGCGAATCGTCTGCTTGTGTTTCATGCAGCGCGGCACCACACTGTATCTATCGATTTTTAAACGTAGCGAATAGCGACCCAATTTTGGAATGTTGAGAAAGGCACAATATGACCTTCTCATTCTCGTAAAATGCCGCAAAGTACAATGCAGTGTACGTAGTACCGCCACGAATGTGGTAGAGCAGAAAAGTGGAACCGCGAACATCACTGAGTGAGTCGGGTTTTGAAAGGCGCAACAACGCTTGCTCAACTGGCCGCTGGTGGTACGACTCAAAAGAGGTCGGTCGGCAGCCGATGATGTAAAGTTCAAGGTCGTCGCGGCAAAGGGACTGCGCCATCGGCCGACCGGCCATCGCATCGCTTTGAGGTGCGCGCAACGGGAGAGGAGGCGCAGCGGCCGCGGTAGCAGCAGCAGTAGTAGCCAACAGACGATGTCGGCCTCACGATGGCTCGTGTTTGTCGCAGCGCTACTGGCGGACTCGACGATGGCCAGAGACCTGTTCACGTCGACGACCGCCCTCCAAGACTTGATCCTCGTGGAAAACAATCTCATTATCCTGCTTAATCACTACGTCAAAGTCGAGTACGAACGTCTGGAGAGACTGAAACGGTGCGCGCAGTGCCGCAAACGAGCATTCGTGTGCCGACCCAGAGGATGCGTGCAGATTGGCGACGACTGCGTTACAAGAGCAGGAAGTCGCAGAGAGCGCTCGTCCAAGTCTTCGGCCAGACTACTGGCTTGAGTCGTCAGGCATCAGTCCTACGTTCTTCTCTCCTCCACTTCTTCAGAATCCCATTGGGACCTACCAGGTCATCAAGAGAGCTGCAAATGGCCGCTCTCTGCTCACTGCCGTCAGAGAAAACCCTGCACACGGTAATTCATCTAAGTTCTATTGTATGTCATATTGTACTTCGCTTACCAACATGTGTATTACTCATCTTGTAATTTGAGCTAATACAATTTCTTAATGATATACGGTAGCTACAGTACAGCGCTCCATTCACAGTTGTAAATGAGCATTTCCACCGTAACCATGCTTCATGTAAATAAAAGTTACCGTAAGCTGAATTATGAATCCAAAACGGAAAACATGTCGACGCCGCGAACACGTTGCTAACGCGATAAATTCTGCGTTTCACACACACGTATATGGCGCGTCACGCTGCCTCATGCAAAGTGACGAATGGAAGCTTATTCAGACCTACTCGCCAACTTCCCCTATGCGTACCTGATGCCGAGCTACGAGGGCGACGTGAAAGGGGCGGCGGTGGCGTTGACTCGAGTACAGGACACGTACCTTCTGACGGCGGAGGAGCTGGCGGACGGCCGCGTGCTGGACGCGTCCCCGACCACGCCGATGACTTGTCCGTCGAGGAGACGCGCTCCTGCGGCCGGGAGAGAAAAGGGGACGGCTTGCGCTCGTTCAGCGGACGACCTCTTCCACGTGGGCTACGCGTGCTACCTGGACGCCGACTACTACCACGCGGTGCCCTGGCTCGAGAAGGCCGTCGAGCGGCTGGGCGAGGAGGAGGCGCTGAAGGCGGGCGCGCCCGTCGTGCGCACCTTCAACCTGACGGTCGCCTACGACTACCTGGGCTACTCGCTGCACGAGCAGGGCAACCCCGAGCGCGCCGCCTACTACATGCGCCGGCTGAGTCGTCTCGAGCCCGCCTACCCCGCCGCCGCCCACCTCGACGCTTACGAGCGCCTCCTGCGCGCCGCCAACAGCAGCTGGGACGGCAGCCGCCTCTCCCTACCGCAGCTACGCCGCCTCCGACCGCCCAGCAGCGGCACCCTTTACAGCTCCTACGAGCGCCTCTGCCGCGGACAGATGACACCTGTACGTGTGGACGCGAGCTCGCTTGGCCACGCCTGAGATGAGCGCTTGACGTGCAACTCCTGCTTGCGAGTCTCCAGGATGCTCGAGCGTACATGGGGCGCTTCCGCTGCTTTCTCAAGCGCGACACCGCATTTCTGAAGGTGGCACCGCTGAAGGTGGAGCAGCTGCACGACCAGCCAACTGTCTACGTCTTCCACGAAGCCCTCTCGGACGGTGAAACGGAGCAGCTGAAGGCTATCGCAGCGCCCATGGTGAGCGACTCCGGTCGCGGCACCGAACTGCGCGGCACGCGCACGCGGCATGCAGCTGAACCGAGCGCTGGTCGTCAACGAGCGCCAAGGCGAGGCGGATGAGCCGGGCAACGTGCCAGCGTCCTACCGCATCGCGAAGAAGTGGGAACGAGTCCTTGGCCGGACGGCCGTTTGCGTGCGTAGGTCGTGTAGGGCGGGCTGGGAGCTTCAGCGCCTGGATTAGCGACAACGACTACGAGTTGGCGCGTCGCATCAGCCGCCGGGTGCGCGACATGACCAACCTGGGCACCGATTCCGCCGAGCAGCTCCAGGTGCGCTCTCCCCACCTCGCTCGCCTGCAGCACGCGTGCTCTTTCTCGTTTAGATGGCAAACTACGGACTCGGAGGTGAGCACACTCTGCCAGCGGGAACTGCGTAGCATTGGTGCGTACTTCTATGCGCTACGCAACGTTTAGGCCACTACGAACCCCACTACGACATGGCGCTCGTGTGTTGCCTTGCACGGTTTGTGCTCGGTTGTGAGGCCGTCGTGTACGTGCGCCTGCACGCTTGCAGGCGAACCAGACTTTGGATCTGAACGACGCGCTATACGGCAACCGGATCGCAACGGTTCTCTTCTACGTATGGCGACGTTCTCAGTTGCGGCGCCCTGCTGAAGCCAGGAGCGCGCGCCGACAACATTGCAGCTGTCGCAACCGGTGGCGGGTGGCGGCACGGTGTTCGAGGACCTAGGACTCAGCGTCGCTGCGCTCAAGGTTGGGATCGCACCTGCGTGCGTGCGTGCGTGCGTGCGTGCGTGCGTGCGTTCGTGCGTGCGTGCGTGCGTGCGTGCGTGTGTGCGGCAGAGGGAGGGAGGTAGAGTGGGCTGTTGCGCGCAGAACGCGGCGCTGTTCTGGCTGAACGTGCGCAGCGACGGCAGTCCCGACACGCGCACCCGACACGCCGGCTGTCCAGTGCTGCTCGGCGAGAAATGGGTGGCCAACAAGTGGCTCCACGAGGTGGGCCAGGAGCTGCTGCGGCCCTGCCCGCTCAGCCGCGACGACGCCTGAACGGCCCACAGTCGCCTCGCCGCCCCCACTGCCAGTGTCTCGTCGCCATCTCGCCACGATGCGCTCTCTCGGGTACATACACACGCAAGTGTGCGCCACTCCTTGTCCATTTCCCCTGGATGTCGGTGCCTTCCCAGCCGCCATTTGTTGATAGTCGTCACGTAACAGAAACAAAATAGAGTTGCGGAGACGACCGCGTTACGTGACGTTCCTTATAAAAAAAGCACGTTGGTACCTTGCGCACGTTACAAAATAATAGGCCCGCGAACAGCCACACTTGAGTCCAGCATCGACGTCCGCCCACGAGGTCAGTTCAATCACACTGAGCATTGAAAAAGAAGGAAAAAAAGTTGAGAACAACTAGAATCATCGGCGGCGCTAGTGCAGTTCGCCACCCACCAAACTTTTTCTCCCCCTTGACTTAGACCACATAAAGTAAAAATGCATGCCTGAAAATCAGACGTATACATGTAGGTATGTATAAACGAGCGATTGTAACTTGTTGCGTTTAACTAGCATTTCACTTTTCGGATTTTCCCACGGTTGAAGGAGCTCATGGATTCTCTTTCAAAGGACAGCATGCTGCCGACCTGAAGCGCCCTGTTGACGTCGGCGTGGATCGGTTGGGTGACGTAATTGTGTTCCGCTGAGACTCCAGCTAGGCCCAATGAACGACGTCAAACGCGGCGTCGGTGGCCGCAGTCGTTGGTGTTGGACTGCTTTTGCCGCGGCGCGAGGCTGACTGCAGCGCGGGGCACGCTCAAACCCCATGGCTACAGCTGCAGCTGCTCCGCTCCGCCAGACGCACTGACAGGCGGCTCTGCTGCATGCTGTCGAACAGGAATATCTCGCTCGCAGCCAACAGCGAGACGACCCAATGGTTGCCATGCACATGGCCAAATTGAAAGCCCACTTCTACAGCAGAGAGCGCCTGTGCCGCTTGCGATTGCTCTCTAAGATCGCCCGCTCGCGACTTGTCAGCTTGTACCGCGGCACTCAGCGTCGGAAAGGCGGCGGTCAAAGGTCGCTGGACTTCACGTTCCGTCTTCACTTCAGCGCTTGCGACTCGCGCTTGTTGTGAATCGTAGATTCGAGTGACCAACGTAGGAGGGGGGCGATTTCCACGTAAGGGGGGCGGTTCTGGCCTAGGCTAGAAACGCCCCCGGCGGTTTTGGCCTAGGCCAGAACCGCCGGGGGGAGAAAAACAAGGGGGGCGGTTTTGGACTGCAACACCGGCCTCTAGTACATATAAGACTAGCTCACTCGCTACGGTTACGCTACTGTGTAGGGCAAGTAAAAATCCACTATAATTAGTAGAAGGTGGCCATGACTAGTCAGTGAGAAAATGGAGGACGTAGCGGGAAATGTGGCCGAGGACTCTGAGGAGGGCACGGAGTGGCTGCTGAGTGGGGGCGCGATGCTGTGCGACGGCCGCTACCGCGTGGAGAGGAGGCTGGCGCGAGGAGCGTTCGGCCAGATCTTCGCGGGCGCGGACGCGCAGACGGGGCAGGCGGTGGCGATCAAGGCCGAGTCGATGCTGGGCCAGCGGACGACGCTGCGGCTCGAGTCGCAGGCGCTGCACTTCGTCCACCAGTACCACGAGAGGCGGCGCCGGCCCGCGCCCTCGCACGTCGTCCTCTACGTGGGCTACGGCATGGACCGCGATCAGCTGCCCGCAGCACCGCTCCACTTCCTCGTCACGCTCCTCATCGGACCCAACTTGCGCGAACTGCGCAAGAGGAGAGCGCTGCAGCGCTTCAGCCGCCCCACCGCACTCGCGATCGCAGTGCAGGCGGTGGAGGCTGCGCGCGAAGTACACTGGACTGGCTGGCTGCACCGAGACATGAAGCCCTCCAACCTGTGTCTCGCCAGCGAGCGCGTCGACGACTGTCGTCTGATCCAGCTGATCGACTTTGGCTTGGCCAGGCAGTTCAAGGACCGGTCTCAGCAGACGGGACAGTACAAGCGACAGCGGCCGTGGGACGGCTTCCACGGCACCGTCCGCTACGCGTCGCTGAACACGCACTACCGCCGAGACATGGGCCGAGTCGACGACCTCTGGCCCGTGCTCTACATGACAATCGAGAATATTCTGGGCACACTGCCGTGGCGATGGATGACGAACCGCGAGGAAGTGGCCACGCAGAAGATGGTGCTGGCGCAGCGCGGCCACGCGTCCCTGCTCCGCGACGACACAGAGGCCGTCGCGGCTGCGCATGGGCAGGACGGCGCCGAGCGCGCCAGAGAAAGGCGCGCCCTGGCGGCGGGCCCGACGCGCTGGCTCGACCGACTGGAAGCGCAGCTCCAGGCCTGCGACTTCTACAGCAGACCCCACTACGAGGCAGTCGTCGAGGCACTGCTCGACGACATTCCCTGCACGAGGCAACAGTTGGACGCCGTCGTCCACTACGACTGGCTGACCGAGTAACGGCTGGGGATGGGCGCGCGGCGGCGCGATCGCGCTTCTGCTGCTGCGACCGCTGCGCCCTTCAGCTGCATCGCTCCCCCCCCCCCCCCGCTCGTGACAGTGGCGCAGATCGTGTACGATCCATGCGAAAGGTTCAGCGCGTTAGCCACGAACCAGGCCGTGAATTCATGCAAGTTGTGCATACATCAATCAACATTAAATTTGGGAAATCAATCTCATCGCGGCGCACCGAATGTGGACATCCTGCGTGCGTGGCATTGTTCGCACAAGTACCCGTTCGTCCGCACCAGAATCCGAGCCCGTCTGAGGTGAGCCCTCTTGCTGAGCATTCACAGTCAGTCGGGTGCTTCCTTTTGTTACTTTATGCAAATATATGTTAAATTTAATGTAAAATGTAAATTGTATAAATTCTGCATACTGTGGATCTTTAGGGAGCGCGGTCAACGAACGAGCTTCGCTCGCAGTATATTGTTCGAAGCATGCAATTTACTGTATAATCTGCAGGCTGTATAATCAGAAGCGGCCGCAAATGAATTGTGTGGACTGTGGGGATGCACATGGATGGTGGTGGCGTAGGTACGAGAGACCTGGCCGTTGTCGTCGCCATCCGGCAGGCGGCAAGCGTTGGCGGCTGGGGGCCGGCCCGACAGTGTGCGGCCAATGGAGGACGCGGTCGTCCATTGTCGCGGCGGCAGGTGCGACGGCGCGACGCGCCGTCGCGTCGTGGAGCGCGTTGCCAGAATTCTTTGTGCCATTCCCCGCATAGCTGACGAGTCGCGCGCTATTGTGTTCGGGCGGTGCTCGGCTCTCATGCGGCGCTAACGCTCCCGGCTCGGCTCGACGCCTGTCTCTCGGCGTGCCGCTCTCGGCGTCCAGTATGGCCTGCTTGTCACCCCCCCCCCCCCAGGCCCCTTGTCGCACGCTTGTCTACTTCCTTTCCAAGGCGCGAAGACAGGCCGCGTTGGCGGCGGCGCGGCGCTCGAGTGCCGAGCAGTGAGAGACTTCTTAGGCCGTCGGCGGCTTCGTGTCGAGCACGCTGTCGGTGGTGATGCGCCGACGGTAGACAGCGCTCTCTTCGGAAGAAGAAGAGTGGAGGGCAAACGCGTTCTTCGCGCCAGCCTAATGGCGTACCTGTCGGACGACAGTTCGTCGTCGTCGGCTGCTGCATGGCGCGGCACGCACAAGCGCAAGCGCAACGCAGCGGCCGACGTCGTTCGGCGGCTGCACGGCCGGCCAAGCGCCGTCCCGTCTCCCCTGGAGCGACGACGACGACGACGGACCATCTCTCTTGGTGGCGCTTGTGTGTGCGTGTGTGTGTGTGTGTGTATTTGCGTTGCGGCAGCTGCGTGACTAGCATTCCCTTCATAGCTTCTATCTGCTGCTGCCGTATCTCGCGCGCCTCGCGCAACACGCGGCCGCAATGCGCCGCTGACGCCCATGCCTCCTTTGGCGCTGCACGCTCTACCAAACCGGCAGCACAGCCGTCGGCTTTATCGTCCAACTTTTACTGTTGCACTTGATTAGGCTTCCACTTTCCAACATGGGCAACTGGACTATCTGAACTGGGGTGCGTCGGCGAACCCTTTCGAGTTTCGAGGGAGGGGGGAGGGGGGGGGGGTGCGTGTTGGGGGTGCTGTAGCTGGCCAGCTGTACATACGTAACTGAGAGAAGTACACGCACCGCACGTACTGCAAGGGGCTGGCTTGGAAGAAAAACTGTAGGTAGTGTGCAGGAGATGGCGGTGCGCATGAGTCAGACGGCGCGTCTGGAGCGCGCGCTCTTCGCGGCGGCCGCGGCGCCGAGGCGCTCGCTTCGCTTGGTCCCGATTGACAATTCGAAGTGGCGTTTTTACAGAGGCGCGCCGAGCGAGTGGGCGACGACAGCGCCTTGCGGCCCACATCGTTCCCGCGCGTGCGCTGCGCTCGCGGGCGACAAAAAAGCCGGCGCCGATTGGTTACGGTCGGCCGTCTTTTGGTCTTGCGCTTTCGTTGGGGCGAAGGCGATTTCGACCGATCCGCAGTCAATCCTTTTGAATGTAAATGGCAACTTGTTGAGCGGCGGCGTCGCTCGTCGTCGAATGGCCCTGATTTGGGAGGCCGCAAAGGGAGGTTACGCGAGTTCATCCCGCCGACAGCGCGCGCGCGCCAGCCGCCCTCTCCTACCGGCTGCCGTCTCCTTCGTTTTCCGCCCACGGTCGCCACTCGGCGGCGCCGTCGCCTACTCAGCAGCCGCGCTCGGCACTGCGCGTGCGTCCAGCACCAGCCTGTCTGCGGTGTTCGTCCACGGCCGTCTCCTCCTCGTCGCCCGCCGTGTCGCGCCAGCCGCTCGCGCTGCGCGACCGCTGCCTTTATCGACTTTACTACGTGCACCACCACCACCACAGTGTATGTCTGTCAGCCGAGGAGGCGAGCGAGTGGGCGAAACGCGAGACTGCCATGAGGGAGCAGAGAGCCGAGCGACAGTTCTAGGCGCACAGTGTCACCCTCCGCCTTTCTTAGAGTGCGCGACCGTCCGCCCGGTGGCGAGGCAGCGGCGAACGCCTAGCCGAGCAAGCAGCGGCAGCGGCTGCACAGAGCGCTCAGGTGCGCCGGCTGCGCGTGCGAAGGCAGAGCGAGGTCGTGTTGTTCGAAGTCGGGGCGGCGAAACAGTTGTCTTGCAGTCTCCGTCTTAACGGACCAGTATAAACGTAGAGTCGCCTCCAGTCTCGAGTGCCGTTTCGTCGGTGACAGTTCCCAGTCAGCTGCGCGCACTAACGGCGGCGGCGGCGGTGTGTGTGTGGTGTGTGTGTGTGAGTTGGGCAAGAGAGGCGGCAGTCGCAACACTGCGTTGTTCACCGACCACCACCTCCTTCCTCCCTTTCACCCCTTTCCAACTCGCTCGAATGCTCGATTCCCGTTTCCCATTGCGAGTGTGCGAGGCACTCTGCCCATTGTCGAGCGCGCACTCTGACTGCTGGCGTGAGCAATCGTCCTATTGCCTACAAATGGATCAATTACTTTGATCTGAACCTGCGTTCGAGTCTCCTGCTGACACGATTCGATAACAAGATTCGTCGACGCCACACATTTCTGTAACCTTCCTTAGCATGTTCCACTTTCTTAAAGATTTTTTTTATGAGCTGCTTGCTCCTAGATGCGTTAGCCGATTGACATTTCATGTTGCGATCTCTAATTCTCAAACCACTCGCTTGGGTACATCTGCACAAAAGTTTTCGCCAGTGTCGCCACCAATCGTGTCGGTCCCCCGCCGTCGAGTCACGCATTTGACTCATGAAAGTTTCGACACGGTGTAGGTTGACTCTTATACGTAGTAGCTATTTGCATACTTAGGCAATTTCTTTTGTATTACGGTAGGTCTCGTCTCTGGCGGTGTCGGCGGTCGAAATCATAGGATGTGCGAAAATTATTACTTGGATACGTCACGAATATTTGTAGAAAGTGTCCGAACTTCGGAAGGCGCAACTTCCATGAGTGGCGTGGACGCGATCGCTGCAAGTCTGGCGCCACACGCGGCGGCCGTAAAGCGGCAGCAGAACGTGATCACTTCCGTGATGACCTCTTCGGCAGGCGGCGGCGGCGGCGCTGCCGACGACGGCGCTAGCACTAGCGGCTCTTCTGCCGGAGACGTCCACTCTTCGCCCAACTCGAACGTCGCCAGCGAGGATCCAGGCCTGCTCGCGGCCGAATCCAAAGCCGCCTTTTGGAGTGGCCAGGTGCGACGCCGTTCACGTTCTCCAAAGGTTCGATTGGCGACATGTCGACAGGCGGCCTTGGGCCGGACCGGCGGCCAGAACGGGGTGCTGGTGGTGGCGCCGGCGGTGAGCAGGGAGGCGGTGGCGGCGTCGGCGTCGGCCGGTCTCGTCTCGCCCTCGGCCAGCGGCGGCGGCGCCGACGGCGGCCAGAGTTCACCCTCGGACGCGATCATGGCGGCAGCGCAGACGTCGGGCGACGTCTCGTCGACAGGCGGCGACGCCGAGGGCGTCTGGTCGGCCGACATCGAGCAAGCCTTTCACGTAAGTCTCACGGCGGCTTTTACAGTAAAAGTTTTCCTGAGTTAACCCGTTAACGTACGGTCGTGTGACTCGCTGCAGGAGGCCCTGTCGATCTACCCGCCCTGCGGACGGCGCAAGATCATACTGTCCGACGAAGGGAAGATGTACGGTAAGTATCACGAACATTTTTGTCGCACTTCCGGTCGTCCGCTCGCGTAGTTTGAGCTTTCTTCGCGCGACAGCCGACGACTGCGGTGTATGTATGTACGTGCGCGTGTGCTCTGTGCAGTAATCCCCTTTAACGATGCGTCTGTCGCTGTCGTTGTCTCTGTTGGCGAGTGACCGTTGGTTGCTGACTCGCCTTGCCTCCCTTGACGGATCGCATCTGCGCCACTTCCGTCCCAGCGCTCACTGCTGTGCGTTCTGTCACCGGCGGCGCGTGGCCGGTGACCTTTGGGAGCGCCGGCAGGCTCGGCGACGGACGGCGCCTCCTCGCCGTGCCGCCGGCCCGCGGTCGGCGGCCCTCCGTCCGTTAGCATGAAATCAACGCGACGCCGCCGCCGCCGCGCCGGCGGCAGATGGCCGTAGCGACGGTGGGCTGGGGGCATTCTTCAAATGCCATTTGCTGTCGGTAGGCGTTGTCCTCTGCTGCTGCTTGCGGGCCGCGATCGGCGCCTGTTGAGGCGAGGAGAGAGCGTGTGCGAGGGGTGGGCGCGCCGGTCGACGACGGCGTTCATGCGAGCCGCGGATCGTCCGGCCGCGTCGCCACGCGATCGTCCCGCCTCCGTTAGCGACGCGCTCGCCCGCTCGCCCGCTCGGCGCTTCCAGCTCGAAAGGCTTTTATTTCGGTCGAACGGCGAGGTGGTCGCGGGGGAGAGGCTGAGATGAGGAGAGCCTGACGCCGTCAGGCACGTGGGGCCCACTGTCGCGTGGCAGCTCTCTCGCCGTATACATACTTGTGGAAGAGCACGCACGCACGCACGCAGGCGCACACGCGTTGTTATTCGAGCGCAACTTCTCGACGTTCAGGGAGGAACGAGCTGATCGCGCGCTACATCAAGCTGCGCACGGGCAAGACGCGCACGCGGAAGCAGGTCTCCTCGCACATTCAAGTGCTGGCGCGCAAGAGACATCGCGAGATTCAGTCCAAAATGAAGGTGCCCATCCCATACACTTGTTGTTTTACTTCGCTTCCTCTCCGTGATTGGCGGAAATGCTAGTGTGGTGCGCGTACAAGTCATTCGTATTGTTTCAGGATGCCGGTGGAAAGCAGAAGGTGGCTGAGGGACTGAGCCAGCTGACGAGCGCTCAAATCGTGAACATCGGCCACGCGATCAAGGAGGAGAAGTGCAGCGCTCCGACCAACGTCGACGCGCTGCCGCCGGCTGTCGACGCGGCGCCGAAGATGCCAGCAGCGGCCGGCGTCGTCTCCTCTCCGCAGCCGTTCTACCCGGCGGCCGCGACGCAGACGGCCGGCAGCCAGGTGCCGCGTCCCTGCTGCTCGTCGCTCGTCTGCGCTGAGACGGCCGCCTGTCTGTTGCCGTTGCAGCTGTGGCAGCAGGCGCTGGAGCACCCCAGCTTCGCCGCCTACATACGACCGAGGACGACGGCCGAGCTCTCGGCCGCCGCCGCCGCCGCGCGCTCCTTTCCCTTTCACTTGGCCGGACTGCCCGCCGGCCTCCGCTTGCCCGGCTCACTGGCCGCGGCCGCCGCTTCGGGCGGCGGGCCCTTGCCCTTCAACGTGGCCGCGCTCACCTCGACCGTGCCCTCTTCCGTCGCACTCCACACGGCGGCCGGCCTGCCCTCGGCCGCGGTCGCGACCACCTCGGCCGCCTCCTTTCTCCCTTCGGCGCTCGCCGCCACGCCGCCCCACACGACCGAGCAACCGCCACCCGCCGTCCCTGCCGCCGCCGCCGCCGCTGGCCAGATCGGCACGAACCGAATTCGTCTGGTGCAGTTCAGCGCCTACGTCGAAGACAAGCCCGATCGGCACGAGCTAGTGCGCATCGACAGCTCCAGCTGCAGGGAGCCTTTCGAGGTGCGCTCTTCGCACTGGGACTTGTGTTGACTCATGAGGAGAGACGGTGGGCGAGTTGCTTTGCTTGCAGGCGATCGACATCACTCAGTTCTACGACAAGTACCCGTCGGACCGCGACGGCCTCGAGGGCCTCTTCAAGCGCGGCCCCAAGGACGCGTTCTTCCTCGTCAAGTTCTGGGTCGACATGGACTTCAGTCCGCCACACGACGAGCGCAACGCCCTCTACTGCGTCGACAGCAGGTGAGGCGGCGGCCGCGTCCTCCCATCGCTCGTGGACCGACCCCACGACCGCTTCTTCGCTCCTCGTAGGTACGAGAGCAACGACTCGATGGCGATCGTCGTGTCGACGAAGGTCTGCTCCTTCGGCAAGCAGGTCGTCGAGAAGGTCGAGGTGGGAGAGCGCGCGCGCGCGCACGCACGCACGCACGGCGACGCGACGCTGTGTGACGCGCGCGGCGGTTCGTTGCAGAGCGAGTACGCGATCTTCGAGCAGGCGCTGGGCAGCTTCGTCTACCGCATCAACCAGTCGCCCATGTGCGAGTACATGGTCAAGTTCATCCATCAGCTCAAGAAGCTCAACGACCTGTCCATGATGAACAGCGTCCTTGACAACTTCACCGTCCTCCAGGTCCGTCCGTCCGTCCGTCCGTCCGTGGGGAGGCGGCAGACGCTGGGGGTGGGTGGGCGGTAGCGAGCTGTACGCCGTCCCTTTAGATCGTGACGAACAAGGAGACGCGCGAGACGCTGCTCTGCGTCGCCATCGTGCTCGAGGTGGCCGCCGATGGGCCGGGAGAGTCGACCATCTTCCGTCTCGTCGACGGCGCCTCTGCCTCGGCCTCCTGCTGACCGTGTCGCCTTCCCTCCGTTCCGCTTCCGGCAAACCCGTGCCCCTTCCGTCTCCCATTGTGTACAGTGCAAGCACACCTCTTTGACTAGGCGCGGCCTGCGCGTCCTCACGCGCTCTGCCTCTTCGTCGAGCCGCTCTCGCATGCGAGTCCTACTAGCCGTAGCGACTTTTTCTCGCGAATAGATTCACCGCCCTTCTACTTGTCGGTCCACTCGCCGACGTCTCTGCTTCTGACTTCTTTAATCCTTAACGTGATGGGTACTGTACTGACCGACATTCGCTGCAGGTCACCGGCGCACGCGCTCCCTTTACCGTTCTTTTTCTTCTATCGTTTTCCTTCCGTTCCATTGTTTGATGTTGAGCTCCGTCGGTTGCCGCCTCCGTTTTGAGTCGATCAAGAGTCACGTCGAAAATCACGTCATCCCATGGATACATACAGCCATGTGAAGAACTGAGTAAATGCGTTCGAGCGTGTATACGTTCAGTAAAATTTCAATTCAGCAGTTACCGTATTTTCGTATGAATTGCGTTTGAGCGCAGCGCTCTAGTGGTGGACGACTGCTTTTAAACGACGAACGTGCCGTCTCAGCGGCCGTCCAGTACGGCGTATCTTCAAACCCGTCACGTCACGTCACCGTCACGTCACGTCACCGTCACCGTCACCCACCGTAGTAAAGAAAATACTGTAACGCTGATATTTAAATGTTGATTCTTATTTTTTAACAGGAGGTTCGCAGGATTAGAATCCGTATGTATTCGTGTCGTGCGAGAAATGTTGCTTGAAGTTTGTTGACGAGAAAGAATTGCTGAAACGTCATGGCTAACTCAGTTGACACTGGCAGAGAGAGGCTTGGGCAACGATTCTGGCATTTGGATTTGGATTGGGATTCGGATTCGACAGGTGCCATTGCGCGTCGCCACGTTCAGTCGATGCCTGCAGGAATGGCCGCAGCGCCGCGTCAGTGTGATGCCGACGTGCGCTGTCGTCGACAGCGCACCCCAGGGAGCGACAGGCGGGCCGAGCTCGTCGTCTGTGGGCGGCGCCGGTGTTGTGTTTATTTCTGCTGGTTGTGTAAAAGTGCTGGCCAGCAGTTTTACACAACCAGCAGAAATAAACACTGCACCGGCCGTCGTCAACTCACCTCCGCCAACAGGTATGTTGCGCGTGGTCTGCGCCGCGTCCGTCGCTCCCAACTACCGACCCCAGTCATTTCGAAGCACGCTAACAGCGCGTCGTTGCCACGCCCCGAGTCGACTCGTCGACAGCCGCCGGCCCCACACGGTCTGTTCACAGCTCCGTCCGCACGTTGTCCTTGCCGCGCCAACACAGGTGGGCCCTGCTCGCCAACACACTGCTCGAAGCCCTGCCGCATCGCGTCGCCCAAATCGACGGACTCGTCTCGCCCCCCGTCCCCCGTCAATCCAGTACCAACTAGGTGCGCGTGTGTCACCAGGGTGTCCACCTGCGTCAAGTGTCATATATAGGTACGTTTCAGTCGTCGTCGCGCCAGCGCTCCAGCGACAATCAGAGATAGCTGTGATTTTGACCAATCTGGCGTGTTGTTGAGGTGCTGTAGGGCTCTCACGTCGCAATGTCCTGCTGTTTTGATCACGGGTGGTGTTGCGCACGTGTTTCCTTTTTCTAGTGATGTTCCTTGTCATGCCTGTGTGAGGAAACAAACATCGTTGGTCATGTCTAACTGGAAACGACAACCCTGCAAACATAATATTGGTGGATCGTGTCTCGACTTCGTAGTGTGTGCTTCTGCATTGTTATCCGTTCAATAAGTTACAAAAATACATCGCAAACAGGTTAAAAAACCGAATTAAGATGTTTAAATATCAGCGTTACAGTATTTTCTTTACTACGGTGGGTGACGGTGACGGTGACGTGACGTGACGTGACGGGTTTGAAGATACGCCGTCCAGTACTCCGTAGCGATGGTGGTGACCATACCGGTGGGCCACACGTTTCGCGTGGTCGAGCACCTTCGGTCCTTTTCAATCGGTTGGTCGTACAACTCGTTCAAGTCGCGCGGAGTCGACCAGTTCGTCAAGCTCTACCTGCCGCACGTCAAGCGCGTGAACCCCGCCACCGAATTCTACCTCTATCGCAGCGTCGTCGACGCCGATCCGTACGTCATCGCGAGGTTTGTGTCACTGCTCCCTGTGGGCGGGCCGAAGCGCTGCGCCTTCCTCCGCGTGGCGAGGCAATTGGCGTGGTTCAGCTTCGATTACGGTCGCGAGCGGCGTGTGCGACTGAGTCACTTGGAGGGCGGTCAAGTGTTCGCGGCGGTGCAGCAACTGGCGAAGGGCGGCAACTTCCGGAAGCGACACGGCGTGCGCAAGGACCCGCCTTGGGGGCAGCATCTGATGGTGGGCCGCGAGATCCGCGGCACGGACGTCTATCGCATCGTCTCGCCGCGCCTTGGCCGCCCACCGCCCCTCCTGCCCCAGCAGCTCGCCACCGCTCTCAACGAGGGACCCCCTAGCTAGCTAGGACGCGCCCTCCGCCCTCGGCACGCACTTCCGTCCTCACTGCAGCCGACTGTCGGAAAGTCAGAGAACAGAAAAGGAGAGGGAGGGAGGCTGAGAGGCAGAAACGTGAAGAGCGAGCGAGCATCACTTTCCGGCGTCGGCGAGCAGCTTCACGTTGTGAATGACGTGCAGGTCGTCGCCAGCCATCCGCTTGGCTGGGTAGCGCAAGGCATGCAGAGAACGGATCATCTGAGCGTACACATTCTCGACAGTGAAAAAATCTCGACAGGGGGAAACCAACGAGCACACCTTCACGAGGCGCCTGGTCGACGGCCGGCCGCTCCTCTTTCCGAATCGTTGCAGGTCACGAATCGTCTCTATTGTCTGAAACGGTTTGCAGCGCCTGAGACTGAGACGCGCCTTTCATGGAACGCGAGCGAAACGAACGTCCAGATAGTGCTGAGCTTGCGAAAACGTCCGCTTTCGTCTGCCTGCGTTGGCGAGCATGCGGAGCACGTCGTTCTCCTAAAACTCTCGACGTCTGCTTCGGCGCTGCTGTTCACTCACCGTCACTGACCGCGATCAGGTGCTGAGCGTGCGAGACGGGACTGGACGCCCGACGGGCGACCACTACTTGACGGTGCCCCCCGTTCAGCGTCAGAGCGGGCTTCCAACCATCGATCCAGCTGTCGTCGTCAGCATTGCTGGCGGCGCATGCGCCCTTGTTGATGGTGAACGCGGCGAGGAGCAGCTGCGCCACGAGCAGCAGTCGACAACGCATCGTGTCCCTCTCTCGCACCTCGACTAGTGTAGTGAGCAGAGGCGTCAACGAGACGGCGCGCGAGCGAACCGCCGGATACGATACTGCGAGGCGCTGCCGCTGCGTGGGATATTGGGATGGACGCGAGAGCGGAAGAGCGACGGCTAATGGCCTATTGCACGACAAATTGACTCTGGAGACCTTTAGCCGCCTAGCAGTGTCCAAAGCGGTGCCGACCGACTGAAGTAAAAAGAGCGTCTGCCGAACCGTCTTCGTCTTCATTCTATATGCCCGCTAGTCTGTATTGGGTGGCCGCTGCTATGGGCAACGGATTGTGCTCAGTTCAGCGGCCGAGACCGCTTAGACTGCAAGGCGTTGCCGTCATTGCCGACCACGTCAACACAGACTGGCCGACACAAACACGATGCGCGAGCGCACGCACGCACGCGCCAGTCGCACTTCGCCTCACGCACCACTCGTCAATTCATGCGTCAACAGCGCTGACGTCAGTCAGAGCGCCCTCCGCAACAACACCTAGGACGGAACATCGATCGACATGGGAGCCAGCTTGAGGGGGAGTCTACTTCGTGGCGACCGTGGTCGTCGTCGTCTGCTGCTGCGTCCTCCGCGGCTTGGGCTGCGTGCCCTCGCGAAAGCCGTTCCTGACACACCGAACGCGCCGGTGGCACACTTTGGGCGAAGCGCGGGCGGGACGAGCGAGGCTTGGGCTAACCTGAAGCGACGCTGGACCTTCTTCAGGTGGCGCATGCGGCCCGTGCCGGTCGTGCGCCGGCGCTTGCTCTTCTCGCTCCAGTTGTACGTGCGCTTGCGCTTCTCCGGATACGCGCACGACGAGCACTGGAACGCGACGCGCTACGACCGGCAACTCGGCGTCGAGCAGCAGGCAGGCGCGGCCTTACGCGGCTCTTCTGGATGTGGTACGAAGAGCGGCCGCAACGCCGGCACAGCGTGTGCGTCTTGTTGTGGCGCTTACCAAAGCTAGACGTGCCCTTCGTCTAAAACACAAACATTAGTCTCGTCGTCATCAATCGAGCATAAACCGACGAACTCACCATTTTTAAGGATTCTCAACAAAGCAACGGCAAGAAAGAAAAGTGGAAACGCGGCACAAAGTACAGGGTGTCAGTTGAATGCAGCACACGTTAAGTGCAGCACACGTTAAGTGCAGCACACGTTGTATGTGATAAAGGATGCAGGCATGCAAGCAGGTAATGTATGCAAGCAAGTCGACTTCCGCGGTTTTTTCTTGGCTTAAGGTTGAGCTTAGGCTTAGGCTTTGCTTAGGCTTAGGTTTTTTGCTTAGGCTTAGGCTTTGCTTAGACTTAGGCTTAGGTTTTTGCTTAGACTGTAGCTTAGGCTTAGGTTTTTGCTTAGGCTTTAGCTTAGGCTTAGGCCGCGAAAGTCGACTTGCTTGCATACTTTACCTGCCTGCATTCTTTATCATATACAACCTGTGCTGCATTTAACGTGTGCTGCATTTAAGCGTAACCAAAGTACAGTACGGTAATTTACGGTAATACGAGTTTTTGACTGCCTTACGTGCCAGAATGTCCTCAGCAGTTCCAATGTTACGGTAGTCTAGTTGGTTTTCTAACGTGTGTTGCATATTTGCATGTTCTTGCGCTGGTTAAGCGTCCTCGAAAGAGATGACTGCTAAATAAAATAGTCTTCTAAAGGTTCTGTGCTTTTCCCACTGAGTAGTGCGTACAACACATCTTGCACTTGGTTGCGAAGTTTTTCTGATTTGTTCTTCATCTCAGTCATCTCAGATTACTGCTTTTAGTACTGCCGTTCAAGTTACATTGCTCTACATGGATATCTAAGTAAGTAATCTACGGCTCAACAAAAGGACATCCCAGAAACTGATTTCAACAACTGCTGTGGTGTTCTATGTGGCACTGATGGTCTTGTGCATGCAATGCATTTCTGGGTGCGATCCGTGAGGGACCTTGTGAGGACTTTCTCTTCCGTCGATTTTCGCGTACTGCCGATGTTAGAGATTATTACGGTTGGCGTTCTTCCAAATATAGGTTGCGGTCGTTTTAGTTGTGTACGCGCAGCAGACGAAACGACGTCGTTGAGATACCTAAGAGGGTATTCTATGGTAGGTAGGTATACGGTATATTTGGGCCATATGGGCAGACCTCCTCTTTAGAGTCGCACTAAGACCAACCACAACGACATATTGTTGTTCTACGTGGCGTTCAGTCCTTCCCTTGCGGTGCCTATGACTCTCGTGTGCACGACGAACAAGTCTAACCGACTAGTACACGAGCACGAGAACTGCAAGAGGAGGCAGCACAGCGATGATATTACACGTCGGTAATCGTCATGGAGCCCACTTTCATGGACGACTCGCCCGTTGCGAGCTCGCCGTCGGCCACCAACTGTGGGGGGTGGTCGGCGACATTGTTCTGTCCCTCGTAGTGGTGAACGACGGCCGTCGTCAGCGTCCGTCCGAGCAGCGAGGGTTCGGAGGGCGGAGTGGGCGCCAGCAGGTCTGCGGGAGGCGCGGGAAACGCGCAGGCGCCCGACTGCGGCGTCTCGGCGTTGCAGAAGAGGCTGCCGGCGCTCGTCGTCAGGCCGTATCGATTGAGGCGAATTCGCAGGCCCGACGCCTCGTCCGAGCCTTCTCGGGCAGGCTCCTCGCTGAGCGACAGACTGGCCGGTGAGCGCGTGTCCCTTGAGCCGGCCCGAGGCGCCGCGGCCGCGGCGGGAGTGTGCAAGCAGTAGGGGTGGTGGACAGCCTCATGGCTCTGAGAGTCGAGGTGCGGCAGGAAGCGCGCCGCCTTGGCCGCCGTCGGCCGCGGCGCCGACTGACGTGACGACGGAGGCTGCCCGTCGTCGTTTGACGAGCCTGCTTGCTCCGTGAGAAAAGACGGGGGGTACGGAAGTGAACCGGTCATGACGTCGTCCGCTGGCCTGCACTCGGGCTGTGACACTTGTCGGCGCAGTTCTCCTTGTCGGCGCTGCGTTGAGGCGGGAGGCACCGATGACGACGCCGTGTTGTGAGTCACCGGCAGCGGACCCAGCGATGCAGCGCGGTAATGACACTTCGGACAGTCCTTTTGCTGACGCTGACTCACGTGACTGTGCAGACAACTGGAATGGACAACGTGATGCAAGACTGCGTTGCAGCGTTCAACGAAGAGTCTCTACCGCTCATGAAACAGATGAGAGCAGCGAAGCGCTTGCAGCGCTTCATCTTTGTCGCCAAAGCGCTGCCCACAGAAGTTGCAGAACAGCTCCATCTCTTGAATGAGTGACGTGGCCGCACGCCTTGCGACCTCTTCGCTGTCCTCGTCTGACAGCAGCCTGTAGAGACTCTGCAACCGCTGGTGGCACCTCAGCATCTCGTACTGAAATAAGAGAAGACACTGGCGCTGGAACACGCTTCTGTTCTGCTCGTTGGGTCTTACCTTGGCGCCGATGGTTTTGGCGAGGTCGAGGCACTTCTTGTTCAGCTGTATCGCTTGGCATTCGCACTGGCCGACGTCGTGGCGCCGACGAGCCGCCGACGTTTGCGCCATACTGGCCAGCACCTGGATCTGGGCCATCTTGTCGCCCATCGCCTTCGCCATCTCGTACGCCGCTTCGTAGCGGGGCCAGCTCCTCTGAGAGGCGCTACTGGTTGGTGCTGGCGGCTAGCCAAGGCAACGGCATGGCCGACTGAGCCGGCGCCTCGCCCACCTCCGCGTCCCCCATGTCCCGGTATACGTCGGCCAAGGCGCAGAGGCATCCCGCTTGAATGGGCTTGTTGCCAGCGCTGGCCGACAGACGCAACGCTTCCTGCGCAGCACAGCGTTTGCTGGTAGGTAGGTACCTTCGCTCTCAAGCACGCGCCCTTCACTCGCACCGTACAGCTCCTACCTCGCAAGCGGACTTGGCGTCAACCACGGAGCTGCACTTGCGCAGCGCTACTGCGAGCTGGCACAGCACTTGACTCTTGTACTTCGCTTGCACGTCCGCAATTCGAACGCCTTCGAGGAGCGTGAGCGCGTTCTTGAGGAAGAGCACCGCCTTCGTTAGATCCATGATCTGAGAGAACAGTTTCCCTAGTCCAACGCAGATTTGCAGCTCTAGAAGGCGATCTTTTGTTTCCTTGGCGACCTAGAAGAGCGGTTGGAGCTGATTTGTGACGGTTGGTGCTGTTAGGCAGGCAGGCAGGCATCTGGGTAGGGTAGCTGACCTGCATTGAGTTTTCGAAGTTCTCGAGCGCGAGCTGCAGGTGTCCGAAGCCCAGGTGGGCCATGGCGCTACTGAGAAGGGCGTAGCCGCGTGTCCTCGGGTCGACGGAGCGCCAGCGCAGCGACTGGCGCGCATGTGAGATTGCCTTGTCGAAGTCGGCGAGCCGCTCAGCCGCCCGCGCCAAGTTCAAGTAGGCCTCGGCCTTCATGTAGTCGCTGTCGAGGGTGACGGCCAGCTCCACCTGACTCATCGCGTACTCGGCCATCACGGCGAACGAGCCCGTCTCGCAGTGGGCCTGACAGAGGTAGCCCAGCGTGACAAAGCGTTCCTCGCCCGGTCTGAATGCACGCGGTCGAGATCTCGTCTCGCCGAATTCCTTCCCTCCTACCGCAAGTGTTCCAGCGCCTTTTTCCACTGCTCGATGGCGAGCAGCTGTCGCTGGCGATGGTAGTACTTGACACCGCTCTCCATCTGCCGCTTGCCCATCTTCTGGCCCATGGCCTCTTCGGCTGCGACGGCCCGCGACGAGGCCGTCGGCGCCACGGCTGACGCCGCAACCGCCACCTCCTCCCCCTTGAGCACAGTGCTTGTAACGAACTGATAGTGCGCAACAGCAGTCGTCGACTCGGAAGAATCGAGCGCCAACTCGGTCGTGATGGAGCCGCTCTCCACGGTCCTACCCATCGGTAGAAGTTGACACGAAGGAAAAGCGTCGTCGCCGTACGGCTTCTGAGCACTTCACGACGACACCGATGTCCCGGCTGACGGGTCGGTGGCGCCGCGCCAGCGCCGCATCTGAGAGCATCGGTTGCAAGTGAAGCGCGGACAGGCTGCCAAGCTTTCCGCCTGCTTCAGATCGTCTAGTGCAGAGAGACCGTCTCTTGACTGCTCTTTTTTTCGTTCAGCGCATTGCAGCCATCCAGTTGGATCCTCCGTTCTGGACCCAAATACGTTTTTCTTGCGAATTCAAATGAGCGACGGCGTTCGCAAAACCATTTCCGGCCGGCAGAGCGAGCGAGCTGGAAAATCGGCCGTCCGTTCGTGGGCGGGCGAAGTTGCGTGCGACCGCCGCTCGGACGATCAATAGGATAAGAAGGTTGGGATTGGCGCGCGGCCTTGAGAGCGTCTAATTGACAGAACTCGAAGCGCCGGAATAATAACGCTCTCGGGCAGGGAATTATGGGGGCGGATAGGCAAGGGAGAGGAAGAGACAGAGCGAGAAGCGGCGGGGCGGAGGCTGCCTGCCCGTGCAGCACTTGAACGGCGGACGGACGAGATTGGGACGAGGAATTCTACTTCGTTTCCGCAGCAGTGCGATGGGCACGAGCGGCTGCGTTCCGTTTCGCCGTCTGCGTGAGGCTGCAACGGCCTGAGGCACTCACTGAGGCGGCGGCGTCAGCGGCGGGCGCGAGCGATGCGAGCCGAAGGAGTCGGCAGCGCTTCGACGCCACACGGGCCTAGGGGGAGTCTCTCTAGCCCTTCGAGCGCCACGCCAGTCGCCGCAGACTGGAAAACGGGAAAGGCGAGCGCCCTCCGCCACTCCGCAGTCCGCACCCCTTGCTGGCGCCATGTAGCGTTCGCTAACGCCGCAGCAGTCAATTTCTTTCCGAAGGAAAAGTTTTGGACGAGCAAAAGTCTCTCCCGGTAGTCGCATCAACAACCAGAACGAGCTCTGTGGACTTCGACACTGTTCGGAGATAGTTCACATTTCTTTATTTATTTGTCACGCTTGATTTTAAAAGTTGCCCCCTCTTCGAAACCGACCGGTCGCCTTGGGAGTACATACACATCGCGTACGCAAACAGCAGCCGTGAATTGCAAGCGTCTCGCAGTACAATGCGAGTACAAACTTCTGCAGTGGATGTCCGTGTGTGTTCACTGGTCGACGGCGGTGGACGGAGGAGGAGGCGGGGCAGCGAGGCTATTGGCGCCGACCCTGGGGCGTACTACGCTCGTCAGCAACGACGCCTACGGGCAAAGAAGCGGCCAATTGGGCCGGCCGCGACGGCTGCCAGCTGCTGCCGAGGCGAATAATGATGGCGCGCCCGCGCCTCTTTTGACTCCAGTCGAAACGCCGCCTTCTTCGCACTCGCACACAAACGCGCCAACAAACACCCCCATCTCATTTTTTTTATTTTTGAAAGGTCCGTGTCCGTCGCACACCATCTGTACGTGCACAGTCATCCAGTTCAAATATCTCAACGATACAATGTATATCACCAATTGTTGGCACTCGATCTCACAGACTCTAGAGCATCGTTCCCCCGAAAGCCGTATCGACGGCTCATTTTCGACCTGTAAATCAAACCAAAGTTAAACGATTGGTTCTGCCCATTGGTGCACGCTGCACAGTTATGATAACAGTGCAACAGTCGATGCTGGTTTATCTGCAGTGACTAGTGCCCACCATAGCCATGGGGAGAGTAGGCGCCTTGCGCTGGCCGCTGCTGTGTATCGACGAGTATGATTTGATCCACGTTTTGGCAGACGCAAGTACCAGGGTTTCCTGAACGTTTTGAGAGAGTTTGTTTGACTAGACGAACGCATGGGTGACGGTGTATTTGGAAACAATTGTGGCTAGCACTAAAGCAGCAAGCAATGGGCAAGAAAGGCAGAGTGGCGTGTACCTGGCGCGCCGGGCTCTCCGCGCGGTCCCTCGGGTCCCGGGTAGCCGGTCTCGCCCGACTCTCCCGGCAGGCCCGGCCAGCCCACGTCGCCCGGTGGCCCTGGAATACGCGCGCTCAGGGTCACTCGCGCCGCCGTCTCGGCGTCGCTCACGCAGGCGTTCGCTCACCAGTGAGTCCGTCGCGTCCAGGAAGGCCTGGCAGCCCGATCGTGCCCACCTGTGCACAGGGGCCAGCTCAAGTCGCGCTCAAAGGACACGCACGCGACGCCGCCTACCTGTCCTGGAATGCCTGGGTCGCCTGGGGGTCCGGCGAGCACGTGCGCCTCCGGTGTCGGCCCTTTGTCACCGGGAGGTCCGGGCGGTCCCTGAATGAACACTCATACAGTACCTACAGAATATTACAGCGTACACTCACGAGCAACAAGAAAAACAAACAAACAAACAGACAGTTGCGATCTACGAAAAGGGAGAGAGCTTTGGGAGATTTAGCTAACCACTGCGAGTTCAGTCGAACATTGAGCTGAATACCGTAAATCCTCCAATAGAAGCCCCCCTCCAATAGTGCCTCCCCCTCCAATAGTGCCCCCGGGTACGGCAAGGTTGAAAGTATAGAACCCCCCCCCCCCTCCAATAGTGCCCCCGGGGGTAAGGGGTATCCTATGCCATGTGCCTTTTAGGGCAAAAATAAAGTGGTAGGTACATTTATATCGTGTATACACAGTACTACTAACCAATAATAGACCTTTTAGCAACTATTAACGGTAAATCAACCATTAAATGTGGAAAACGTTATGAAAATCACCGAAAAATCGGCAGTTTTGACAGTGAGATTAGCATTACCATTCAAAATGTTTAGGTTGAAAGCATAAAAGCCCCCCCCCTCCAATAGTGCCCCCCTCTCCAATAGTGCCCCCGGGTAAGGAGAGGTTGAAAGAATAGTGTCCCGGGGGCACTATTGGAGGATTTACGGTAGGTGACGATAAACGGGTAAAAGGTAAGTAAAGTAAAGCTGGTGTACTCAAGTGCGACTGAAACAACCCATGATACTTTTTATTTGAGGATCCCGGAAACCTCGTGTGATACTGAAATTTTAAAGGAGCGAACTTTGTATCCCTGGGGACCAGGGCCACCAGGAGGTCCCTTTTCACCAGGATCTCCATCGTTGCCTGCAAATTGATGTGGTTGCGTAGTGCTGAGTCTGCTCTCTACATACAGAGCCAGCGAGCGTCACCTTTGTCTCCATGAGCTCCGATAGGTCCCGGATCGCCGGGGAAACCTTAACGCAAAGTTTGCAACGTCAGCGATTCCGACTCAGAGCTACACTTGAACCTGGCCATCCTTTGATTCCAGGCGGCCCTTGGGGACACTGCCGACACGGTGGTGGGCTGCGTTTGCGTGTGATGGGGCACGTCTGATTGGGAGTGATGCCGGGCAGGCCAGGCGGTCCCGCCGAGCCCTGAAATTCGACGCGAAATGCGCAGAAGCACGCGAAAGCTCTCTCTCTCTCGACTGGACCTACTGGTGTTCCTGGCGTGCCTGGGTTGCCGGGCGGTCCTCTCGCACCGGGGGGTCCGGCGATGCAGCAGCCTGAATCTCATGACATGTTGAAGACGTCGGTACAGCACGTGTGTGACTTGTAACCTGGACACTGCGTTTCAACAGGTATGCCGGTCAGCGCAGCAAATCCTGACGAAGCTCCGGATACTCCAGCACCGCCGTAGCCGCTCGGTTCACTACGAGCGGTCCGATTGCGCACTCCTCCATGGTGTCCCAGCTTGGTCATCTCGAGTCTGATCAACGCATCGCTGTTCGACGACTAAAACGAATTCTGCGGTCAGAACCTTCGGGCACGAATTGGGCGAGCCTGCGTGTACCTCGCAAAACTGGATTTCCCTGTCGACGTAGTCGACGGTCTGCTGTATATAGTTGTACATGACGGGCAGGATGATGCAGACGGAGAGGAGGGAGAGGCAGCTAAAGGCCACCTGTAGGCCGGTAACGATTCTGAAGGCATTCTGGCGCGTCTTCTGCGAGCCCTCGTCCTCCCGGCAGAACGGTCTGTAGGCGGCGCCGTCCTTGGCCATGGCTGCGGTCGAGCTCGTAACTGGCCCGCCGACGGCCGTCCACAGACGTGAGTAGCCGGCGCAGCAGACTCTTCGCTAGGCGACGCAGCCGAAGCGGTGCGCAACCACTTCTCGGAGTCGGCGATGTCTCGTCAGTCTTCTTTTCGGCGCTCGCCGTCGCTACCACCACCTCCGCCGCCGACGCCTGCTCGTTTTCCGCCGATTCGGTGCCTCTTGATTCAGCCCGGTCGCCCGACTCCACCTCCTCAGTGGACATAATAGCCGCCGACGCCGTGCATAATTCTAAAGGAGATGGCGTCGCGCGCTCCGAAAGACAGAGGGGTCAAATTGCGCGGCGACGCGGCCGAGCGGGCGCAGAGGAAATGTAGACCGCGCACAACTGACACAGTTCTGCAAGGTCGACCGACACGCGGCCGCACGCCGACTTGTCGACGTAGAGGAAGATGAACCCCCCACTCAACTCTGTCGGACTGGCCAGACGAACGCCAACCCCCCCCCCCCCCCCCCCGTGCGTCCGACACCACGCGGTGCGAGGCAATTTGTCAAGGCGAGGCGGGCGCCGCGCGTGCGTGCGTCTGCCGCGCCAATCGTTTGACCCCAATCAACCCTCATTACAATCGATACTCATTACAACAACCACGAGTTGCAACCTTGGTGTAGGTTTACTCGTTTGACTATGACACTAATATGTAATCTGACACTAATAGGCATGTGTACAGTATTGTACCGTTCGAAATACCGTTCGAATTGACGTGTGTACCTCGTACATATCCAGTCTATTTGGGATATAACGAAAGATTTTATTTTGAATGCAGCGTTCGTCCACAGCGAAACGACAAAACAGCAGCGGCCATTGCTATGGTATCCTTGAACGTGTCTTACACGTTTAGTCCATGAAGCATTGTCTCGAGGCGAGCGGCAACAACACCATGCAACAACAGACCAGCTTGTTCATGCGCTTGCGTACATCCCAAAGTCACGATGAAATAGACATAGACTATGTTCACTCTTCAGAATCAACAGGACGGGTCGCCGGCCACGTCAGTGCTCTCCAGTAGCGTCGGCCAGAACTCTGACTTCAGGAGGAGGGACGCCGCTGAGCGACTCGTGCTTCGGCTCGGCCGCCGACTTCGACGCGTCCTCCGCGGCCCCCACCGACTTGCGCTCGGCGACGGACGCGTCGCCCTCCTGGCGCAGGTATCCCACCCTGGACGAGCCGCCGCCACCGCCTACGCCCGCGGTCGCGTAGCCTTGCTGCGCCTCGCCCAGCAGGTGGTCCTGCACCACCACCTCCGTCTCCTGGCAGACGCACGTGCCTGGCGTGCCGGGCGGACCGGCCTCGCCGCGCGGACCCGGGTGTCCTGAACGGACGCGCAGTACGCTCCACCCCCCTCCTGTTTGCGCCCACAGGCGCGCGGCACGGCGAAGAGCAGCGACTCACCGAAAAGACCGAGGTCACCGGGCGGGCCAGGAGGACCTAGGTGGCGCAGGAGTGGCGCGTGCGCGCGGCTCAGTACGCGGATCTATGTACCTGGCCATCCACGCTCGCCTGGTGTTCCCGGATATCCGTCCTCTCCCTTCTGTCCCTTGTGACCAGGGAAGCCCCAAGGACCTGGGTCGCCCGGCGGTCCCGGCGGTCCTGTAGAGCGCAGGCGCACGTCATTACTGTCTGCCAGAGTAGAAGTACGAACCGGGAATGACGTGTGCTTCGGGCGTCAACCCTTTGTCGCCAGGTTCTCCGATTGGGCCCTCTGGGCCGACTGGGCCGTCCACTCCAATGTCGCCTCGCGGTCCGGTATTTCCGTCTTTGCCTGCAAGCGCGCCCATTTACGCGGCGTCACGCGCCAACAGCAGGCCAACGCCTTTACCAGGTCGTCCACTGATCCCTGGATCGCCCTGAACCACACATCAGCGTGCGCCGTCACGAGTACACTTGCACAAGAGGAACCGGAACCTGCTCTCCAGGGAAGCCGGGATGACCTCTTTGTCCTCTGGGGCCTTGTGGGCAGGGTAGACAGGGCGGCGGTTCGAATATGCGGTCGGGTATGCACGTCGCGTTGGGCGTTCTGCCCGGTCGGCCTGGCGCTCCGTTGGGGCCTGGCGCTCCGTGCATCGCCGGCAGCCCTGGGTCGCCCGGCGGGCCGCGCACACCAGGCTTGCAGCAAGCTGCACCAGCGCAGCGCCTATGCTTACTGGCGAGTGACGCGCGAACGAGTCGCGCACCTACCTGGACACTCTTGGAAGCCCACGGCTCCCATAATGAACACGGCGCCGTCCCTTGAACCGTAGCCTCCGCCACCGCCCCCGCCACCGCCATGGTTGTCGCGCTTGGTACGGTTGACGGAGGCGAGGATCCGCTCTCCGGCGGTTAGGAGTTGCAGTTCAATGTCGGCAGTGGCCGTCTGAAGCGAGCGCTGCTCAGCAGAGCCGCGGACAGGGGCGAGGGAGGGTGGTGGGGGTGGGGGGGGGGGAGGGAGGGAAGTGAGGCTCACGTCACAGTAGCCGAGGTCGGCGGCGGAGTAGAGGCTGATGTTCTGCACGTAGCTGTACATGGCCGGCACGAGCAGGCAGAGCGTCAGAAGGGAGCAGACGCTGAAGAGAGTCGAGATTCCGATGATCACCTTGTAGGCGTCTTCCCGCTGCTCGGACAGCACGGCGCCATCGTCGATGCCCGCCTTGCCCATGGCGGCTAGACGTCGCCTCGCCGCTCAGGTCCTCGGGTCGCTTATGCTCAGTCGTTCAGCGACGATCGTAGAGGGGCGGTTGCGCGCACGAATTTGTCGGGGCGCGAGGAGCGAGCGCGAACGATGCGGCGCGTCGAAGGGGTGGGATGACCGGCCGTCGTCTGATTAGAGCCGGGGATGCGGTTTTTCACTGCTGGCCCACTTTTGCTCGCCTCATGCCAAAGACAATGCGCGCCGTCGCGACGATACGGCCGTGGCGCGGACGACGCGGCGCGATCGCGATGCGCCCTCCTGACCCGCCGTCCGACTCTACGGCGCAGACACACCGCTGCCAGCCCCCTCCCTCCCTCCCAGCCAGTCCCCGCCTCGACCACCGGTCGCCACCCCATCTCTCTTAGTGCTCAAATTAATGACTGTGCAGCCACGGAGGGGCAAGTACAGATAGTCAGTGCTATACAAACTTTCCCAAAAACAGTCGTTCTGCTACAATACGGTACTTCAAACATGCTAAATACATGTATAGTGACTGGCGGATGTAGGTACAGTACTACTACGTCTGCACGCACACGTACATGGAAGGAAGAGGTACGCTACGCAGCAACCCCGTTCTCCCCAAAAGTCGACAACTACGGTAGAGAATTGGCAGCAGCTGCAGCTGAATCACCAATCGCTTCTCTTCGCTCTTCGCAGCTATCCGGACATATAATTTGCGTTTCGACTCACTTGCGAGGACGCTTGCAATTGGCGTAGGCGTATGAAATAACTGGCTAAAGCGTAACAAACCAGCTAAAGTGGTTTTTCGTTGCGGGAAGGCCCAATCATAGTGAATGCCAAAAAAGGGTGTTTGTTGATCCTGTAAAAGAACAATTGAAATAGAGACAAACCAATATACTGAAAATTTGAATTCAAGACACAGCAGATGCATACGGTAATACAGTAGTTGTACACAAACAAATAAGTACAAAGCCTCTACATTAGGTTCGGGGCATGCGGCACAAAATGCTGATGCCTACCTACCTAAACCGAAGCGATTACAACGCCTAAACCTAAACAACGCCTACGCCAAAGCCAGGCCAGGCCTAAGCCTAAGCCTAGGCAACACCCGTCTCATTCGTCCGTCTTTCTCCTTTCTCACGCATTGCACATTCTATCACACGGCAAATCAAAGCCATATTGATGAACAAACCAACACATTTGGGATGAAACAGACCATAATCCATCAGTATAGTAAAGTAGTACAGTACAGCACAGAATAATCCATTGAGTGTGTGTGTGTGTGTGTGCGTGTGTGCGAAAGCAGGGAGAGAATTGTGTGTCCTCGATGTCGAACACACGACGATATGTCAATCTTGCAGACCGAGGGTTTTGGACCTGTCGTTATGGTGGAAGAATAAATGCCTGGCTACTACCGCCCGCTGGAGACGCGACAGCCTCACACGCGACCGCATGGTCACTGGAAAATTCTGTACGCGTCTGTGGTTCCAGTTCAGAGTCAGCGGCCACCGAAGGGGTCGTTGAGACGGCGATGGGTCCCTCTCCCGGCCGGTAGAGCGTGTGATTGCCCTTGGAGCCGCCGCTGATTTCGAGTTCTCCTACGAGGTCTAGCGTGCTCCTCTTCTTCTTAACCACTAGCTGGCGACCGTCCGCTGCAATGCGCCCCAGTTCTTCTGCGTCGCGTCACGAGGGCGGGCGGGCAGCGCGAGCGGAGGTACGCACATTGGCCATAGGACGTGGACGTCAGACCCCTGATGCGCTGGGCCACCTCGTGCACAATCTTTCGCTGCTCCTTGCCCAGCGAGGCGGCGAAGACCATGTCGGCCGTGTCGGTCGACCTCGAGTAGTCGAGCAGCATGCGCCTGACGGCCTGGCGAAAGTGCTTGGCGTCGGCCGTCGACGGGCCCTCGTAGCCGAGTCCTCGGCGTCGGAACACCTCTTGGACGGTGACCGGCTCCGAGATGCCCTGCACAACTCGCCCAGCCTCTCACACCCGCCATCCATCCACGCACGAGAATCCCTGCCCGCCGACAACACCCACCGAGCCATCTTTGCCGACGCCGCCGCCCTGCCAACCCATGAGCTTGAGAAGACGCGCGCCCACGTTGTTCGTCTCGTCCAGCGGCCGGTTGACGGCGGCCAGATGTGTGGCCGAAGAGGACGAGCTGGTGACGTCGACTTCGCTGAGGGCCTTCTGGCTGCTGTCGACGGCGCCGTTTCGCTACGAGTGGGCGTCGCCAGAGAGCGGATAGAGAGGGCCAGCAGCGGCGGTACGTAGGTGGAACGCGCATGGCAGCCGTACCACGACGGTGCAGCAGACGTGCGCGAGGAGACGTAGGGCCGCTTGGGCTGCGGCCGCCGTGGCCGCCTTGCGCGACGCCCTCCAGCTGCCGCTGCACACCGCGAAGCCGTCGAGCAGCGCGGTCGCCCTACAACAACCGACCCCACCTGCGAGCCTCGACGAGGACGCGCACAAGCAAGAACTATAGTCACCGAGTCTTTGGGTTGCTGCGCGTAGGAGCGTAATCGTAACCGAGAGCGAGGCCGGCGCAGCGCGCCGAGTCCGCGAGCACGTGCGTGGCGCGGTGGGAGTCGGCGTCAAAAATGCCATCCGGTGCCGTGTAGCAGATTATGACAAAGCGATCGGCAAAACGATGCGCCAACTCGTTCTCGACGACGTCAACGCAACTACGTCCGTCGTCTAAACTCGGACAACGCGGTCTCGTTCTCTCTCTTGAGCGCGCGTCGACAGTCACTGAGGCGATCACTGACTTGGAGTGCTTCTAACGGCCAGTCTCGGCACACCCTCGTGCCTCTCCACGGCCAGCGCGTCCGGCTCGCAGCTGAGCAGCGCGTCGACGGCCGCCACGGCCGCTCGCTCGCGACTCTGCTCGAGCTTGCCTTTGGCCAGCTCTTTCGCGCCTTGCAGCTTCTGCGGACGTGCGCGAGAATTGGCCAGCGTTTCATTCGCGCGCGGGCGGGCGCGCGCAGACCTGCGAAACGAGCTGCACGCCGGCGACGGAGACGGTCATGTCCTGTTTCCAGCCCGTGTTCTTCGACAGTTCAATGGCCACGGTCAGGCGCTGGGCGGCGCAGGCGGTCTCGAGCGAGCGTCGACTGGGCGCCGCAGAGTCGTCGGCGGCGAGCCGCTGGCGCAGTCGACGCAGCAGCCCCTCCTCGTAGGTCCAGCGACAGGAGGCGGGCGCCTGCCACTGCGCCTCGCGGTCGGCGCCGCGCGTGTAGAGCTGCGCGCGCGCGTGGCCGCCCTCGGCCAGCGCCTCCTCTCGCACCTCCATGCACATCGCCTGCAATTGCAATCCTATGTTGTACCGTAGTACCGAACCAAAGAACGTGTGGCTGCGTGCACGCGCGCAGGTGCCGACCCTGAGTCGGTCGGCGGCGACGGAGCAGCCGGCATGCTTGGCGTCGTCAGCGCCGCCGCCGCCGCCAGCGAGTGCCTGTCGCGTGACGACAACGTCGTCGACGACCATGCAGAACTCGTCGTCGCCGAGGAACTCCAAGCGCCACCGGAGCTTGGCGCGCTTGCAAGCGGTGTTGAACAGCTCCAGAGGCTGCTGCTTCAGCGACGTCGGCGCGACGCTCAGCTGCGCCTTCAGCAGGGTCAGCCGCTTCAGTTTGCCCGCTGCCGACGGAGTCGCAGCCGTCGGCGCAGCCTCGTTGGCGGCGGCGGCGGCGCCGACGGGCTCTGCGATGCGCGACTGCTTCGACGGCCTTGCGCTCGGCGAGCCTTCGAACTTTCTGTTGGGCAAACCCGCTCCTGAAGCAGACTCTACTCTACGCGCAAGCCAGACCAACGCAACGCAGCCAGCAGAACATAGGTGCCCACGGAAATTGGGCCAGGGGAGGGGTAAATCGCCAAATTTTTCGAAGGCAGGGGTGTGTAATTCGCGATTTTCGGGATGCAGTTTTACATGTCGGAATTTGACAAAAAATGGTACTTATCCGCGTTAAAATGGAACCAAAACGTGATCTAAACGCCATTTCTATGTACCTTTAAGCTGCAAAGTACAAAAAGACAGCGCCGCAGGCACACTTTTTGCCATTTTTACAAGACAAATTGGCTTGAAGCTCCAGAAAATGAAAGCCAGGGGAGGGGTAATCCCGAAAGTCTTTCGGGATAGGGTCTTCCAGGAGAGGGGTATACCCCCCCCCCCCCCAGCGGGCACCTATGAGCCAGAAACCTGCGGCGACAAAGGTCTTCTGGTTGATTGCGCGCCGCTGCTCCCTGTGCGCGTCCGCGAGGCCCTCTGACATCTTCAGCACGAGCCCCATCAGCCGGCTGTCGTACCTGAGAACCGTTGCAGCTGTCTCGGACGCAACGCGGCGCGCGAGGAAGCGGCGCAGACTGGCGCGACTCACTGGCATCCCATGAACTCGACGTTGATAAAAATCTGCGACAGCGAGATGAGCCGCTTTCGTTCCACGGCGTCCCAATGCCTCTCGAGGAAGGCCGAACGCAGCTTCCACTGGTCATCCGTTTCCCACTCCAAACGGTACTCAGCCAACGATCGCGTCCACATTTTGAATCGGCAACGGAAATCTCGGAAATTCTTACACAGCCAGCAGCGGGTGGTTCAACTCAATAGCAGCAGCTCAAAAAAAACTACGGTAACACCTTAATTAAAAATACGGTATGCTACGGTACAGAATAATATTTAAATATTCGTTACATCTATTTCTGAAGTTAAAACTACGGTGGCCGGACTGAGAATTGAATGGAAATCTACATAATCTATATTTTTATACAATAGGTAAACCTTGCAATAGGTCTGCAGGAACATATCTAAACCGTATCTCTATATTTCCACAGCGAGTCAATCCTCTCAGCTGCAAAAAATCGATGCATCTCCGTTCATACTGTATTTGGTCAACACACAGCACAGTGTCGAGTGTCAAAGAAAAGAAGGGACAAAAACAGACTGTGCCACCGCAGTGAAGAAGTGACAATCCACTACATTCCACGCATTGCAATCAGTTCATGCGGAGGCTGTTATGTAGGTCGTACTGACTTGTCGAGCATTATTACAAGTGTTATGTTATAACCTTTCTTTTGCAAGTGTAGCGATTAGATATAGATAGGATGGACGAGGAACAGCAAGCGTCGATCACGAAGGTGTCGGGCGGTGAAGCGGCGGCGGCCGAGTGGACGGGCGGTGGCGGCGGCGAGGAGGCGTCGTCGGCAGTCGACGAAGGCATCTTCGAGAGACACGACTTCCTCATCAAGCGCCCCTTCGCTGTCGACGGACGGAACCGCAAGCTGCTGATCGGTGTGGAGCTGATGAAGGTGCAACTGGAAGTGCGGCACGGCGCGGGGCGGCTCTCAGCGGCGAGTGCCCTTTCAGCTGGGCGACAAAATCTACATCCGCTCCGTGAAAGAGCCCAAGGAGGGAGAGGAGGCGGAGGAGCCGGTGCTGCAGCCCTTCGACCACGTCTACAGCATCAACGGAGAAGCGATCCGGTCCGCGCATCAGGTGAAGCGTCTCATCGAGAAGGCGACCGAGAGAACCGATCAGGACTGCTACATCGTTGTCAGCGCCTCTCCCCCTATATAGCAGCGCCGCAGTGGCGTGGCAACGCACGCGCTTCCAGGTCCGTCGTCCGTCGGCCGAGACGATGGCGCGACTCGACGAGAAGATGCTGGACGGCGACGTGACGTATCAGGCAAGAGTGGAGGAGGTCAAGCAGACCTACTACCAGATGCTCGCGGCGGCCGCGCAGAACCTCTGGCACAAGGGCACCTTGTCGCGCAGCGTCAACCTGAGACTGCGCCAGCTGTTCGACACCGTCATGGACGAAGGAAGCTTCTCGAAGAAAGGTCGTGCTGGTTCCGCCGCTCTGCGTGCGCGCGACCGAGTGTGCGCCGCCGCGCCGTTTGCAGAGCTGCTGACGTACGCGCATCAGCAGGACGTGTCGCTGATTTACCGAGTCGGCAGAAGCTGCGCGGGCTGGCTGCTGCAGAAGGTGCCTTCGGCGGAGCTGTGGCGTCTGCGCGAGCAGATGCCGCGCACGGACACGTTCGACTGGGTGACGGTGCTGAGCATGGTCATCAGCATCCTCCACGTCAGCCACCTCTCGAACGCCATGTTCCGTCGCGTGCTCGCGGACGAGCTGCGGAACGTGCACTTCTTCACGACGTTCGTCATGACCGTCGTCTCCTTCATAAAGCTTGGCGTCTACGCGCGCATCGCCCACGGCTGGGTGGGCTACCACACGCGCCTGCGACGCCGGCACGCGCGTCAGCAGACGGCGCAAGGCCTCGACGCGGCCCACACGCCCTCCGCTCGAGCCTACTTCTGGCAGTGGAAGCCGCTGTGCGCGCGCATCCTCTGCACCCTGCTCAGCGCCATCGTCTACCTGCTCGCCTGCGTCGTCACCTTCTGGGGCTACAGGACCAAGGGCAACTGCCCCGACTGCAACTGCTTCCAACTGCCCACCACAGTCGACACGGACGTCTGCGGCGTCATCAACATGGTGCGTGCGTGCGTGCGTGCGTGCGTGCGTGCGCGCCGCGGCGCAACGCGACCACTGGACGGATGAGGCGCGTTGCAGACTCTGCTGACGCTCATCGGGATCGCTCTGGGCCTCAAGTTGCCCATGGGACTGATCCTGTTCTTTGAGCTGCTCAAAGAGGAGGCTGTCGCCTACAGCAAGCAGCGTCAGCGACTCACGTTCGCGACCATCAACGCCGTCGAGCGCATCACCGAGGACATTTGCCTCGACAGACACAAGGACGAGTTCCCGCACCGTCACGACTGGATCATCGCCCAGAGGTGGTACATAGACGGCGCCCACACCCCCACACCCACCACACCACACCCGACGAAGAGACGGCAATTTAGTTACAATCGCCGCATCAACGGCATCGTGCAAGAGGGAATGCAGTACTTCCTCAAGCAGAAGCCGTCGGCGTACACGGAGGTGCTGTCGACGATCCGCACGCGACAGTCGAGCCGCGAGGCGCTGCACTTCATCTCGGACCGGCTGAACGACATCGAGAACGAGGGCTTCCTGAAGAGCGAGGAGATGGAGGGCGTACGTCGGCGCCTGACGATGGCGGACCAGTCGACGATGCAGCTCAAGCACCCGGTCGAGTGGCGCGGCGAGACGCGCAGCGAGGCGGCGCGCCTGCTCGAGATGCTCGAGTGGACGCCCTGGCTGCGCGCCGGCGGCCCGCACGACTACGACACGCACCACCACGGCGACCTCTACGACACGCGCGGCCGTCTCACGACCGCCTACCGCCGGCGGCTGGCGCTCAGCGACGACCAGGCGCCCGGCTACCGGGCCACGCTCAAGCAGATCCACAAGGAGCTGAGGAGAGTGCAGCTGGAGCCGGACGAGGAGCTGCCGGCGCTGAGCGAGCGCCTCTACTTCCTCTACGAAGGCATCGTCGAGCACTCGGAGGACAAGGGCGGCGTGCACGAGCACCACTACCGCAAGGTGCACTTCGCCGGCGACTGGATCAACGCCATGTTCCTGCTCAAGGACGACGACGACAGCTACCGCGAGGTGCTCGAGCGCAAGACCGCCTACGCGGCCGCCAAGACCTGCTCCGTCGTCTACTGGCTCAGCATGGCCAAGCTGCAGACGCTCATCAGCCAGCACGTCACCTCGGTCGAGCTGTGGGTCAGCTTCGAGCGCTTCTACCGCTACTGGAAGCGCCAGTACGGCAGCGCCGACTACCAGTACAGCACGGACATGCAGCTGCGCCGCATCCTCCAGAAGAGTCGCAAGAAGATCGTGCAGAGGCGCATCATCTGGGTGCCGCCCGACTGCAACCTGCTCCACTACTGCTGCAACGTGCGCCGCAACCCCGAGCACGCGCTGCCCTCGACGCCGACGCCGACGCCGACGACGGCCACGCCTCGGCCGGTCTCCTCGCTGCGCGCCACCGACCGCCTGCCCACTCGCCATCCGTCCCAGTCGCCGCCCACGCCGCCCAGTGCCGCCAAGAGCACGAAGACGTCGAGCGTGGAGATGGAGGTGGGTGCGTCTGCCTGCCTGTCAGCCAGCCCGCCCCGCGTACGCGCGCAGCAGAGCCGTCCCCTTGCAGAGGTCGAGCGGGCCCGACGCCGCCGACTACAAGCTGAACCCGCTCAAGCGCGAGGGCCCCGGACACTACACGGTGGGGCCGGCCAAGAACCACAGCGTCGGCTGGGCGATGGTCGTCAAAGGCGGCCGCCCAGTCAGTCACGCGACCGTCCTGCGCGACAGACCCTCGACCGTCAGCAACGTCGGCGACCAGCCATACATCTCCAAGAGTGAATCCGAATTCTCGAATCTCTGATTTCTGTGGCGCGCGCATCTGCTTCTCTCACTTGACGCATCTGGACCTCGCACTTGGCGCTCGGATGATACGACGACTTAGTGCGTCGAAACTGAACCAGAGAAATCGGTCAACTGTGATGTCTACCGACTTACGCCTAATTATTATTGATAAACGCTCGTTGCCAACAGTAAGGTACCAACTAACTGAGTCGGCGCATTAACCAATGGGCAAAGAAAACTACAGTAGTGGATAATGTACCAGCTGCGATACCGGAATTTACATATTGCAGATCAATATTCTTCACGTTCAAGTCAAGTGCTCAAGCAAAGCAGCGATAGGAGGGCGACAGCTGAGGCATATATTCGAATCGTCTGAACCTTAGGAACATGCTGCCTAGAATTACATTACTAGTCAGTCGAGCGAAGAGCGCCGTGAATTGAACCAATACATTGACCGAATTTTGAACTTGCACAAACTACTGTGCAGAAGGTTGATTACCCGTGAAACTTTGGTTGATTGCGCGCCGCTCCTCCCTGTATGTGTGCATCCGCGAGGCTTTCCGACGTCTAAATGCACAAAACTCGATGTATAGTTGAAAATGTGTTAAACATGAAACTACTACTAATGGCATGTACCACTACTGCTACCTACTGGCATGTATGCTTACTTCCTTGGTGGGAAGGCAACCTAGGATCTTTGTTACCTCCCTCGCTCCTCCTCACGTGTATGCACGCACAACTGGCAATTTGTAGTACAAAACGTACAGTACGGCAAGTCCAATGTAAGTAAGAAACCGGCCGGGCAAAAACAAGGCTTTTTTCCATGCCACGCCAGTCAGACAGAAGGCTTTTTCTCCAGAACCACTTTTTAACCCTAGCCTTAGCACCGCGATACACCACCTGCTGTAAGCAATCATTGGGGAAGGATGGGCGAGCAGCGGAGGAGCGCTGCTAAGCCAGAGAGGACATGGGTTCCCTCAGGAAGCGGGAAACTTGCTCTTCCCTGCAGCCGCCCTTCGCGTCGAGAAACCAAAAGCCGTGGAGAGCTTGTCGAGTGATTTTGTTGCTGACACCGACGTAGAAGTTATTGTTGACTATGTACGTGCCCATCATCGTCCGGTTTTGGACGGGCAGTTTGAACCAAAAGCCGTCCGCCACCTCCGCCCATTCGAATTGCCTAGCAACGGAATTCGAGTAGAGGCGCACGGACGCACTCGGCCGGTTCCTCACCGACAAGCAACACCGAAGTACATCTGCTTGCACAAGCCGTCAAGTACATCCTGATCATACGCCGTTTCGTCGTCGAACAGTCGGCGCTCGAGCTCGGCAAAGAAGCGTCTTGTGGGCCAGGTGGACTTGACGACGAGCGGGTCGAACGCGAGCGTCAGTCCTTTGTGGGCGCGGCCCTTGAGAGGAAGCGTCAGTTCAGCGTTGGCGAGCGCCTCGCTGAAGAGAAGGCTGGGATCGCGCAACCAAACCGCGTCCGCCTCGACAAGAACGAGCGACAACGTCGAGTTGGGGATACCGAGAGAGCCGGCGTTCACTAGCGAGCTCAGCAGGGACGCTCGCATCGTCAAGAAGTTGACGTACGCGTTCCTGCCCCAACCCAGAGCGGCGTTCAGCTCTGGAGCCGAGGACACGGCCAGCGGCAGGACAGAACAGCTGACCTTGGGAAAGGAGTCGGCGACCGAAACGCACACCGACTGCGCTGTCGCCACCACCAGCGTGCGGTCGTGCACGCCGGCCATGGGAAGAGTGTTGCACAGCCAGTTGTGCAACAGCTTTTCAAATGCGGGATTCACCATGGTAAAGATGACGTAGCCATGTCGCTGCGACAGCCGCACCGCCCGCCGAAGTAGGCCGTCCAGGGCAGCGGGCGGCCCCAGCCGCGCGTTGCCCTTGGGATGGACGACAACGACGTCCCTCCAGAGCCAGAGCCGACCAAGCGCAAGCGCAGAGCACAGCGCCAACGTGACCAGGACGACGCGAGCGTTGAGGTCGAGACGTCTCATGCCACGACATGCGTCGCACAGACGAGACGAAAGGACGGAGGTAGCGCCACGTCCGCACGCGTCACGCACACAGCGAACACGGGACTCGGCGGTCGTCGTGCGTCGGCCGGTCGACAGACACGCGGCGCGCGACGTGGCGCTCCGCTGCGGGCGGCAGGCGCCAACGGCCCGCCCGTGCCAGTCGAGACCGTGTCATTCGTCCACCCCCTTCCCCCCCCCCCCTTCCCGCACTCGTCACAATCGCCACCACACGAACGCGTTGCTTTTTAACGGGACGCAAACCGGAGAGAGAAAGAAAACAGCGGACGGACGGACAGACGCGGAGAGACCGAGCAGAGATAGGGAGCGAGAGAGAGAGACAGCCATGAAAAACGAACGCGTTGATCACCACAAGGCTCGTCAGTCGCGGAAGCCGCGCCACGACTCTCTAAGAACTAGTACAGGAAATCGGCGTATTACTGCTGACGCATCCGATGTCGGCAGGTCGGTTTTTTTAGCCGCGACAGCGGCAGTCGAAAGGAGACTGTACACAGCGGGGGCCTGAGGACAGCCAATCCAACTAAAGCTGTGTCTAAGCGGCAAACCGCAAAACGGAGCACGAAACGACAGCGAGCGCGTCGGCCTAGACTAAAAAAACGAGAAATAAATACGGCGCACAGCAACGGTACATATTTAATCCTTTCGCCGAACTGCTGGCTTGTACCAGCACAGACGCGTCAGCACAGAAGGCATAGAAATCTCGACGTGGGTCTCGAACGGGAAAGAATCGTTGACGTTTGCCCCGGTCGTTGCGTTGGGGAGCTGAAACGATAGAAGTTTGAGTGCGAGTCGGTGTCCTGCTTGTGTTTCGAACAGCCGATAGTCAACCAACAAGTGAATGGTGTGCGGCTTTTGGTCTGCGGCGGCTGCTGCTGGTCAGACAAGTGCAAGACTGGCAACGGGCGGCTTGCGTTCAGTGCTCGTGCGCCATACGCGCGGGGGCGTTAGCCACAGACGGAAGCCGCAAGAGCGGACGCCGTTCATAGGGAGGGGGTGGGGGGGGGGGGAGCACAAAGCAGGCGGCTTCGCTCTTCCACCAAGACAAGCGCCGCTCCGACAGGAAAAGCTAATCAAACAAGCCGGCCGCCCAAGGCAACGCCCACTCTGCCGACACAGCTGCCGTTCATCTCTGGAGACGGGGAAAGCTGGAGGGGGGTGGACACTGGCTGGCGGCGTCCGCTGCAGCTGCAGCTTCGATCGATCGGCTTACCGGTGTGCAGCTGGCGATCAAGCGTCGTCGACTCGCTCGTCAGCGGCGGGCGCCTCGAGGGAGGCGGCCGTCGCCTCGTCGGGTCGACGAGCCTTGGAGACGCCCGACGTCGACTCCTCCCCGTCCACGGCTCGCGCCGCTTCGCCCCACGGCCGCGGCCGCTTCTTCACGGCAAAGACGGCTGCAAACGAGGTCACTGTTGGCATAGTCGGCAACCGCTGCTTGCATAGACGCACTATCAGAACGGTGTGCCGCCCCCAACTGTGTCTGTTGCTTCGTGTGCCGTTGGGCGCCTCTGTCGAGGAACCAATGCAACAACTGACGCAACACGACTGTAGCACGCAGCGACCGTAACAGACGCCTAGGCGGCGACAATGGAACCTTCTCGTCGCCGCTTACGGGGCCGAGCGACTGGCCTGCCATATATGGTCTGCACCAGCAGCACCGTGCGCTCCCGTCTCACAATCCATTGGCGTCGCGCCTTGCCCTCTCCTTCTCCCCCCACTCGTCGTCGCCTGGACCAGGTGATGATAAGTCACAAAAAAAAAAGAACCGACAACGACGAAAACGACAACCCCCTCCCCGTCCGTTCTCGCCCCGAAGACGAGGCGACGCCAGTCGGCCTGCCGCTCTTGCCAAACCGCATTTTGCGCCACTCGTAGTAGGTAGGCACAGTTAAACAGTCAACATACTCTCACTCCCCCCCCTGGCGCCAATGCGGGTGACGGCGCGACGGCTGGCTCTGTTGACGCAGTTGCGGCCGTCGCACGCGGCGCTGTCGACTCTCTCTCTCTCTCTTTCTCAAGGGCACGGACACGCCGAGGAGAGGCGGCGCGCAACGCGTCACAACACGTTCGACGACGATCGCCCCACTGAGTCCCCTCAGCTCCGCCGCCTCTGCTCGTCCGACTGCGACGACACGAAATCGAGCGCGTCGTCAACTGTCGACGCTTGGCATGAAAATGAAAGTGCTCGGCGGGCCCCCGAATCAACAGTCCGCAGAATCGACAAAAATCACACCACTCCGCTGGGCTTGCGGGGGTTGCGTTAGCGCCTCGATTCACCGCGAGGGGGGGGGGGCGAGAAGTGGTGTCATTAGCTGCTGCGGTTGCCGACCTTGCAGCGGGGCGCGAGCGCAGACTGCCTCAGTTGTTGGTTGGCGCAATGGAGCGACAGACGTGCTGGCTGACCTTTGCGGACGCGCCCGCAGCCAAGGTCGTGTCGTACGAGAGAAGAGAAGAGGCCCTCTCGTCGGCGACGAGCCAAACAATAGAGAAGAGGACGGCGGGTGGGCGAATGAGTGGGAGGGGCGGCGCCAGCCCGCTGCGGCCACCGCCGCCGTCTGGGCCCGCCAGCGACACACCACGGCGCCAACACACGCCCAGCCCCCCACAAGCGCGGGCCGAGCGATCGCGGGGCCCAGACCGCACCGTCATCATGAACAGCTATGCACGGCCCAATATGGCGCCTTGACTCATCACATTACATTATCATAGCCAGTACCGCCGCACCGCAAACAGAATCTGGCACGACCCGCGGGTAGCCTCAGGTTTGCAGGAGACGAGACGAGACGCGTCTGTGCAAGCCAGTAGTCAAGGGAAAAGCGCCCACCAGAAATTGGTGCGGTGACGGCCGTCGTGCTAATCCGCGCAGCGTTGGCGGGGGGACGCCGGGCCGCCGACTTGCAGGTGGGCGGTGCCGTGGGCGTCAGAGCCTCGGCGCGGTGGTGGGGCCGTTGAACGGAGCCGTGGGGACGCGTGGAGGGCGGCGGCGTGGGGGCGAGACGCGGCCGCGGCTGCGTCTTGTTGTTGGCGAGGAGCGCACTTCTGGGCTGGTAGAAGAGAGGCACGGAGGCGGCGGACACGGCGGCCCAGGAGAAGGCCTCGTCCTCGTCTGCCTTGCTGCAGGGCAGGGGCGAGTCGTGCTCGAAGTCGAAGTTCCAGCGCCGGCTCTGCTCCTCCGAGATTCGGCTCAGCTTGCGCGACAGCCACTCCTCCGCGTGCCCCTCCTCGGCCCTGGGCGTCGTGCCGAAGTCCAGCTTCCGCCGAGCGCCGCGCGGCGGAGAAGACGAGCAGCAGCCCTCTTCGCCGTCGGACCCACTCGTCGTCGTTGTCATGGCTACAACAAGTGCAACAATTCCATTCGGATCACCGACGCTACCAAAAACGCCTATGAGGCACCGCCGAATGTTGGCACCGGGTAAGAATGTATGGAGTAAAGACACCACCAATGAGAGGAAAACGGCGAGTGCGACTGCGTGAGTAGCGAACAACCCCTAGCATCCGTTTCTGCAAAGCATGTTGGAGAGTGCTGCACCTAGGTAGATCCTCAGCAGCGGCGTGGACTCGCGCAAACGAAAGGCGTGGCGGTGGCGCATAAGACGCTGCCGAGAGGAGTCGAAGCGGAAGGCAGACAGCGCGACAATGACGGACCACCTCTCGACCGCACAACCGCGACCAAGCGCCAAGAACAGTGGCGTAGCCAGAACTTGATTTCGGGGGGGGGGGGGGGAGTCCGATCTCGGCCAAATTCTCAATTTTGCAACAGGGGGGACCCTGTCGAATTTTTTCGAGATTGCGCCATTTCGGCTGGGGAAGCTTTAGACACTCTCTCATCCAATCTGTTTACACGCTTTGCGCTCGTTTGTCTGACTATATTCACACCAAAACGTTAGCAATGTTGTCAAAGCGGTCGATTTCCGTGCTCGAAATAGCGCCGCAGCCAAATTTTTTAGAGTAGCATAACGAACTTTCACGGTTTTCAATGCAAAACAATGCGCCGCAGGCGAAAGTTTGGCTCTTTAGTGTCGTTTTCATCATTATTTGCATTGAAATTGAGAAAAATTCCCAAATCGGCACTTTTCAAAAGAGGGTACCAAGGTAAAAAATTTTAGCTTAGGAGAATTTCGGGGTGGCGGAAGCTTCCCCCCCTTCCCCCCCCCTTGGCTACGCCACTGGCCAAGAAGCGACTGCGTTCCCCCCTCGCCGCCTTCCCAACGTCGGCGGCCGCTGTACGCGCCCGGCCGCACACAGCCCTTGACGAAGTCGGCGTCTCTTGGGAGGAAACCATCCAATCGCCACCTCCGCAGAAGGCGTGGCTTGGCACGCATCCCCAGAGCGCGCAAATTCGAATTTTGTTATGTCGAAGGCCACCGTCGTTATGTTGCAGAATAGTTGTATGTATGTATGCAAATTTTGCATGCATGCAAAATCAATAAAGCCCAACATGTACGAAAATTTTAAAAATTTGCACTTAACCCTAACATTCACACGACACGGCGAAGCTACAACATTATGGTACTTTTTCTACTGTGGATACTTTCAGTTGAATGGCTTGAGATGATTGTGACTAGTGTATTGGTGTACTTCAAAGACGAACAAGTGTGGTAAAAGAAAGTGTAGAGGAACGACTCGAGAGCGAGAAAAGCGTGTGGCGAGGAGGAAGGAGTTGAGTAGCTAGCTCTGTTTGTCGACGCGTTCGGGGTATCTGGCCATCTGATCCATGATCAAGGGACGCAGTGAAGAGGCTCGCCGCGCACTCTCCGCAGTCGTCGAGCCTTCTACGAGGCCTTCCGTCGTCGACTCCTTCATCGACAGCGCCTGCGCGCTGACGGAGCACTGGAGTAGCTCTTGCGTTGCTTGTCCTTCCGCGTAGCCAAGTCGCATTTCCTGAAACGACGACTCGCTCTCTCGCTCGCCGCCCCATGCGCACGGGCTGGCGAGCGAACGTCGATGACGGCCAGCAGGAACTGCTGCCAACCGAGGATCTGGTCGGCGCTGAGACTCGACTCGGTCTCGAGCAGGCGGTTGAGGTTCAGCGCGAACGTGTCGAAGAACGTCGGCTAAAGACGTTCCGCTGACTGACTAGCCCTTTCCTTGCCAGTATCTGGCCAAGGGCGATCTAACCTTAACGATGTAGTTGTAGGCGGAGTGACGCATGCCGCAGTGAAAAGAGGTTCTCCGCATCGCGGCAACGTCGCCGGCTTTGGCCAACTGCACGAGAGCCGTCAGGAAGTGCGTTAGGCCCTCGCTCTGGCGCTGAAGAACGTACGAGTCCTTGACGGAGCCGCTGAAACTCCAATGACACGAGACGAGCGGCGTTGCGAAGCACGGTCAATCTACTCCAGCCAGTTCACAGCCTACCCTTTCAAGAGGTGCACAGAGGCAGCGATTGCCTCCTCGCGGTCCACGCACATCTGGTGGACGCGCATGAAGACGTCGGGTGCCTCCTTGACCAGGAACTCTTCGAATGTCTCCACGGCCGACTGGTTCAGGAGATGACTCGTCTTCTGCTCCTTCTCGTCGCCGCTTTCCCCGTTGGGAGCGGCGACGCTCTGGATGCGCAGCCGGCCGTCCGCGGGCGCGTTCGACGTCTTCTTGGCCGACGCCGGCGGCGGCGACGCCGTCGACTGACACAACGACTGCGCGATGCCCATCTAGCGGAGCGTCGAACGCGCCCACGGCGCGTCCCCCATCGACAGCTACCGTCGCTCAGCAGTCAAGCCGACCAACGAGACCCTCCACTCGCTAGAGACCAAACGGCGCCGCGCCCACGACAACGGCGCAGCTGAAAGCGCTCTCTCCCTCTGCCTCCCCTTCCCTCGCCCCTTCCTCCTCTTGTCTCGTTCAGTAACCTAGGAGTCGTGCGCCGCTGCTCAGCCCCGAGGCGAAGCCTCTCCTAGTTACGGCTTGCAGCTGGCAATCAAAAACCGTAACTACCTAGCTGACGTGTCGTCCAGTGCAAACCATTAGAAACGACAGCTCAAACGTTTCGTAACACTCGAGTTATGACTAGAGTAACGGCCGCTCTCTATTGTCGACACTGTAGACTTTGGTGAGCCTTGAATGAACCGACATTTTTGGAGAAACGCACAATTCAAGTTGAACGGAAAGCGCGAGACAAGCTGTACAGTACATACTCAAGCACACGCCATACGCACCAGCGAAAGCGGTTACCTTATATTACAGAACAGTATCTACGTACAGTATGTGTAGTGCTTGCTCCGTCTACAACTGCCACCCAGAATGTAAATTTGGCAGCTTTTACGTCGTTTCTGGGTCTCTCTGTTTCAAGAACGCCACTCGTGTATGAGAAATGGTCACAAGGCGATCATTTATACTGGGAGGTTTGCTTTGTGTTGTCTCTATCGATCGTGTGAGTGCTCCCCACGGAGGAAGGGCAGTCGGTAGGGGGTCGACAAGAAGTCGCCAGTCTGCGTTGTCTCGGCGGCGCCAGCTGGGCGGGCGGATTATGAAGTGGCTGCGCTCGGCTGCGTGCCGTCTACTGCTGCTCGGCCTCCTCTACTGCCTCTACGTCCTCGTCGGCGCTCTCGTCCTGCACGCCCTCGAGACCCCTTCCGGTAGACACCTTGTGCGGCAGCGGCGTCAAGAAACTGAACGGCTCCGGCAGTTTGTCAGCGCGGAGCTCACCTCGAAATTCGTCAATAACAGTCGATTCTGGTTCTATCTGACGCGGAAGAAATCGGTCGAGCTGCAGGCGAGGAGTGTTCCTGCTCGTTCTGGCTGCGTAGTAGCCACTCTAGACGAGCATGTGTGCTTGCAGGTGCTTCTAGCGGATGCGCTGCTGGAACGCCAGCAGAAGACGAGTCGTGTGGAGTCGTGGACGCCCAGCGGCGCGTTGCGCGTCTGCCTCAGCTTGCTCACGACCATCGGTGCGTGAGCGGTCACGAACGTGCAGTCTCGCGAGACAGCTCTTAGGCCACCCGACTTTGGTGCCGACCACGACAGCCGGCCGACTCTTCTCCGTCCTCTACACGGCGTTGGGTCTGCCCATGTCCCTGGCGATTGTCGGCTGCCTGTCGCAAGCGGTTGCAAGTCTCGTGAAGACGCGGCCTTGGCGCGCGTGTCAATCTGGTGAGACGTTTCAGTATGGGGATTTGTAAGAGCGCTGAGAGCTGAGAGCCGTGCGATTGACTGCAGAGCGCTGTTGGTGCTGCATTGGGCCGCAAAGGATGGCCGAGCAGCCGTCTCCTGCTGCTCGGCACAACGGCTGCAGCGACAGCGCAGTCCCAGGAGATGCCGAGTGCCGCGTGTCTCTTGCCTTGGTGCTCATGGCGCTTGTGGGATGGATCGCGCTCGGCGCCGCCTCCCTTCAACCTCTCTGTCCACATCTCGGCCTACTGGACGCTGCCCAAGCGCTTTTCTTTGCCATCACCACCGTACAGTTCCATCTGAAGCTTGGGGACGAAACGAACGGTACATGTACATTGTACATGCAGTGTTGAGCTGAGCTACACTTCTGTTATCGAAACTTTCAGAAGTGCTAAAGATTGCGGTCGTTCTATCCGCATTCTTCTATGTTTACGTGGGAATTGGCTTCATCAGCTTTATTCTCAATGTCTTCTTTAAAAGAGTCGCCTCAGTTTCGCCGTCGAGGAAAGTCTGCCAATACACACAAGTACGACAAGTGGAGACGGCGCCCTGTGTGCTGCGCGACAAAGAAGGCGACAAATGCAGCGTCGGTATGTGTGGTGCGTGTACTGTCAGTTCAGTTCAGTTCAGCACGTACGGGGTGTATCCCCCCTCCTCCCACCCTAGGGAAATACTGGTTGGACGGATTTAGCTGAAATTCAACATAGATAGGCCAAACAAAAATACGTGACCAAATTAAATTTCACGCAAAACGAACAACCAAGCGTCGAGATAGAAGCAATCATCCAAGGTACAGTGAAAAATCTTGCTGCTGTCATCGCTTCACCCGTTTCTTGGCGAATCAGCAGTGGTGGGCCGACTTCGGATCGGATCGGTCGGTGATGGCCAAGTCATGCAGCTGTCTGTTCCAGAAGCTCGGTGACCCATCGTCCCGTTTGCTACAGCTTCTGAGGCCTCAGCCACCCAATTTCTGGTGATGAACTGTGCACCTGCGTCGCGTGCATTCGGAAAGTGACTTCATCGACGGGACACACTTGGTCAGTGTCATTGACCTTTCGTAAGCGCGACATGGCCCTCGACACTCGTTTAAAACAATTGTTTATCATTAAACGAGAAATTGTTGCCATAAAGCACACAGTAATGTTTTAACGCAAAACCAACTTTTTTCACTGTACCTTGGATGATTGCTCCTGTCTCGACGCTCGGTTGTTCGTTTTTGCGTGAAATTTAATTTGGTCATGTATGTGTTGTTTGGCATACATCTATGTTGAATTTCAGCTAAATCGGTTCAACCAGTATTTCCCGAGGGGGGGGGGGGAGGAGCCTATAGTTTTGATACACCCTGTACACATGTGTGCGCGTCCACTCGACCAGGCGTCGTGAGCGTACGGCGATCGGTTGTCAACCGGTGCAGCCAAGGAGGCGAGGGGCGCCGCAAGGCGCCCTCAGTGCGTGCGCAGAGTCAGAGGTCCGCTGCGGCTGGAACGACGACCGCGAGGCGCAGCGCTCGTTCTACGCTACGCCGACTATCGTCGTCGACGGCAAACGGCCACCAGGAACAAGAAGGGTTCTCCGGCACAGATCAGTTGATTTGACGAGATCGCGCGCCCACTTGGATTAGACGTAGAATAAACGCACCCTTGACGTGCTGACCAGACGGTCGACGTCATAGAAGCTCGTCTCGATTACGATGTTCCCACTAAAAGTGCGATGCTTATATGCAACTGCCCATCTCGGCACTTTGTTCTCGTTGACGTCAGGCGGAAACGCGGAATGCACCTAAGAAGGGAGGCGGGCAGCATCTGTGCCTGCGGCGCTGCCTCGATGACGCTCTGCCACGTGTTTGTCGACTCCGGGATTACAAAGCCAAAATGGAAGTACCACTCTGAAAGAATGCCATCAGAGCGATCAGACGGCTGCACAACGGCTCGTGATCGCTCGCCTTCGATGACGCGCTCCTTGAGGAAGACCTTCTGCTCGAGACGGAACTGTTGAATGGCTTCTCTAGAGGTGAAGTTGATCTCGCGCGACACGGCGCGGCACTTGAGCAGCTTCTTGGGCACGCGAGCTGAAGGCGGCGCGTGCGCCAGCAGCTCGACCCCCAATGGTTTCTCCTCGCCCAAACTTGCCCTCGTGAACGACGCCGGCAGTGGACAAGTCGACGTCGCTCTGCCACAGCACCGTTCCCTTGTCCGCGTCTCGCAAGTTCATCCAGTTGCTGAAAGGCGCGGGCGGAAGGAAGCCAGTAAGCTGCAGTTAATACCCGTATGTGTACTTACAGCTTGAATCCGTCCATGAGTCTGGCTGGTGGACCGTCGTCTCTTGCTCGCTGTTGACGGCGATGGCGACTGTTGGCGATCAACCTTCGCGGCACTGGCTCTGCGCAGCCGTTGTTGCCTAGCGACAGCTAATCAACCTTGCAGACGCAGACACGCTACTTTAAGTAAGACTACGAAGTTCTGCTTTGCTCCAAGGATCCAGTTTCGATGCGCATGCTGAACAGGTTTGTGGCCCAAACTTACAAGTTAGGAACACTCGGCTGACGATGTGCACCAAAATACACCTAAAATGTATGCTAATACAGAAACACCAACATATGCACTCAGCGTTAATATTTCGTTCACTCTGCCTTTGTAGAGCAATTCTAAAATGCATCAAAGGCTGGCTTCAGAAGAATAAATTTGCATAAAATACAGAAAGACACGGTCGATCAACACACAAGTCGTAGTCGTATTTAAGTTTAAAAGTGACCACACAGGGATTGAAATAGTTATCAATACAGTAGCTGCATTAAAAGTGGCGGAGTTATTTAGTGGCGACGTTTTTTCGAGTAGTGGGTTCGCAGTAAGGTGGTCGTTGTGCGGCTACCCTGCTGCCTTCTAAGTCCCAACTCCCAATCAGCCATGGACTCCGGCGATTCTTACAAGCGCTTTCTGGTCCAGCATAACGGCGGGACTTCTCCTCAGAACAGAAAAATTGTATGCTCTGATTTTTTGTGGTTGTATGTAGGATGATTGGAGTTGAACTTTGGGGTGGCACTTCAGACACGACGATCTCCGCAGACGACTCCGACAAAATGTCAAGGTCGTAATGCAAACGTCGGAGACCGGTTCATTCCGGTTCGATTGCCGTCGAGCGATCGGTCTCTGCGATTCGACGTTCTGAAGCCCGTTAGCGCGACGAACAGCGCGGGCTGCACGCCGCCGAAGCGCTTGGCCGCGGGCGGGGACGGGCCGTCGCCGACGAACCGGGCTGGTGCGGCGCCGACGGCCAACAACGCCGGCAGCCTCCCGTCGACCGCCGCCGCCGCCGCTGCCGAGCCCGACGCGCGCGCCGAGTCGACCGCCTTCCGCGCCCTCTTGAGAAACGAACTGCTGCGCACGACCATTGGCGACATGCCAGTGAGGCGCAGCAGTCCTTAGTCATTCACTACTTTCTCAGATACGGTAGCCCCTCCTGCTAGGTCGTCTCGCCCGTGCTGTCGCCTGGGGCTGTGGAGGGCGGTGGAAGGGCGTTGGCGGCGTCGGCGCCGGTCACTCCGACTCGACGGTCGCTGTTCACGCCGACTCCGCCGCGCGACGCCGGCTCGGCTGCGGGCCTCTTCGAGTACCGTACGAAGAGGACGCCCACCAAGCACGGCCTGCCCTCCACGGCTGAAGCCAACCTCTCCACGTCCCTGACGCCCCTCTCGGAGCCGAGTCGGCGCCTGCTCGAGTCGCCGCGGAAGCCGGCGCGCAAGATCCCCAAGAATCCCTACAAGGTACTGGACGCGCCCGAACTGCAAGACGACTACTACCTCAACCTGGTCGACTGGAGCGACGAGAACGTGTTGAGCGTCGGTCTGGGCAGCTGTGTGTATCTGTGGAACGCGCACACGAGCCAAGTGACGAAGCTCTGCGACCTGGCCGCCGACCAAGACCTCGTCACCTCCGTCCAGTGGACCAACAGGGGCACGGCGCTCGCCGTCGGCACGAACCGCGGCCTCGTGCAGGTCTGGGACGTGCAGGTTGGTGAGCCCAGCGGCATTGAGGCTGCTGCTCGCTCGAACCGTGCCGTTAGCGCGGCTCTTTGTCGGACGCAGGAGCAGCGGCGGCAGCTGAGTCTGGCGGGCCACACGGGCCGTGTGGGCTGCCTGGCGTGGAACGGCCAGCTCGTGTGCTCGGGCTCGCGCGACCGCTTCGTCATGCAGCGCGACGTGCGCGAGCCGGCGCAGCTGGCCGTACGCAAACTGAGCGCCCACCGCCAGGAGGTGTGCGGCCTCAAGTGGTCGCCCGACCAGCAGCTGCTCGCGAGCGGCGGCAACGACAACCAGCTGCTCGTCTGGTCCCTCAAGGCTGACACGCCTCTGCAGACGCACACCGACCACAACGCAGCCGTCAAGGTGCGCCCACCATCCTCTTTTCGGGACGAGAGGGAGGGAGGGAGGGAGGGAATGACGGGTTGGTTGTGCGTGTTGGAGGCGCTCGCCTGGTCGCCCCACCACCACGGCGTGCTCGTGAGCGGCGGCGGCACGGCCGACCGCTGTCTGCGCTTCTGGAACACGCTCAGCGGTCAGCTCATGCAGTGCGTCGACAGCGGCTCGCAGGTCTGCAACGTCGCCTGGTCCAAGCACTCCGACGAGCTGGTCGGTCAGCCCCCCCTCCTGTCGCCGCGGCCTCCTCGTCTCCGTGCACGCGCGCGCGCGCCCGCCCGCAGGTGAGCACGCACGGCTACTCGCAGAACCAGATCGTCATCTGGCAGTACCCGTCGCTGCAACCCGTCACCAAGCTCATGGGCCACAGTCTGCGCGTCCTCTTCTTGGTCTCTCTCGTCTCCCTTTGCGCCGCCCGCTCGCTACATCACACGTGGCGATCCTTTAGGCTATGTCGCCCGACGGCGAGTCAATCGTTACCGGCGCCGGGGACGAAACGCTGCGCTTTTGGCATGTTTTCAGCAAACAACAGGCTCAGGCTCAGCGGGTACGGCGCCTCTCGCGTGCGTGCCTGCGCCTGAGACACACGCAGCTCTTCCATTCGTTCAGGTGGTACGCTCCAAGTTGAACCTGCTCACGAGCCTCCGCTAGGCCGCCCTGCGGCTCCCTGCCCCCCCCCCCCTTATACCCTTGGCTGTGGAGTCAAGTCGGCTGTACACTTTGGTGTGCCGCGAGCGTCTTTCGCGTTCTGTGTTGCTCTGCGCGTGCTGTTGTAGGAATTGGGGTGGCCGTTGTCTCGTGCTGTTGCGGCCCTCGCGTCGTGGTGTCCTCCTGCTGTCGTGATCAGCGCTAGTACATACATACATACGTGCAACTCTTGTAGCCGCTGCTCTCTCTATCCGCATGCCTCGCTCTGTTGTCGCGCACTGGTCGCGCCCTTCCGCGCTTAGAAAGGCTTGTTGTCGGCTTGCATACACACAGCCTGCGACATCCCGCACTCGAGCCGTTTGGGAACGCATCGGCAACTGCGAGGGCCTAGCAGTGATGCAGAGAGCTGCAAGACGAATTGGCAGTCAACGTCGTGTGCCCGCAACTCTAGTTTGTTTTTTTTTTCGTCAACGCACGGCCAGCGTGCGCAAAACCAAAGTCGGCATGGTCATACAGACGACGAGTTCGAGATGACGTGTCACGTGCTAGGGGAGGGAGGGTCAGTCAGATGAACTCGGAGGTGTCGAGGGGGGCGAAGCGCTGTCGGCAGTCGGCGAGGAAGCGCTGCAGACGCGGGTCTTGGGCGGCGGTGGGCGAGAGGAGGCGCAGGGCGATGTGCTCGGCCAGTGCGTAGTGGATGAAGAGGTACTGCTCGTCCGTCTGCACGGCCAGGGCGCGCTGCCGGCGCAGACGGCGCACGGCGTCCGCGACGTCGGGCGACTGGCCGCGCTGCAGCGCCGCGATCGCCATATCGAGCGCGACGGACGTGCCCGTCCGGCCGATGCCCGCCGAGCAGTGGATCAGCACCGGACCTGCCGCCTGCCGCGTCGTGCCCAGCAGCGTTGCAACGCCGCTCGAGTTATCACGTCACGCGCCGCTGTCGCCGCGCAGCACCGATGAGGCCGGATCCGGTCGGTGGGACGCCCTTGTCGGGCCAGGTCGTCAGCTGCAGGTGGACGATCTTCTTCTGGACGCCGTCTTTCTCCAGCGTCAGCGCGGTCTCGATCCAGCTTTCGGCGGCCGACCGCGCCGTCGCTCTGCCGTGCGTCACGTCTCGCTCGCCCATCTTCCGCACGCTCATGCCACCAGCCAAGGACATGGACTTGCCCAGCTCTGAAGGAGGCGGCAGCGCTGTGAGAGACTGAAGTGCGAGCCTAGCCGCGCACTCGGCCGCCCGCACCCGACGGGTAGTAAGGCGCGCATTTGTCGCCACCGCCCTCGACGAATCGGCAGAGCATGAGAATGCAGCGGACCTCCCTCTGCCAGACCATGCGCCAGAAGTCGGCCACCGTGCTCTTCATGGGCCCTGCAACGAGTCCTGCCTTCGGTCGTAGCCGACAACGAGGGCCGACGTAGAGAGAGGAAGGACTGGGAGGGACGCGCCTTGCGCGCAGATGAACTTGCGCGGCTCGGTGTAGGAGTGGACCCAGTTGGCGTGTATGTAGTCTGGCGAGCCGTCCTGAAGGCGCACTCGCGTGCCGTCGTGGCAGACGACGTCGTCGTAGCGGTTGCGCTGCTTGTTGCGCCCGAACGCGGTCGTCGACAAGTCGGGAGGCAAGTAGTGGCTGACGGACTGGAACTCTTGCAGCAGACGCTCGGCCCCTTTCATCACCGGAGCTGCGCCAGCCAGCTGCGCAGCTCCGCGGATCGCGCCACTTGCTGGCTGGGCAGCAGCTTCTTGGTCGCGTTGCGGCGAGCCAGCTCGGCGTCCTCGTCCTCGATGCTCGACGCGGCGCTCGTCGACGGCTTGCTGCGCGCCTTCTCGGCAGTGGCGCCGTCGCCTGGCTTGGTCGGCGTCTTGTCGCGCGCCGACTTCTTGGTGGGCGGAGTGCGTCTGCCGGTGGCGGTCGCGCCCTGCGCTTGGCGGCGCCTCGCGTTCAACTGATGCATTTAAAGTCAAAAAAAGATCGAAAGAAGACTATAGACTAGTAAAAGTTGTGTTCTCCCACGAGCAGTTGGCCCATTTTATGGACAGCACAACTTCACACACAATTTAGGTTTCACTAGCACGATGAACAGGAGAATGTGCGCACTCGCCCTGTACAGCAAGCCACACTCGATAGCAGCGGTACCTAGTCGCGTCGGGCGAGGAACGAGGCTCTCACGGCCCACAGAGGCCAGAAAGTACTGCACACCGTATGCACAATGTACACCGAATGCAATGTACTGCAAATCGTATACAAGGTACACCAAGTACAATGTAGGTACTATTCACGGTATACAATGTGTACGGAGTACAATGTACTGTATACAACATATACTAAATTTTAAACAACATAAGCGAGAGAGACTGTAGCGTCTGAGTCAAGTCGATCAAGTCAAGTCAAGACGAGACGATCAACCCCTTTCGCCAAGCCTTCATGGGAACCGTACCCTGAGTTACAGGCCTAAGCAAAAGTGTAGCTGCGAGAGTTGCATGCGTTCATAGCAGTGCGCTAGACGCAAGCGAATGATTGGATTATCGTGCACACTAGATCAGTAGCAATCAGTTATACATTTTATGAATAGCTCAATGAAAATTCTGTGCGCGTGGTTTTTTTATGGGACCAGTTACGAGTGTGAATGCGGGCCAGTAGACGACAGTGCGGTGGGGAGCAAATTTTCAACGGGCGCGCGCGTTCGGTTCGTCAACGGGCGTTGCTTGACGAGTGTCAGCAGCAGGCAGGCGCCAGGGAACGCGCGGGAAGATCACTTCAGATCAGCAGCAAACTTCTTCTCAAGGGCGCTTCTGAAGAAGGCGAACGTCTCCGAGGCGACCTCCCTAGCCATGTTCACTGCGGTCGCGTATTCCTCCAGTTGGAAAGGGCCGCCCCACGCGTGCGACGAGCACAGCTCCACCGAGTCGCCGCTTTTGAGAAAGGTGAATTCGAAGAGCGCCGTCGCCGAAGCGATCGTCTTCGCGTCTGGCTGCGCCACCAGCGCTGCCGTCGCCAACCGCGCCACTGACGCGCCGCAGAAGAGCCCTAAGGAGAGGAGGCGTTCGTCTGTGGAGCGGCAGAAGAGCAGAAGGCGCGCGCGCGCGCGCACCTCGCATTGGGGCGGACGCATCGAGAAGGGCGAGACAGGCGGCGTTGACGGAGGCGCTGCTGGCCGAGCCGTCCAACTGGAGCGGCTGCGTCGTCAGCTGGTAGGCGCAGCGCGGCAACTCCTCCAGTAGAAGCGCGGCTGAGGCGGCGGCGGTGAGCATCTGCTCGAGTCTCTCGTCGCCGCCCAGCGCCATCGCGTCCCCAGCCGACGAGCGGCAAGACACCTAGACGAGTAAGTGGAACTCTGAGAAGAGGCGGAGGGGACGCGACGCGCGTGGGAGGGAGGGAGGGAGGGAGGGATGGACCGCGAGCGCGGCCCTGTCGACGAGACGCTGGCTGGGCGGGGCGTCGGCAGGGCCGAGCGCCGCGGCCCACACGACGCTGTTGCCCTGGCAGAAGGAGGCGGAGCCGTCGGCGCGCTCCAGCAAGCCCAGCTCCGACCGCATTCGACACGCACGCGCCTCCACCATCTCTGCCCCACTATCTATCGCGGGCGGCTCGGGAACACGAACTCATCTGACCAGTACCCAGCGCTCTTCTACTAGACTACAAGACGCCCGCTGTAGTAGCGACCCTTGTATTTCTGGGCACGCGCTGCAAAACGAAGCGCATTACAGCCTAGAATCTATCTGTTATCACAATTACTGAACGCTGTCGAACGGGTGGTCCTATTGTCGTCGTCCCATGGCTGTCTTCAGAGGTTCGAAAGAGCTTTGGCTCCCTACAGAGTGCGAGTCAGAATTGAATTGACGATTTGTGTGGGCGACGAGCGCGCGCCCATACCTTGTTGGCCTGATCGAGCGCCGTGCGAAGGCGCTGTCCGAGCGTGGCGTCCACCTAGACAGAGTCAGTGGCCGTAGCCTATTCGGCCAGCCGAGATTGAGGCGGCGCGGCGGGGCGGGGCGCACCTTGGCGAAGTTGGCGACGGCCCTCTCTTGTATGCTCTTCTGCGCGTGACGCATGTGTCCGGCGAGGTTGTCGACGAGTCGCTGACGAGCGCCATCGTCAAAGACTTGCTTCCAGAGCGCGGCCGGCTGCGCGAAGTTGTCGTCTTGGGCGGTGGGGTAACGCTCGGCGTTGCCCTTGAGCGCGTAGGCGTGGTCCGTGGCCGACGGTTGCTCGACGGGGCCGTGGAAGCTGTTGGGCAGGTAGTTGGGCGCGCCCGCCTGGTTGTCCTGCACCGTCTGCGGCCCGTCCCGCTGGTAGTTGAGCACGCGCGTCCGGTAGGGACAGTTGACGGGCAGCTGGCGGTAGTTGGTGCCCAGCCGGTGGAAGTGCGTGTCCGTGTACGAGAAGAGGCGGCCTGCCGAGAAGCGCCCCACGCCTCCGCCCGACGCCCCAGAGCCAGCGAGCGGCGCGTGCTCGCTCACCCTGCAGCATCTTGTCGGGACTCGCCTCGATGCCGGGAACGAAGTGGGCGGGACTGAAGGCGCTCTGCTCGACCTCGGCGAAGTAGTTGCGCGGGTTGCGATTGAGAAGGATCCGGCCGACCGGCAGCAGAGGGAACTCGCGGTGGGGCCACACCTACAACACCTCCAAGCCGTCAGCACCAACGCACGCTTGGTCCCGCTCAGCTAGCCTTCGTGACGTCGAACGGGTTGAACTGATGCAGCTCCGCCTGCTCCTGCGTCATCACCTGCGAGGCAGAGACCACTCTGCACCGACTGGGCACGGTGATTCGAGGACGAATGTAAAACGTACTTGGATGCTCAGCGTCCAGGCGGGGAAGTCGCCGTTCTCGATGGCGTTGTAGAGGTCGCGGATCGCGTAGTCGGGGTCGGAGCCGGCCAGCTCGTCCGCCTTCGCTGCCGACAAATTCTTGATGCCCTGCTCCGTCTGCAAGCCCAGTGTTCCAGTGCGCCGGACAGGGCAAGACGGAGCGGAGAGACAAGAAAGGCTACCTTGACGTGGAACTTGCACCAGACAGCTTCTCCATGGGCGTTCAGCAGCTTGAACGTGTGCGAGCCGTAGCCGTTCATGTGCCGATAGCCGTCGGGCGTGCCGCGGTCGCCGAACATGTACATGACCTGGTGCGTCGTCTCGGGCCGCAGCGACAGGAAGTCCCAGAACATGTCCGCGTCCTGGGCACCGGCACACCGCGCCGCTCTAGCAGGAGTCGACTCGCGAGTACATCCACTCTACCTTCAGATGGGTCTGCGGGTTGCGCTTTTGCGTGTGAATGAACATGGGAAAGAGTATGGGGTCGCGGACGAAGAAGATGGGCGTGTTGTTGCCGACCAAATCCCAGTTGCCCTCTTCGGTGTAGAACTTGATGGCGAAGCCGCGCGGGTCGCGTGCCGTGTCCGCGGAGCCGCTCTCGCCACCTAGCGAGCGTCGTCGTCCAGTTGAACAACGACGCCCAACAGCGCGCTACTTCCTCCTCACCGACGGTCGAGAACCGAATGAACACGGGCGTTCGCTTGCCGACCGCGTCGAAAACGTTCGCCTTGCAGAAGCGACTCAGGTCGTGCGTCACCTCGAAGTGGCCGTGCGCCCCTTCAATGATAGTCGGCATTGGGGGGGGGCAGGAGGGCCGGACCGACTGACCGGCCCCCTTGGCGTGCACGACGCGCTCGGGAATGCGCTCGCGGTCAAAGTGCGCCATGGTGTCGAGGAAGACGACGTCCTCCAGCAGCATCGGCCCTCGCGCGCCGGCCGTTTTCACGTCCGTACGGTTGCCGACGGGCGCGCCGCCGCTCGTCGTCAGCGTACCCGGTCGCTGAAGTGTCGTCGTGGGGTGCCAAGTGGGAGGGGCCCTCCGACAAGGACCGTGGCCAGGCCCCGTGCCTGCCTTCGTCGGTTCCCGCACCCTGGACCTGGGATCACGCTGGGCCACACCAGCCCCAGTGACCAACGTCCCACTTGCGGGCAGTCCCTGTGGACACGCCCAGAGGAGCCTGCTCTTCTGGCAAGACGTCACAGGGAAGAAAATCTGACACTGCCTGCTCCCTTCGGGGCAATTAACAACAACAACAACAACAAGTGTCGTCGTGTCGCCTACAGCCAGCTCTGCACCTCGCGCCACTGCCAACCTTCTGCTGCTGGGCGAAGTCATTCAGTTGCTCGGCAGCGCGATCGCGTTTGCCCGCCATGCTTGACCCAACGATACGCTTTTGCCTTATACGCGCACAGACTTCCTAGCCTAGACTGAAATGAACGCACGCGCGCGCGCACAAGTAAACACAGAGTCGACGGTTGATAGTGCCAGTGCTGCGAGTGGTTCGCAAGCTTTATCTCTGAGAACACAAGAGGAGCACTCTCAGAATTCTATGTCGGCGGAGAGGGATCAGCGCATTCGTGAACGACTAGGAGATCCCACTGTGCATTTGTCTGCGCCGAGTAACGACGCTGTTCGAGCGCGAGTTGGCGGCAGTAGCCGGCCTGCATGAGGTCGAGGACGTACTCGGAGAAGCGCCACCAGGCCGTCAGCGTGTCCTCGACCGCGCGTCTGCCCGGCTCGTCGTCGTGGAGGAAGGGCGCGAGCGCGTCGCAGACGATCGCCGGCAGCAGCGCCCAGGAGCGCGACTCGAAAGCGGCGGCGGGCCGGATGAGCGCCGCGTGCTCGGCGCCCAGCGCGTGCGCGAGCCGCGCCAGTCGGCGGTCACCGCCCGTCCTCCAGGCGTCAAGGAGGCGCTCGAGCGTCTCGCGCATCTGCCTGCCGTGCTCGCGCACCCGCTCCTCTCCGTTCTCCGAGTCGACGTCCGCCAGCGCCTTGCCGCCAAAGAACCGCTCCAGGCCGGCCGCCTATGAGAAGAGGGACTGAGTCGAGCGAGAGAGCAAGAGAAGCAACAGCTCGTGCGCGTCACTCGCCTTCTGCAAGAGGCCTCCGTTGATCTTGTGGCCGATGTTGAAGAAGCCCGGCTTCGTCCTCGCCTCCTTCCACGACTCCAGCACCAGCACCTTCTCCACGTCGTCGGGCACGTCCCAGACGTCGGGCCGGGTCAGCGCCGACGCCCCGCAGCCCATCTCCCCCTCCCTCCTTCCTTCGCCCAGCTGACCCGTTCCACGAGAGAGAGAGAGAGAGAGAGAAAGAGAGCAGGAAAGCGCGACCGACTAGCAATAGGGGCCGTATTGTTACCATGGGCTTAGGACCGGCCGGGCTGGCGGCCAGTCTCTCTCTACACAATTAGCCGTCATGCATAATGTAGGCGAAACAATCAATTTCTCCGGTTGCGGGTCGACGGAAGGCAAGTGGAATATTACTCGTTCGCTGCCAGCTTCCGTCCAGCTGCTGGGGCGGGAACCGGCGGCGCTGTGGGCGACCGAAGGGCGCGTTCATGAAACGCTTGAAGAACGCAGACAGAGACGTTCGCGGCGCAGTGGGCAGCGAAGCGAGCGGTGTCGCGTTATTGTGGCTTGTGCTGTTTGGAGGCGCCGGGGTGGGGCTTGGCGGCGCCGGACTGTGGGTGGAGGGCCTGCTTGAGCGCGTTGGCGCGCCTCTTCTGCTCGCGGCCCTGTCGTCGGCCCTCGCGCACCTCCTCCTTGACCAGGTTCAGCACGTCGTCGGGAATGCGCATGTACTTGATCGAGGAGCCGCGCACGAAGATCTCGGGCATCTTCCAGAAACGGTCGCCGTCCTGCGCGCAGGGCAGCGCGTAACACACCACGGCGACAGCACGGCACGCACGCACCGCACGTACCCGTGACGTGCAAATGGCGTCTCTGAGGTGGATGTTCATCCAGTTGTCGCAGCTGACCAGGTGACCGTTGTAAGTCTCGCCGTTCTTGAGTTCCACCAGCATAGGATGGTTCTGCGCTGTCCGCAGCAACGCGTTCGGCAGCGGAAATCGACACGCAACTTGTGACACGCTGAGGGAAAGGAACCCGCACAGTTGCCGTCAATTGAATGCTTACCACCATAATTCTTTTCCTTCACTCTGCTGAGGCGAACAAGAAGACTGTAGAAGCTTCGCTTGTCAGACGCCACTACCACACGCAGCAGCCTAATTTGTAATTTTTTAATTAACGCAAAAACGAAAGCGTTTGTGGGACGGTTTGAATTCGCAAGTCACCGTATATTGCTGTCCCGCATTCGACAGACTGAGATTATTTCGGTGCTTCATCAGCAGCAATACAGTACCAAGAAGAAAAGACCCCCCCCACAAAAACCCCACCCCCCCCCCCCACACCCACCAAAAACAACCACCCAACCACCAACAACCACCACCCCCCCCCCCACCCCCCACCACAACCCCCCCCAAAACAAACCAAACAAACACCACAAAAAACACAAACAAAAAAAACAAAAAACCACACCCCGAAAATGCAAATATTCTGATATTTTAAATTGTGGTACTTCAAAATGGACTGGATTCACTGCAACCGATGCGCCAGGCAACCTACGGATTCTCCAGTTGTCGCCTTCTTTCTGTACTCGTGCGGACACCTCGTATGCGCGGATTGTCGCGGAGGTAGGCGGCTCGTGCAGTGCACGCGCGAGCTCCGCGACGACTGAGCGATCGGTGCGCTACGGTGCTCGTTGAGGCCCGGCGGAGGCGGCTGCGTGTCGCGTCTGCCGCCAGCTGGCCAGCTGCGTCGAAGTGAACCGTCAGGTTGGCGCGACGTGCGATGTTGCGGTGGGCGACTTGCTGGCTCATTGTCTGGTCGTTCAGCTCAAGCCTGAAGTGCAGCGCTTCTTTATGAGCGCGGCACAGCTGCAGAGACTCCAGCTCAAGGAGTTGGAGCGCGTCGCCGCTTTTCAGAGCCAGCACCGCGCCCGCTTCTTCAAGGCTCGCGAGGAACAGGTTCCTGCTTCTCCGAGGAACTGCTTCTCCAGATTTTTCGATTGCCGTCAAGCTTCCCGTTCAGCTACGCAAGGCGGCCAAAATGGTTCAGTCCTACCAGGTGGAACTGAAAAGGCGCAATGAGGCCCACTGGTACGCTTTGGCGACGGACGACGGACAGAGACGCAGCTGGATGGCGCGCGCTTACGTTGTAGGCGTCTGCAGGCGCAGTTGGAGACGAACAGACTCTACCGCGACGAGAACAGGCAGTTGCGATGGCAGCTGCAGCGCATTGGGTCCGTGGCGGTGCTCGTAGCGGCCGTGAGCGCGCGTCGGTTTGCAGGTCGACGACGTTCACGGCTTCTCCTGGACATCGGTATCGACCGCGTCGACGCGAGGACAGCCTCAATCCCGGTGCCTCAGCTGCGACGTGTCCGCTTTGACCATGCGGTTCCACCTTGATACGCGCGGCCGTTGTAGCCAGCACAACCGATAGCTCGGCGATGTTCGCTTCCTTCGAGTCGACCACTCTGACCGCGGCTGCCGCTATGCAGGTGTGTGGGGAGTTGTGGTGAATGCGCCACTCCTATGACCCCCCCCCCCCGCCATGTATGTACACAGCGTCCTTGCGTAGCAGGCGCGTTCGACAACTCGGCAGTTCGGCAGCTCGGAGCAAGTCCGAAGTGGTGGCCGGTTTTCGGTTGGCGGCCAGCCGCAAGCCGTGCCGCGCTACGAGGGCGATCGGGCCACAATGCGACAGTCGCCGACGTTGAGCGAGATCACCACGCCCAAGATGCTCGGCATAGCCGAGGCGCCGAGCGCCCACTTGAGGACGCCCACGTATGTTGTGACCCTCCCAACCTCTGACAGGCTCGCCGCTGACACAGGCGGCTTGTAGACGGCCGCTGCTCGCCGACGCCGACCGCTGGACGCGCAGCTGCGACGCGCTGGACCGTCAGCAACGGGCAGTGCCGACGCCGACTGGCCGAAGGGGTCGGTCGCCCTGGCACGGCTCGCCCGTCTCTTCGCTGCACGCCGCGGTTGGCCGCTCACCGCTACTCTGCTACTCTACTCCGCAACACCGCCGCCTTTCAGCTGAGCCTGCACTCGCTCGCCAATTGAACCCCAATTTCGGCCCGGAGAAGGCGAGCAAGTGTCCAAACGACCAATTGACGCTTGAATCGGTTTGTGATCGCGTAGCTTGGAAACAGTTTGTATTTGGTTGCGCTCTACGACACTCGACAACGCTAGCGAGCAGCGGCGAATGAGCGGTGTGACCATGGCAGCGGTGCACACGGAAACAAACCAGCAAACAAGAACCAACAACGGTAGCGCCAGTACCAAGGATACGCCGTAGGAACGCGCGGTCGCGCCGAGAGGCGCTCACGAGAGACTCTCAGACTTGTGTAGGTGGCGGAACTGCTTCTGCAGCAGCAGTCGACTGAGGCTGACGTGCGTGCCGACGGGTTGGTGCTTGAAGAGCTCGGCCGAGTGGCGGCCGTCGGCCAGGGCCTCGTCTGCAGACGGGCCTCGTCGCCGCGAGCGGAGGGGGCAGGCGGCAGGCGGCAGGCGGCGAGAGGGACGCACCCATCTGGAGGACGACCACCTTGTCGGCGACGGCGTCGGCGTAGCGTTCGCGGTCGACGTGGCCGGCGCGCGAGTCGGCGAGCGCCAGCGCCATCGGCGGCACGGCCGCGAAGTAGCGTATGAGGCGGCGACAGTCCGAGATGGCGACCACGTCCGTGTTGCCGAAGTCGACGAAGAGGACGCGCACCGAGGAGGGGCTCACGCGCTCCACGTACTTGGCACGGTACCACCAGTCGTCGTTGCGCCAGTGAGCGGCGCACCACTGGCCCTCTGAATTGAGTAGGTGGCGATCACTTCTCGCTCGGCCGCGCCACTGCAACGACGAGCGAACGACTCACGCTGGCGCGAGAGGAAGGCGCCATTGAGCGGCAGCTCGTCCTCCTCCAGCAGCTTGTAGAAGTCGTTCAGCTCGAGCGACAGACGCTTTGCAAACGGCTCGTAGGCGAACGGCTGCGCGTATAAGTTTTCCGGGCCTGCAACGACAATGACGCTGTTGGAAGTGGGGCGCGTCGCTCGCGGGCTGGGGGCACGAACCGTAGACGTGCGAGACGAGCGCGTCGACGAAGAGGCCGCGTGAGAGGGCGAGTCGCGGCAGTCGGCTCAGCTCGACATCCTCCTCGTAGAGGAAAGGGTCGTCGACTAGCCCCAGCCCACCACCAGCAACACCACCGTTCTGGATCTGCTCGGTCACCTCCGCTGCCGAGGGCGCGCACTTGACAAGAGACATCGTCGAGGGGAGCGCCAACGTCGAATGAACACAACTTCCGAAGACTGCGCCCCTCCCTCCGCCTTCTGCTGCTGCTTCCTCAAGGCGGCAGCAAGTGGTGCAACCGGTCACGAACACTGTTCCGTGCGATAGTACAGGCTTCTAGAGAAAACCTGCTGCAAGACGCGCTAACAACGCTGCTGACCAAGTTTACTACCCTACAGAAAGGACCGTTTCCAAAACCAGCGTTGGGCAAAACGATTGTCTTGGATGGGAGGGAGGGAGGGAGAGAGTAAGAAGGGCAGGAGCGAGAATGGTTCACGTGGCACAAGAGGACTGAGTTGGCACTGCCTGAGACGAGGACGGGCGGTCGGGCTCGGCGAGGGAGCGCACGGTGCGGAAGAAATTGATACTGTGGTTGGAGGCGTCCGTGAGCCGTACCACGCGGACGAGCCGCTCCTCTGCAGTCGGTTGCCGTCGTCGGGCGCGCATGCACTCACGCACGCACGCCGCGCGGCCCGCCGGCACCCACCCAGCGGTCCGTCCCAAGGCGACTCGGAGCGGACGCAGGAGTGGAGGGGTCGGCGGCAGACGACGCGGAGACGGAAGGGGCTGCTGACGCCGTCTTTGATCTTCACCGCCCACTTGTGCAGCACATCCGTCATGAAATGGGGCGCGAAGGGGGCGCTGTAGTCGTCCGACGTCGCAGCTGGAGAAAACGGAGCGTCGCGTGGCGCGGCGCGACGGCTCGTCAGGACGGCCAACCGCAGAAGGCGTCGTCGACGGTGTCGACGTCGACGGACGTGACGACGGTGGACGAGGAGGTGCTGGTCGAACTGGACCCTCCTCCGCACTCTCCGACGCGAGACCGCGCGACGCGCCGAGCGCGCGTCCGGATCCAGTCGACGCGCGGAAGCTGCAAGACGGCCCGCAGCGCACGCGGTAGGCGCGGCTCAAGCGGCGCTGGGTGGGTGCGGGGGGGGGCACCTTGAATCCGACAGCCAGCTCTGGCGAGCGGCGCACGATGTCGTGCTGTGCCTCGAGCGAGTAGAGCTGGTCCAGCGCCACCTCGACCGCGTTGCCGTAGTCGACGAAGCGGACGCGGCAGCGCAACCCTCCAAGGGCCGTTCTCGCGTCTGACGAGCGAGGGTTAGGATTGGCAAGGGCAACGTACCGTCGGGCAGGAAGGCGACGAGTCTGGCCCTGTAGAAGCGGCCGCGGTAGCGCGCGAGGCAGGCGTCGCCGAGAACGGCGGCGAGCGCGTCGAGGGGGCGGCTCGGACTCCGGTCGAGGATGGCCAGATTGATCTGCAGGCCAACAGTCGGCACCCAGCAGCGATACGGGCACGCACGCACGCACGCACGCTTCTCTGGAGCTCTCTGTCTTCGCGGCGAATGGCGAAGAAGACGGGGTACTCGTTCTCACCGTCGTCCGACTGATAAAAGGAGGCGCCGACCTCGGAGAAGGTGTCCTCTCCCAATTCGACCCCACCGAATTGATCGTAGCGCAAAGCAGGAGGCGCCAAAGCCGGCCTGCTCAGCGCACGCTCAAACTCTAGCAGGAGGCTACAAAAGAGATGGCTCGGCAGGGTTGACAACCCCGCGCCGCGTTGGCGCGCGACCGACCGACCCCTTGAAGGCATAGCTCTCGTGCACCATTGCCGAATCCCAATTCTTGACGTTGAGCCTATTGGCCGTGTCGTTCGCAAAGGGGATCCAAGGGTCGCCGTCGCCTAGGAGGGTGCGACGAACAGTGAGTGGGCAGCCGACGGGGCTGACGACAGGACAGGAGGGCGCGGTGGCGACGAACGTGGGCGGCTTTCGAAGCGGCCGCTGTAGCGCGCATGCTGATGGCCGATGAGGAGGAAGGCGACCTCGCTCCCTGCCGAGCAGGCCTGCAGCAGCTGGCTGCCCAGCGACCGACTCGAGTCCGCGTCCACCTTGGCGCGTCCCTGCCGCCTCGGCGGCGAAGGCGAACACGACGCGAGGCCGCCCACCAGTTCCACAGCGCCCTCCACGAAAGGGTAGGGCCACTAAAGCGCGCCTCGACCGCCCCAAGCTGCGGGAGGAAGGGAGGGAACGGGATTAGTGTGAGAGAGGCCGCACGAGTAGCTTGTGGGGGCGATGGACTTGTTGTAGCTGGTCTCGCGGCTCGTAGTAGGCGGTGTGAAGACGGAAGCGGAGCAACGGCAGTTGGGCCAGCATCCGCGGCAGGCAGAAGAGGTCGCGGACGCGGCAGCGCCGGTAGGCGGGCGCGGCGTTGTGCAGCTCGCGGCCCGCGTTCGCGTCCAGCAGCGCCCAGTCGTCTAGCGGCAACGCCTACAACCAACCCGTCTCGCCTCCCCATCCCCCCCCCTCCCAGCACAGCGCGCATCGCCTCCTCGCACCCACCCAGACTTCTTCGAACTCGGAGCCTTGCACGAAGCTGCGCACCCATACGCGCCACACGTCGCCCGCGCTCCCCGCCGCCATGAGCGCGAGGCGCGCGAGACAGATGAAGCCGCCGGCCGGCGGCTCATCGTCCGACCAAACCGCCGCCGCACTCCGCTGCTCCCTCGCCGCGCTGCCTCGGATGTGCTCCACCAGTTGGCCGAAGTCGACACGAAACTTGCTCTCGTCCGGCTGTACTACGGTCTCGAAGACGCGCCTAAACGAAGAAACCAGTTTGGGCCGCCAGGCGCCAGTACTAGAGCCTCGAAGGAGGCGGTGATGAGTGACGAGACGACGCGCCTGAGGAAGAGGCGGTCGTCGACGCGAAAGTCGGGGAAGTAGAGAACGTTGGACGGAGACCGCACGAGAAACTGCCCTGCAGCGACGCGCGGCGCGTGCCGGGGCGGGGCTGTGGCGCGAGCGGGCGCACCTTGGAAGCGGCGCGTCTGGAAGCGGAGCTTGAACCGCCGGCCGACGCGTCGCAGGCCGTACGCGACGAGATCGCACTCGATGGCGAGCCGAACGGCGCAAGGCTCCACCCGTTCCGTCGACGTGGTGCCTCCCAGGCACTCAGCCACCGTCACCGTGCGCAGCCACGAAGACTCAACAACGGCCATTCACAAAAAAATGGAAACCAACAAAAGGCACCAATAAAAAACCCAAACGAATCGGCGGATTTGGAGATTGTGAACAACACGATCGAAACAATTCAAAATGGTGCTACAGTGAAGAAGCAACAATCGGTCAACGGTCGTTCTTTCTGTAAAATTTGGATATTTTTTGGTACGGTATGCATTTTTACGTTCGGCATGCAAATAACGCAACGTTACGATTATTGTCTGTTGTACCAGAGTTGATCGATAAGGAGGGGTAATATTGGAGGAATTACGGTACAATTTTCTACTTGAAGCCTGAATATATCGTCGTGCTACTCCTTCTCCCATTCCATCCGCATTGCATTCCATCCCATCCCATTCACATGCAAATTTGGTTCTTTATGATTTATTACTGTACCGCTGTATGTTTTGCTCCTATATACAACCCCTCACACTGTAAAAACGATCATACTGTATCTTGTGGTTTCTACTGTGATTGGAAAACGAATGTCGGACTCGCTCGTAATCAGTATGGTCGATCGCATATATGCATGTCCATGCAACCGTTTACATTTTTCACTGAGAAAAATAAAAAAAGAAACACTCTGTACCACGCAAGTGACTCGTATTCTTGCTTTTCTATGACCGTGCGTCTGCACGCTAGTGGGGTGAGGAATCGAGCGAGACGTCGCCATTATCATCATCGATTCAGTGTCATTTTTTCCGGTCGTGTCTTCCTCCGTGCTTGTCGTCCTTGTGGCGGCGGTCAAGGAGGCGCTGCAGATGTCGCCGCTTCTGTCGGCGCCTGTCGGCGGCTCGGCCGCCGCCCGCTTCCTTCGACAGGGCCGCCGGCTCGTCGTGGAGCGCTGGCGACTGGGCCGGCGGCGTCGTGAGGCCGCTCGAGGACACCTCTTCGTGCCGTCGGTCGACTTGCCGGATAAAGACTGGCAGCTTCTCCCCCGTCACGGGATTCGTGCCGCTGCAGTGGCGCAACTCGTTGAAGAAGGCGTGCCGTCTGGCGTCGGCGGCGGCCAGTCGCTTGCTGGGGTTGTACTGTAGCATGGCGGCGAGCAGGGACTGCGCCGACTTCTTCTGGCCGCCCGTGCGCGAGTCGAGCAGCGAGCGGAGCGGCTTCGCGCGACGGCTCGTGCAGTAGGGACGGACGGGCGGCTGCTGGACGGGCCCGAACATCGCCTGAAGACAACGGTCGCACGCTAGGCTGTCGCGCACGACTGGAGCGCGTCAAGCGAGGCTCAGAGGCTGAGACCTTGATGTCGTCGGCGGAGGGCGAGCCCAGCGTCGCCATGATCATCTCGAACTGGTCGGCGCTGTCTCGTCCGCGCCAGAGGACGTCGCCGCGCAGGAAGCCGGCCAAGAGCGCGGCGGCCGACCAGAGGTCGACGTGTCGGCTCCGTCGCCGACTGCCGAGCAGCAGCTCGGGCGGTCTGTAGTAGCGCGTGACGACGTAGCCGCGTGTCCGTGACTCGTCGTCTTCTCGCTTGGCCGTGCCGAAGTCGGCCAGTTTGACGAGGTGCGTTGCGGGCACGAGCAGCAGGTTCTCGGGCTTGATGTCGCGGTGCATGACGGCCGGCTTGCAGGTGTCGTGCAGGTAGGCGAGCGCGCGCATCAGTTGAAACGTCCAGAGCTTGATGAGGAATGGCGGCAGGAGACGCAGCTCGAGGCTGCCCGAGTCGGCGCTGGTGCGCGCGCCCTTGGTGTCCCAGTAGTGCTCGCAGGTGGTCGGCATGTACTCCATGATCATGCCGTACGTCTGCAGCTCCGTGTTCTGCCAGAAGTAGAGGAGCTGCACGACGTTGGCGTGCCGCAGCAGGCGGTGCACGTCGATCTGTCGCCTCGTCGTCGTGTCCTCGGCGTACGTCTTCCACACCTTCTTGACGGCCACCCGCGTCGGCGCCTGGTGCGGAGCGGCCGGGTCGAGCATGTCGGCTTCGTAGACGTTGCCGAACGAGCCGCTGCCCACGAACTTCCACCGCTGGAGGGTCACGCGTCGCGGCGGCGCCGCCTCCCTCTCCCTCTCCTCGCCCTCCTCCGCCCTCTCCTCGCCCTCTGTCCTCGCCGGCTGCAGCCACGCGTCCTGCGCCAACACTTCCTCCGCGTCGCCCGCTGGCCCGCCGCCGCCGCCTCCTCTCCCCTTCATCGCCTCCTTCCCTGCTGCTTCTTCTTCTTCTTCTTCTTCTTCTTCTTCTTCTTCTTTCTCTCGGACACTCTTCGACCTCGGCTGCCAACAACTAGTACTTGGTCACAGTCTATTAGTGTCAATTGGGTTAATTACACACTACGTGGCACTAATGCTGTTGGCATATGTATTTCTAGTTGACGACAAACGTTCGTGTCACTTCCGGCTTGTCTGCGCTGTCTGTCGTCTCTGCTGCTCGCAGTCGCCGTCCATGCGGCACTGTTCCCATTGCGCCTCACCGACCACGGCTGACGGGCGGACTAACTACGAGGCCCAACTACCGCCACCAAACGGTGTGCGTGCGTGCGTGCGTGCACGCCCCGCTGTTAGGCTGTCGATTTCATGAGTGCGCCTTGCTGTACGGTGTACCTGAGGCGACTCTATACACGCGAGGCCGTTTTCTGTAGAAAACGGTCATACTTTTTCTTGTGATTACTACGGTAACCGATTGAAAAAACGAATGGCAGACTCGTTCATGGTCCATTGCATAGACGCGTGGCCATGCAACCGTTTGTGGCCGCGGACACATGCCACATTCTACAGGTTGCCAATCTTTATTGACGGTATAATATTTGCATATTGTATACAAACTTGTGCAGAGCACATGCAAATTTCGTCATTTTCATCGTCAATTTACGCGGGCGGCTCGGCCGCCCCCATAACACTAATGGAGGGGCTTCGATGGGCTCAAAGATACCCAATACACCTGGTGTGGTGCCGTGCGAGACATACAACCTTGGTACCGTAGCCCACTGATGAGTGCTCGCATCGCCCATGTGATAGCCGTGGTGCAGGCATGAAGCCAATTTCATGACACGCCCACACGCCCACAGAATCACCGGACAGTGGAGATTGGGAAAAGATGGAATGCAACCGCCAACCGTGAAATGGAACCGTAAGTAAGAAAGGGAATTCGTAGCGCGCGTGAAGAGAGCGCTGCAGTCCTACTCCTAGCGGTGGAGATTCGCTGGCGTGCACTACGAGAGGTGTCGTTGCACGGATCGCTCGACGGCGGCAGCGATGTCGTTGACGACGGCACGCGACTCCGCCTCCACATAGATCCTGACGACATCTTCGGTTCCAGAGGGCCTGTCAAGACACGCGTCTCACTGCTGGGACCGTGCCAGCGGCACGCGGTCGTCGCCGCGTGCGCAGAGGCACCTGACGAAAGCGCGCGCGCGCGGCTGGCCCTGGAGGGCGGCGTCGATGTCGGCCTGTAGGGAGGGGGGCTCCACGCAGCGGCTCTCGTCCCAGGTCGTCTTCACGGCCGAGCGGTCCTTCACCTGCGCAACAAGCGCGCGCGCCAACGCACCTATCGAGTCCAGCAGCAGCTCTCCAGCGAATGAATGAACGAATAGCGTACCTTGACTTTACGCTGCACGGAAGGCAACTCCTCGTAGGCGGCGTGCCATTCGGCCGCGGACAGGTCGAGCTGCCGCAGAACCGTCTCCACGAGCAGCAGATCCGCCAGCGCGTCCCCCACCGTCTCGTTCGTCAATTCCACGAAGTGGGCAAGCTTGGCCCTTGGAAAAGACGACGACGCCGATCAGACTGGGGGCACGGTCGACAGACACGACGCTAGAGTAGAACTGACAATTGGGGACGCTCGCTAAGCAGCTTCTTGAAGCGGCTGCTGTAGAGAAGCGTGCCGTGGCCGTTCGCCTCGAAGTAGACGCCGATGTCGTAGGCGGACGCGGCGTGGTGAAGGTGCTTGACGCCGGTGGGCACGATCTTTGGCTCGACCTTCTGAACGCTCCCACTGACTGACATCACTGCCGACGCGTCCCGCTCGCGTCGCGGCTACCACGACCCACGAGCGCGTCTCGGACGTAGCGAGTGGCGCTGCCGTTCGCGTAGGCCGTCTGAATGACGCCCATCCTCAGGCCCAGCGGTCCTCGCCAGTCGACGGCGCTCTCGTCCAGCTCCTTCACGACGTACTCGGCCAAGAGGATCGCGATTCGGTCCCCGTCCAACAGCACCAAGTCTTCCCCGTCACAGCTCGATGCTGAAGCACCGAGCGCTAGCCCGCCGCCTACTGCGCGCGACGGTAGCTGCGCTGAGCGGACCGTGAGACGGTGTGTAGAAGTAGACGAGTCTGTCGGCGTCACCGTCGAGGCTGCAGCATCGCTCACCGGCGCGCGTCTCCATGTGAGTTGGCGGGCGGCGGTGCAGCTTCACCATGTCCGCCCCGCACTGCGAGAGGGGCGCAGTTGGTGGGCGCGCAGTGGGGCTCGTCAGCGTCAGGGCGCACGCGCGCGCGCACCTCCGCGTTGAGAAGAGCGTGTCGCTGCGTGTCGACGTTGTGAAGGCGCAGACTGAGCAGGGAGCCGAGGCGGCGCTGCAGCTCCGCCATCTTCAGCGCGCCCACGCCGTTCGCGCAGTCGACGTGCAGCGTGGGCGCGTAGCGGCCAGGCGGCGTCGCCGCCGTCTGCACGTCGCGCGCGCCTGCCGCGCCGCCGCTGACGACGGACAGGCTGCTGACCTCATTCGCCAGACGATAGGCACTGCAGAACTTGTCGAAATAGCCCGTTTCGGAGGGCGCGCCGTACGCGGGCTCGTTGAGGCAGACGACAACGTAGTGGAGCTGCGGAGTGGTCAGCACACCTGAAGCGCCTTCCATCTGAGCGCGGGCCGTAGACTGTTGTGCTGCAGTGCAGTGCACACCGAGATTGCGAACGACAGCACTTTGAAAGAAGTCCTTGACCGCCGCCTCCGCGGCAGACGACAAATAGCCACCCGATGGCCTCGTGTCTATGGCCGTGACAACAGTTGGTCCGTTTGCAGCCTCGTCACGCTCCAAATGAAGGTCCGACACCGCCGCCCTAACGACACTTTCGAACTCTTCGTCACTAAAACGGTTCTTCCATGGCCAGAGAAGTTCCAGCCAAGTCTAGCCGATCAATTCGGCCTAGTGGCCCCAAATTGACAGTCGGTTGCCGCAACTTTCAGTTCGTGTATTCCAGCAACGTCTTCGATAGACACGTGACTCTCGTACAGTACAGTGAAGCAGACGCGGAGCAGAGAGCGCCAGGCAAAGGGAGCTGCTCACGTCGCGTTCACGATGGTCGTGGAGAGCTGCTCCCAGTGGGGCGACGGCATCGCGCCCGTCGGCTCGACCATCTTGATGCCGTTGTCCTAGAGACGACAGCCCCCACTCCGCGCTGCGGGCCGTCACTCACTGACGCACTGTGTAGACGTTGTGGGAGGCGGTGATCATGAGGCCCACTGCGGCGCCGCGCGCGGCCGCCGACCGCAGCGCCGCCACGACGCCCATGCGATAGCAGACGAACGGCAGTGTCTCGGCGCTGCAGCAGGCGTCGGTCGCCACGCGGTCGAGTGCCGTGCGCGGCCGCGTATGTGGAGCGTACCGAGTGCGAAAGCCGGCCGTGCCGTAGCCGACGTGTCCGTCAAAGGGTCGACTCTGTCCGTCGGCGCCACGGTTCACGGCGCGACTACACGCTTCCCACAGCTCGCCGCCTTCCACGACGCTTCGCAGCAGCGACGCCATCCTGCCGCCTGTCAAACGACCAATGCCGCTGCCCCAACGACCAATGCGTGTCGACCGGTAAGCATATTCCATCAAAGAAACAGGTCCAATTAGCTATTGCTCAATCGCAGCCCGTTGCGAACGACAGCGAAGTGGCGTTGTCCTACACTCTAATGCCACAAGTAACAGCCAAAGTTGAAGCTCGCCGGCACGGAAAAGAAAGAGCTACTTCAAAGTGGCACGATCACCTAAGACCGGGCGCACGCGATCGCGCATTACGCAGAACGAAAAAGGCACCATTCAGCTGCCGCCTACATTGCACGTCTTGACAACAACGACACACGTATTTCGCAGCAGAGCGACGCAAGAGAGTGCGTGCGTGCGCTCTGCGAGCCGGCGGCGCTCTGGTCTGGAAGGCGACGGTGAGTATTCGAGCATCGTTAGTTAGCCAGTCAGTGCTTGCTCTCGGCCATCGCCCCGTCCTCCTTGAGCAGACGGCGCCGATCGGCGGGCAGGAGGCGCTTCGCCTTTGCCGACTCGCCGCCGTCCAGCAGGGCTGCGGGCGCGGCTTGCGGCGGCGGCGGCTGCTGCTGCTGCTGCAGGCCGAAGCGCGACGACTTTGGCGGCACCGGAGGCGCCGGCTGCACGGGAGGCGCGTCCTCCTCATAGCCGTCGCCCACCGAGCCGCACTCCACGTCGAGCGCAGCCTTCGTCGGCTGCCTGCAACACACACACACGCACACGTTATAGCCAACGGTCCAATGGCGCGCTCGTCGGCGGGGAACGCGACTGACCTGTTGTTGAAGAGCTTCTCTAGCCGCCTCTGAGCGGGTCCGCGTGACGCGGCCTCGACGACGGGCTCGTCGTCGCCGCCGGACGCGAGGAAGCGGGCTCCGGTCGCCCTGCAAGGTCTCTCATTGTCGGCAAGACGAAGACAGTGCGCGTACTTGTCGAGCGTCGTGCCGGACGCGTCGGCGGTCGTGAACCAGGTGCGTCGGCGGTCCTCGAGCGCCTTGACCGTGCCCTTGTTGGCCGTCAGTCGGCGACTGCTGCCGCGACTGCCCAGGCCCATGGGCTGACCCGAGAAGCCGGGGTGGTCGAGCATCGGACTGCTGACCGACTTCTCGCTGTAAGAGGGCCGACGTGTCGACGGTGTCGGACGCCACGCACTCAGACTGGCTGCCTGTTGAGAGCGAAGAAGCGCTTCTTGAAGGCCGCGTCCAACGTTTCCGTGCGTCGCTTCATCATGGAGCGTCGGCTGTTCTCGAGATTCTGGACAACGCGTCGCCGACTGATCGCTTGCTCTTCTGGGGGCGTGTCGTCGTAGAGGCCGGCGCCCACGTGGCCGTAGATGATCGACTGGCCGCCGCCGCCGAAGCCGCCCCCGCCCGCGCCGCCCTCCTCGACAGCGTCTTCGTCCACGCCTGCGCACGGCGCGACAACGTCGACGCCGACGCCACCTAGCCAAGAGCGCCCACACCAACCGCGGATCGCCTGCAGCTCCTTGGCGATCTCGACGGCGTTCTGAACGACGAGCTCGTCTTCCGACAGCTTGTCCTGTCGCCTCTTGCTCGACAGCTCCGTGGAGGCGATGATGTGCGCCAACGTACTGAAACGTCGACGGCGGCCTGCTTGCGTCAGAGGAACGCTAGCTGGAGAGCGAGCGAAGTCAGCGCGCACCTGAAGCGGTGCAGCAGCATCGCTCCGAACTGGATGACGAGGATGCTCATGAAAAACGACAGGAAGACGAGACCGATCGGCTCGAGCTGCAGCCGTGACATCACCCACACCTACAAGCGAAAGCCAAAATGCGTACACGGCACGACGGCGGCTGAGGCGAACAGACTTCTTCGACAATCTCGCTGTTACAGGGCACGACGGTGTGGTTGACTTTGGGACCGAAAGGCCACTCGACGTGCAGACAGTCCTTCTTGAGTTGGAGCAGGAACACGATGAGGATGAACAGCGCATTCAGCATGAGAAACGCGAATGAGATCTTGTTTCTGAATGGACGGCGATCGCTGGAGGCAGTCACCCTCGTCCTGCCTGCCTGCCTGCGGCATCCGACCTGAGTTCTAGAAGGCCGAGGCGGATGCGCTCCGTTTCCTTGCGGTCCGACTTGAGTGGCTGCAGGTACTTGTCGATCACCTCTCGCCAAAACACCTGCGTGCCGTTCCAAGGGTGCGTCGAGCCCGGTTGACGCGCGCAGGCGGCCGCACGCACCTCCTCCTCTCCGTCCAGATGGTCCCTGTCGGCACGTCTGAGGAGTCGCTCCTGCAGCCACGTCTCGTGCGCCGGCCGATGGTGCGGCGGCAGCTCCAGCTCCCGACCGCCGCCGCCCAGGTCCGGCGCCTCCTGGTCGTCCGTCTCCTCTGAACGTATCGCCGTCTCGCCGCAACCCTCAACCGTTGGCGACTGGCACGAGCGAGGCGACGACACTCACCGTCCTCCTCGGCCAGCACCTGATCCTGCTCCCAGAGCCGGCCGCTCTGCGACTGGTGGTGGTCGCCGTAGAGCGCGCTGTGGCGACCACCGCCGCCCAGTCGGCGGTCGAAGCGGTCGAAGCGCTTGCTCAGCTCTTCCAGCTGTACAGTCACCTTCGTCATTTGAGGCGAGTTGCCTAGAAGGCGTCAGTGCAACGGGAGCACCGCCCCAGGCGCAGCGGTGAGCGCGAACCGATCGTCGAAGGCTGCATGCAGCACATGAATTTGCAGAGGCTGCCGCATCCAACGCTGTACGCGCCGTCCACCTAAAGTCAGAAAAAAAGATTGAGAAGGAACTGTCGCGGTGGTCAGCCGTACCTCTCCATCTTCGGTGAGGTGTCGCTGGTCGACGAGGTCGAGGGCGCGCGAGGAGGAGCCGTTGGGTGGGAGGTGGCGGGCCCGCTTGGGGTCGAGTAGCGATGGGTGCTCGCGCGTGCCCCAGGCGACCGAGTGTATGTTGCAGACGGCGTAGATGGGCAGGAGCATGTACATGCAGGGGATGGCCATGAAGTAGAGCAGTCCGGGCAGGATGCAGCTGCCCTCTAGGGGGTGGAGCACGGCGCCCACGACGAAGCCGCCAATGAGCGCGAAGAGGAAGATGGCGTGCGGCGAGTAGACGCCGTCCTTCTTGATCTGCAGAGCCGTGCCCACGATCACGGTGGTCATGAGCATGGCGAAGAGCGCGCCGATGATCTGCGCCACGAGCAGCTGCTTCTCCGAGCCGCACGTCAGGCAGACGACGCAGAAGAGGGCGACGGGCAGCATGACCATCGTGAACGCCAGCGCCGTGTCCACGTTGAAGCTGATGCTCAACGCGCCCACCACCATGAGGAAGATCGTGCCGGGACCCAGAATCGAGCTGAGCAGCATCACAAACTGGTACGTGATGTACCTGAACGAAGACCCGCACGCCCTCCACCTCTCCCTCCCTCCCTCCCTCCATCAGCGCCTGCCACGAACGCACCAGATGGAAATGCTGTCGTTGACGTTCACCACGTTCTTGTAGTCGACGAGCAAGTCGATAATGTTCGCCAGCGTCGAGGGGATCCACCTGCGGCGCTGGTTGAAGAACTCGTTGAAGCCTGCAGCGGGAGTGGACGGCAAGGGAGGGAACGGCGGTGTGCGATGCGGCGAGCGAGCGTGCGATGCGCACCTTCGGGCGCGAACGTGAGCGCGTCCGAGGCGGCGCAGTACTCGACGCGATAACCCCTCTGGAGAAGGAGGGTGCAGAGCCAGCGGTCCTCGCCCTGGTCGTACTGGATATAGTCCTTGGGGTTCTCAGACTGCAAAGCCGCGACCTCGGCGGATGGCGTGCGCGTCGCGGTCTGCGTCAGCTCAGCGTACCTTGGAGGCGTATCTCTTGGCGATGTTGTCGTCCATGAGGGCGCATGAGCGGAACAGGGAGAAGCAGCCGGGCGAGCAGAGCACGCAGCCGATCATGTGCTCCGTCGCCTTCTGGAACCAATGGCCTATCGCGTACTCGAACTTCTGGTACCAGAGCATCAGGCCTGCGGAGAGCGGCGCGAACTCGTGAGAACTAGAAGCGTCGTTCCGCAAGATGGCGCACGCACCGGAGCCGCGCGGGTGTATGCGGCCGCAGGCGGCGCCGAGACGGCGGTTCTTCTTCATGAGGTCGACGAGAAGGTGCACGCAGCTGGGCTTGAAGTCGACGTCGCCGTCGAGCGTGAGAATGAACGTGTTCTCGCCGATCAGCTCCTTGCGCTGCTGGTCGTCCACGCGCTGCATGAGGCGGTAGCCCAGCAGGTAGTAGAGGTACATCACCTGCACGACGCGTCGTAAGGCAGCCAGCCGCGCCGGCAGGGCGACGCTTAGGCGGACGGGCGGGCACCTGACTCCAGCGCTTGCGGTGCCGTATGCGACTCTTGTCCTTGAGATGGCACGTGAGGCGGTTCTTGCCGGGCAGCACCCAGACGACGCGGCCCCCGTAGGGCGTCGTGAGCTTTCGGGGCGCCTTGAGGCGCATCTGCGTCTGGTGGACGGCGCTCGCCGCCTCGTCCACCTTCTCGAGCAGCTGCACGACGAACTTGTTCAGCACCGGCTCCCCGTACTCGTTCAGCTCGAACGCGTCGTCGAAGAAGATGTGCGCCTGACCATCGACGACGCGCACTCCGCACACGCCGACTCGTCGTCAAGACGGAGGGGAGCCGCCCACCTCGAACTCGTAGTAGTCGGGGTCGACGACCTTCAAGTACTTCTGCGCGTTGCGACGAGCGCACTGGTCCTCGTCCAGCCTGCACACACACAAGGACAATACGAGGAGAGCCGAGTGCCCCGCCGCCACAATGGAGTCTCTCACCGAAAGATGGACTTGAGCATGCAAGTCATCTCTCGCGGAGTCTCGTGCCACATGGTCGCGCAGGCGTAGATCTTCGTGATGGCGTCCGCGGGAGAGGCCTTCTCGCGGATGAGGCCCTCCTGTCGCGTGCCGCTCCCGATCGACGGCCCCACGGACGGCTCCAACTGCAACGCGGCGCCACGCTCCGCACGCAGCCGAGCGAGCTGCGCTGCGACGAGTCCGCGCCTACGTTGCGAGGCGCGCTGGCCGACATGCCCAGTCCGGGCAGGTAGGTGTCGTAGACCATGTCGTTCGAGTCGTCCAGATCCACGTCCACGTTCTACACGAGCAGCGTCGTCTCGTCGTCGACGCAAGCGCAACTGCATACCTCGGTCTTGATCTGCGCCTTGTCGTCTCGCCGCCTGCTGAAGGCGAGCGACTGGTCAGCGAACGCGGCCCCCAGCCAGGGAATCGTGAAGAGACTACAACGCCGACGACGCGGATCCACGAACGCTGTGCGCGGCAGACGTCCAGTCCACGCGCCTACCGGTCGCTCTTGGCGAGCCGCTCGCACTGGGGATTGAAGAGGAAGAGGGTGATCCAGAGCTGCGAGCCTAGCCAGCAGAGCCAGATCAGCGTCTGCGCGTCCGTTGCGAAGTCCAAGAAGGAGCGCGGAGTCGTCGACTGCCAGCTGTAAACGGAAATGGGGCGTGCGCGCGTGCGTGCGCGTCCTGTACGAAGGCGGCCGTACCTCCAGAAGAGTTCGTAGGGCAGTGAGGCGGCCATGTAGCAGGGGTCGGCCTGTCTGGAGGTGCAGAAGACGTTGAGGGCGAAGACGGTGAGGGGTACGGAGAGGCCGACGGGCAGCGCGAAGCCGACGCGCTGCACGAGCACGCGGCAGGCGAACTTGGCCGAGTGGAAGGCGACGAGGCAGGCGAGGAACTGCAGGCCGACCAGCCAGAGCGCGTCGTACGGCGTCGTCCAGAACGTGTCGCGGAACACCCGCCTCTCCTCCGACTCCAAATCCGTGCCGCGCCCCGGCGTCCTCGGCGCCGGCAAGTCGGCGGGCAGAGGAAGCGGCGTCGGTAGCTCGTCCAACGGCGCGGTCGGCGTCGTTGGCGCGTCGACTTCCCGCCGGAAGCGGCCTCGGCGGCGGTCGGCGGCCGTGAATCGCTTCCAGCGCACTCTGGACGGGTCGAACTCGCCCGTGTCGACAAACAGGGTGGCCGGCATCTCGGTGGTGGTGGTGGTGCGCTTGAAGCGGTTGTACTCGATGTTCTTGAAGGAGGAGGTGTACTGCTTGGGGTCGACGCCCCAGGCAAAGACGTGGATGGGCTTGGCGCCGAACGGCTCCTTCTCCATGAGCTGCTCGAGCGGCATCCGCGAGGTCGTGAACACCAACAGCGTGAGGAGGAACACGCAGCACTTCCAGGGCGACACGAACACGTAGATCTTCGATCGTTTCTCCGAGAGACCCATGGCGAAGCGCGCCATCGCTGAAACGCATGGGAGTGTAGAGAGGATGGGAGAGAAGGGAGGGGGGGGGGGGGAGAACTGGCCTCTGACGGGCGGGAAGACGGAGTGTACGCTGACGAAGTTGCCCCACCAGGCGAGGGAGATGAGCGTGAGGCTGAGGGGGACGGTGACGGCGAACTTGCGGAGGCTGGGCACGAAGACGGGGAAGGCCCAGAAGCCGCTCGACTGCGCGCCGATGGCGGCGATGTCGAGGAAGACGAGCAGGAGGGCGAGCTTGCGCGGCTTGCGCGACAGGAAGCTGAGCAGCGCCGGCACGAAGCAGACGCAGTTCGTCAGCATCGCGCCCGTCCGAGCGTCCATCTCGGGCAGGATGTTGAACACCAACAGGCCCACGCCCACGCTGTACAGGCTCTCGGCCACGAACACCTCAACTCGCACGTACACTCACAAGGCAGTCGCGTAGGCGGGCAGGGCGACGTGGCGCTCACCGTGACGAACTGCACCATGTTGGGCGCCTTGACGCGGCGAAAGAGGACGCGGTGGAGACACTTGAGGAAGCACCAGAGCTCCGGCAAGCACACCGTCAGGTACGCTCCCCACACCCACTTGACGACGTGTCGATGCGTCAGCTCGACCGTCGAACGAGTCGACTCTACAAGACGACACGCGGCGTCACAGAGTCGAGCTACCAGTGCGCGACAGCGGCCACCTTTGATGACGGGATGCTCGCAGATGGTGACGTTGCGATTGGCCGAGCCGATGGCCGAGGTCATCTGGAACGACGCGCAGCGTTGGGGGCGCGGGCAGGGGGGTGACAGACGGAGGGAGCGCGCCACTGACGAGGAGGAAGACGCTCTTGGCGGTGACGGAGGCGGCGAGGGAGAGGCAGAAGACGACGACGTAGGTGAGGAGCTTCAGCGCCTGCAGACTCGTCTTCAGCCAGAAGCCCTCGAGGAACTTGTCGGGCGGAGGGGGCAGCGTCCGGAACACGTCCCAACCCCTCGTCGTGTCGCTGCCGCTAGTCCTGCAAGCGTCACTGAAACCTCGGCTCTGCAGCACACTCCTCAGCCCACACACCCACCCCCCCCCCGAGTCGCCACTCAGCGCATTTGGTCAGGTAGACGTGCAAGGGACCGTTGACACCGTTGACAAGCCGGATAACTGCGCCGCCTGGGGAACGTACACGTCTTCGAGAGGCGTGCGACTGGTGGGCTCCGCCCGGTCGCTGGCGTGCAGAGAGAGATTCGCGTCGACCGTCTCCAGAATGCGGCGCCGACTCGGCTTGAAACCGTCCTCGGCGGCGGCGGCGGCGGTCGACATGACGTCGACTGCTGCGCTGTGCTGCACAGCCGATGGAAGGGAACTGTAGGCCGGCTGGCCGGCGTTCAGTCGGAGTCAAAAGGGAGACTGCGCGACAGAAAAGGCGGCGGCGGGCGACGGCTAGCAGCAGCAGCAGCAGCAGCACGCCATAGCGCAAGTAGTGAACTGGACGACAGCAGCGGCTGCGGCTCGCCCGTCGGCGCCGGCGTCGGCTCAGGCAAAAGGCGGCGCGCGGGCGCAGTGAGTAAGCAAAACAAGCAACGGTGCGCGCGAGCGCTCCACGATGCGCGGCTGGGTGAAGGGCAGAATGCGCGCGACTGCGACAGCGAAGACAACGACGTCGATCGAAGCGAAGCTCTCAGACGCGCGGCCGAGTCACGAGCGCGCTCGCCATCCACCGTGTCAACACCACCGACGTCGCCGACACACGACTTAGGCTACCGCGCCGCGCCGCGCCCGCGCTCGGCCTGCAGCAGAGGCCCACTGCCGCAGCTAACCCGCGTCTCGCGAGTGCGCGCGCGCCAGCGCCCACTCGCCAGCTCACAGCTGCTTATTGTGCTAGATAGAGTCCATTACCGACGCTCAATTCAACTACAAATCCTCAACAGACCGTTTACGCGACAACAGTCGCCGCGCCATCAAAAAGGAGTCTGAGTGCCAGCGATAGCTCTCTCAGTCCCTAAGTACGAAACCACGCTCACTCACCAGACACTGTTGGAGGCGTCCTGGACGGAAAGGTCTCTGTGCGTGGCCTGCTGGACGGCGAAGCGCGTCGCGCGACCATTCTGGTGGGCGGTCGGAGGCGGAGGCGGAGGCGGAGGCGGCGGCGGAGTGTGGACGTCGGCGTGGCCGATCTCTGCGCCGGAGCTCTTGGCCACGCTGCGCGCCACACTGCCCGACACCGAAGACCGCAACGTCCCTCCGCCGTCGACCACAGCAACATCCTCTTCAACATCCCGAGCCGCAGTACACTCCTAGACCAGCACGCCTCCTTCCGCTCTCTCACGTCCTCCATAATTCGAACAGACACGTGAAAAGCAAGTTTGCGAAACCGATTACCGTAAACGAGAGAAGTATGCAATTTATTTAAATTCATACCGTACGAAAGATCACCTCGACACGAATTGGCGCCGTCATGAAAGTGTCCTTGCGCTCGCTGGACTCGCTGCGCAGGGAACAGCTGTACGCCGCCGCCGCCGACTAGAAATACAGCGTCTTTTTGTACAGCGAGCCGCCGCGATGAAGATAGCGTAGAGCCAGACGCATACGTCGTTGTCGTTGTCGCTCAGCCGACCGCCCATGTGCCGTCGTCAGTGTCTAATCGGAGGCAGAGCGCGTCGGCAGGAAGCAGTCGAACAAGAAGGCGGCCAGTGATCGAAGCGAGGGCGCGCCGCCGAAAAGGCAAAGCCTATTAAGCGGTCGACGACAGTCTCCAGCGGCGGTGGACAGCGGCAACGACACCTGTTTGCTCACGACGCGCTTTACCGGGACGCTTTGTTGACGCTGCTCGGCCGCGGGCGACAAATTGCCGCGTCCACCCTTTGTCCATTGTGTGAAGTCGCGAGAATTGGTCCGACGTTTTGCAACAGGTCACTCAGTGACTGACAAGTGTCTCTTGCCGCACCGACACCGTGTCGCGCAGCACTTGCGCGCGACAAAGGAAGGCACACAATTTGCCAATGACACGCAACCGATCGCTTACGACAAACACGGACGCCACCCTCGCGCGCTGCGCAGAAATACAGTATGTATTCGACGGCGGAAATGGGTGCGTCGGTGGTCTAGCGCTTGCGGCCGAAAATGGGGTTGAATCCACCAAAGTTATTGAAGCCTAAGCCGTTGTTGAAGCCCAAGCCGTTGTTGAAGCCCAAGCCGTTGTTGAAGCCTAGGCCGCCGTTGAAGAGACCGCCGACGTTGTTGTTGAAGCCGAAGCCGCCGTTGAGAAGGCCGCCGTTGAAGAGGCCGCCGAGGTTGTTGAAGTTGGCTCCGGCGCCGCCGATGAGTCCGACGGGCGCGCAGCAGAGGACGCCGACGACGTCGTAGCCGTAGCCGAGGCAGTTGCCCTGCTGGTCGCCCTGCGACACCACCGTCCGGCCAACTCCGCAGCCCGCGTCCGCCCCTGCGCGCGGCGCACCATTTCAACAGGGCGGCGCGCTTCCACGAGGCGCCGCATCACCCCGCCGCCGGACCCACCAAACTGTCGCTTGACTCGCTTGGGGATTCGCATCGCTCCCGACCCCACAATCGAGCAGAACAGAGAACACAGCACGATGCTCTTGGCGCACATGTCTAGCAGGTCGCTCACGCGCAATCGGATCGTCAATCGCCAAAATACGGAAATAGCGTTCGCAAAAGCGTCAGAGTGGTTCAAGCGCCGATTCAATTCCTGAAGTGTCGAGCGCGCCATTGAAGGCGGATCGTGGCGCAGCTGTCCCAACTGCAGCAGACGACTACCTACGGATCGCCTTTTGACTTTCCTCTATTTCTCTCTAGCACACACACCCACACGCGCGCGCATGGGACACACACTCGTTCTTTTTTACTTCCTGCTGCGCTATTTACTTCCGACTTCTGCGCCTTCTTCAATTTTTTTAAACAGCCCTGGAAAGTTTCGTGACTCATAACGTTGCTGCGAAGCAAACACGGAGAGAGAGGCAACGAAAACTGCTCGCTGACACCGGCGAAAGATCTTAGAAATGCAAATAGTTTTCTTTTCCTTCACTAGTAGTTAGTGATTAAAAAAAAGGTCCACTGTAACTACTTTAGCTCTCAATACTGAGTTCAATTCACGCTAACTCAATTACCGTCTTCTGAATCTAGCTGTTTTTAATGTCTCATGACTCACATGAACGATTAGCGCCTCTTTTCTGGGTACGACCAAACCTCGTGAAGAAAAGTTTCAATCAGTACGTGTACATGTGTGTACACACAGTACTGAAGCGATCTTCAGTAGCGTGTAGAAGCGCAACCGTTTGAACGTGAGGTCTTTTCCTTAGCAATAGTGCCGCCCGGGCACTATGCTTCAGACCTGTCCTTATCCCAGAGCACTATCTGTATTGTCGCAGCATGTCGGCGCGTAGCAGCACGAACAGCTGCACCTCGCGCGGACTCATGAGATTTCCGCGCCCCTTGCCGTCTTGATCTTGCCCTCATTGGCGTAGGTGCGGATCAGCTAGGAAATGCTGTCCAAGCGACGCTTGTTCGTGACGCCGTGACGCCGTAGCGGGCGGACTTTTCTCAAGTACAAGTCAAGTAGAGGCAACCACTACTATTGTAGCAACAACGTTCATATCAGAGTGACAGTAAGAGGTTTAAGAATTTTTTGCACGACAAAACATACCGTAGGTTAACTGGGTAGGATACTGTTCTCATTTACCCAAATTACACGAATTACACTACTACAGTATCTCTAGATATTTCCATACAGCGAACGATATGAAAATTTACGACCTTATGTCATGTTGTTACCTGTAATCGTTTCCTCACCAAATGGTGCTCAACTCTAAACTTTCAAGAGTACACAGCGAATCGACAAATTTCCTGTAAAGCATCGAATACGAGCTTTAGCCATTAGTCACACGACAGGACGCGCCGACAACTCTGATGTGCCAGACGACAGCAACAATCCGAAAGCTGCAGCTTACAGCTGCAGCTGCAGCAGAAAGACGAACTGCTGGAACAGTCGGTACCAGACTGGGAAGCGCAGTGCTGGTTCGCCAGGATGTTCAAGGAACTTGGCGGGTGCAACAGCGGCAGACGAATCCATTATCGCAGGTCACGCCAATGTTGTGTTCTCGTCCGGGTGTACCATACGTTTCCTGTACACGGACGTTTATTGTCTCTGACGGAGTTGCGGAGCGCAAAACCCAAGACTGCCCTCCTCACGATCGGAGGGCCGCGCCGACAGAGCGAGGTGGCGCATCCATGAAGCGGCGTTGATGGCGGAGACAATGGGGCGGCCAGAGGCGCCTTAGCCGTAAATGGACGCCGACAAAGACAGTTGTAAACAATCGCGATTTACTGGCGCAGAGCGATTGTTATGAGGCGGCGCGCCAAAGAAGAGAGCGCCGCCATTACCGTACTACGTACATTAAAGAATAATTATTGTTTTAATCAGAAACACGCATTGCGCCACAGATACCACGACTATGTATTGCCACAACCAAGTATTTTCTTTGTTTTGCCCAGAACAAAGAATTAATCATTGTTGGAAACAAAGAATGGGGTAAGAGAGTGTCGTTGAGCGCGCGGGCGTCTCCTGGTACAGAGGGGCGGATTGCTGTTACGGCTCGCTTCTGGCCGGCAGCAACATGCTTTGCGATGCAACCCTGATCGCTACTCGTCGTCATCACCTGTCGACGGTAGTACAGCGCTGCCAACGCAAACTCTTGCATATCCGTAGACGGTCCGCTGTATTGTCGCAGCGCTCCTGTAACATTATTAAGTAGGTATGCAAGTTCATCTAGCGGCAATCAATAAAGCGCGTCCAAATGCAGGACAACTTTTGTTCGCTCAGTTTTTCAAGCGCCATGTCAGTAGTACAGGGTAAACGAGGTAACAAAGCATAAATTGTGCCTTGCGGTACTATTTTGTCTTTCAAGAAACCGAAACATGCCATGCGCATATTTTTTTAGCTCATTTAGCGCATTGTGGCAGTGGAGAAACCAAACGATTTTGTGTCTAATAGACGTTCTGGTAGGTTTTCTCAGGCTACAGTCAGTGAATGTCACCGTATCACTTCTCTACAATGTATCAGAATGACTTCGCGTTTAGCACAGAACGAGCAAAATCATCAGTTCCGGAAGCGTTCGCGTTTCTATCGCTTTCCGCCAAAGACGTAAACGGGTGGAGCTGTGGCGTAGCGCACGTTGCTGAAGCCGGTCGTGTAGTAGGTGGTGGTGGTGGTTGGTGCGCAGCAGTAGCTCTCCCGCGCCACGTATGTGTAGCTGACGCAGCAGCTCACGCAGCAGCAGCAGCAGCCCGACGCGCTCTGCGCCACCGTCACCGTGCCCGCGCCGCAGCCGATCGGCGCCGCAGCAGCCACCGCGCGGCCTCCTCCTGTGTCACGACAGCCCCTCTCGACTCTGCACTGCCCGCGCGATTCCCAGCCCCATGCTTGTGACGTGCGATCGAATCCCCAATGCTACTCTGGTAGCCCGTTACCCAGTCACGAGCACGACTGCATGCAGATGCGCCGCTCTGTCAGAAGAAGCGTACCGTAATACGCCGGGTAGTAGGCGAATTGCCGTTTCGTTCGGTTCGCAAGCGCCAGAGACGCGCCAGTCGTCGTTTGTGACAAATGTGCAACCACAAGGCCCACTAACAGCGTTGCGGCTATCGACGTCATCTTAGAACGTTACAAAATACAGTCGCGCAACGAACCACTGACCACAGAAGGCGTCCTTTATGTACTGACTGACAGCCCCAATTGAATCGCATACAATTGTGTACTACCCTGTTGTGCCCTTGACCGTCGACCGGCAGCAGTCTGCGCAAACAGTCACAGTCCGCTACTTTGAATTTCCTGCTCAACGCGAACTGAATCAGAGCCTCTAGCTAACGATTTTATGCACACAAGCGATTCATTTTGAGTAAATAGGGTAATTGACGAGTCGAGCCCGGCACGTTCCTGCTTGGCAGTTGCCTTCCTGTTCCAACTCCACAAGCGTAATCGAATTGCGCCGCCTGTGGAGATAGGGATGGTAGAGAGTGATCTGCGGGCCCGCGAGCGGCCAGTAGCGTCCCAGGTTGACGCCTCGGTCCGTGTAAGCCTGGCCCTTGCCCCAGCCGCTCGTGTCCACGTACGTATCGCCCACTCGAGGAGTCGGCGTCAGGTGGGCCACGTACACGGAGGGCAGGAAGCGCGTCGCCTCTGGAGACGGCTCTTGCAGCGCCCACTGTCGCCTGCGTCTATGGAGCTGGTAGAGTCGACTGAGAAGGGGCGCATTGCGCGCCAGTCGTGAAGGCTCCAGGCCTCGAATGGTCCAGCCGAGCAGGGGACGGCCACCGAGCGTCACGTTGCCGACGATTCCTTTTCTGTCCTTGAGATACGGCCCATAGCAAATGCGGCCCTGGTTTTCGACGAGCAGTTGCAATTTCGACGCTTTGGGCGAGGGGGGCAGCCGCATGAGCGTGGCGTTGCGACTGCGCTGCGCGCTGCCCACGAGCTGACCGTCCACCATCACGTACACCCTGTCGTGCACGGACGAGACGTCGAGCGCGCCGCCGGCCGCGTGGCCCTCCAGCAGTGTCTCGTAGTAAAGAAAGCCGTAGAAGTGACCGAATTGCTCGGCCGACTGCGGCAGCGTCGACACTACCGGCCCCTTCACTGTCAAGTATTTCAAGAGGTCCACCACGCTTCCAACTTTCCTGAACGTCAGACAAAACGTCATCATTCGCAACAAAAGCACAAAGCGCCGCTCGCAGAACTTAAAGAAGACGTCGCCCAAGAAGAGCTTTTCGGCGACTCTGGGAGGCCGTTGAGGTGCCCGAGAGCCGGTTAAGCGCTCGATGGTCTGTCGGATCGCGAAGTACTTGGGAGTGTAGTCACCTGCGCAAGGCGGGAGCGGTCAGTCGATGCTCATTGACGAGCTACTGCCCCCTACCGCCTTCGCTGAGTGGCGCGTCGAAATCATACGAGGTGAGCACGCTGACATACGGTCCTTTGCCGCCCATTTCCGCTCCCGCAGAGTAGCCAAAGTTCGTTCCGCCGTGAAACGGGTAGAGGTTGAACGAAGCTCCTGTATTGGAATGGGTACACAGTTGGGCCCGCCTAATACGGATACCGCACCGACGGCAAACCTAGTTGATACATGTGCTTGATGGTATCGACGACGCGACCAATTGAAACGGTCTTTCGAGGGCTGCCCCACTCTGAGAACCAACCAGTGTAGAATTCTGTGTTCACCAGTGGACCGCCTGCAAGGAAGACAGACATCTCCATTTCACCCACACAACATTCACGCACAAAAAAAGCCAACAAGGATTTGCCACCGTTTGGAGTATGGTTGCGCTGTGCTGTGAATGCCTTCTTGACGTCGTCGAGCGAGGATGGCCCAAAGTCGACCGTTGGATAGACGTCGGGTATGGTGCAGCGAAGGTGATGCTCGTCGGCGCCGTCCACGGAAAAGTAGACGATGCCCTCTTTACCAAAGTGGTGCACGAGCGTGTCCCTGAAGCGACTGGCGTGCGACACGCCACTGTCCGTATGAGGTTAATTAAGGAGTGGCTGGCCTTAGCCAGGACGTGTAGCGGCGATCGCAGACGGCCCAGGATCCGTACTCGTTCTCGACCTGCACCATGATGACGGGGCCCCCGTTGGGCAGCAGCAGCGGCCGCATCTGCGGCAGGAGCGCGTCGAAGAAGCGCGTCACGGCGCGCGTGTAGACGGCGTCGAATGCGCGCAGACGCAACGAGGGCGTCCGCAGTAGCCAGGCCGGGTAGCCGCCGAAGTCTTGCTCGGCGTCGATGTAAGGGCCGGGACGCAGGATGACGTAGAGGCCGACCTCTTGCGCGATTTGGATGAATCTGGTCACGTTCGCGTCGCCTAAGGCCGTGTGTACACCTGTCACATGAGCAGCAGCACGCGTTGAGCTAGACTTCGAACCGCGAAAGTTGAACTGCCGCTGGACGGGTTCGTGCACGAGCCAATTGACGTAGATCTGCACGGCGTTGGCGCCGATGGCGCGCAGCTTCGCGAGACGGTCCCGCCAGTACTTGCGCGGCACGCGAAAGTAGTGAATGGTGCCAGAGATGTAGCGAAAGGGCCGACCGTCGAGAAGGAACCGGTTCTGCGCGTAGTCGATACTGAAGTTGCCGCCGCCCTCTGCAGGGCTGACGGCGAGCAGGCACGCAGCAGTCGTCAACACGGCGACGGTCCACGAACACAGCTCCATGACACAGTCTAGGAACCGTCAAGTCGCGGCTGGCTTGCTTCGCGCTCTTGGAACGGTCGTGCGGTGTTTACGCTTGTCGTTTACGGCTTACGTTTCATTCCGTGCCATTTCTCGGTGCCAGGCTGCCTACTCGATGATAAACTAGGGCGCGTCCGTAAGCGTCCAGGAGCTGCCGTGCGATCAAGACGCAAAGGACGCCGCCTCTTCAAACATCACTGTCGACCAACCTCACCGTTGTCCAAAAGTGGCACTTCTTCGCAACGCGATTGAGACGTTTTGTCGATTAGGAGCCAATAGGGCAGAACGAAATGTTGCTTACGTTGTGTAACGGGTTCCTAGGTCGTTTCCAATGTGCGTTTCCAACAAAACAAAACGACTTGATCGGAGTGATCGTGATCGACCGAAGATGATCAGAGTTCGACGTGTTCGGCGGCGTGGAGCGAGTCGGGGTGAGGGCAGAGAAGCGGCGTCTCCAGCCCGAACTTGTACTCGCACTTGGACGGCTCCGTAGCCGACACCAGTTTCGTCTCCTCGCCGCACGACATGAGCAGCTGCAAGTAGGGGGGGGGGGAGGCAACTTCATCTCCGAGTCTGACGGAAGGGTTGGAGGGGGGCACCTCGGTGGACCGCTCGGGTCCGTTCCAGCAGCCGAGGCCGCGCGTGTAGAGCTGCCGGCCGTAGTGGCCGGCTGGGTCTTCGTCACGACCGCTCCACTTCTCGAAGTGTCTGCGCCAATCGACACCGCGCACTCAGCCGCGGTCGCAAGTCGTTCGCAAGCGCATCCAGCGCTCACCCCAGGTTAACTTCGCCTCCGCCGTTCTTGGAGGACTGCGTCGACTTGCCGAACAGACAGAGCCGGTAGAGGTACTTGCTCTCGACCAGCTCGAAGCACTGGTCCTTCAGAGACAACCACTCGCCGTCGATGCCCAAGTCCAACTCCAACAACGAGTTGATGTCACTGAAGACGAGAGCGGAAGAGCAGTGATTTGTGCGCGCCGCTGTGCAAGAAGGGGCAGACGATGACACACTTGATCTTGGACTCGATCTCCACAACGGAGCCGTCGACGTCGTTGAACGCCTTCCTCGCCGCCTCGGCCGCTGAAGGGCGCGTGCAGTGCAGTGGACCGCGCGCGTCCCTCGACTGCGTCCTCCCTGCACGCTCACCGTCGACGAGCGCCTGCGTCTCCGCGTCATACGGAGGTTCCGGCTCCTCGTCCTCCTCCTGAGCGGGCCGAGACTCCTTGCCCTCGGCCAGGTACTTCTCCTCGTCGAAGTCGTCGACCGCGTCGCGCTCCTCCGCCTCTTCGCCACCCTCGTCCTCGTCGATCTCCTCCTCCTGTGGGAGACCGAGAGAGCGGCCAGACTGCCGCGACGGTGTCTCAGCGGACTAACACCCTGACCGACGCACCTCGTCCAAGGGCGCTTCTGTCACTGGCGTCGGCGCAGCGTCTTCCGCGTCGCGCCCTCCAGTCGGAGTGGAGGTTAACACGGGCGCCGGGGAACCCTGCAGACGGCGACGTCCGCTGCCTCACCCCTTCACAGGCGCGAAAATCAGGCGGGCAAGTTCGTGTCACACACCTCGTCTGGAGGTCCGTCTGTCTGCCTCTTCTTGTAGTACTTTCTCAGCTTGGCCCAGACGTCGCTGACGAAGAACTCCAGGTCCGCCTCTTCCCTGCCGCCCATGTAGTCCTTGGCCTCCTCGGCCGAGACGACCCCGTCGGCGTCGGCGTCGAGCGTGGACACCGCCTGCATCTCGGCCACCGTCACCCTGCAGCAGCGACGTCTTTTGCACCGCGTCGGCGAGACTTGACACCGCGCGGTCAGGTCACGTCGTGTCGGCGTTGGTGTCCAATTCCCGGAAGGCGACGCCCGCTTCGGCCCTGTTCTGCGCCTCCTTCGTCACTGCAGACAGAGATCGAGTTTCCACTCGCGTGCAGCAATGGGCGACGACGCTTCTTACCCCGCCACGCCTCTCGGTGCCTCTCCTTCGCCTCCGACTCCTTCGACTCCGCAGCAGACCTGGCCTCTGCGCGACCAGAGAACAATCCGCGTCGCAACCTACCGTACGCAATGCCGAGCAGTTGCGGACGACAATTGCGTACCGTTCAGCGCCTCCCGTTGCGGCTCCAGGGCCTCCTTTCGGCTCTTGAGCTCGGCAAGCTCCAGCCTTTTCGCCTCTTGCGCGTCTCTGCCGGCCTTGGCGAGGCGCTGGCGCTGCTCGTAGCCGCGGGCGACGACCTCGAGGCGCTCCTTCGCCGCCTCGCGCGCCTTCGCGCCCAACTCGCTGACACACAACGACGCGGCGCACTCTCGCCTCGCCTCGCCCCCGCACGCCCTCCCGACCCCGCCCTGCGACTGACGCCTACCTGCAGAGATTGGGGCAGGTGACGTGGCCGGCCCACTCGTCGCTGCCGTCGCAGCAGTCTGCATCGGCCAGTGGGATTGGGATAGCGGCGAAGCGGAGGCGCTCGCGAGCGCAACGCACCGCAAATCTGGTCGTTGACGCGGCTCGAAGGGATGTTGCGCGGGAAGTGGCCTACGTTGGTGCAGTGGAAGCGGCCGTCGACGCAGGCGGCCGTGCCTAAAAGGCCCGCGCGACTCCAATGCCCCAACTCAAGACCCCGCTACGCATTCTACACAACACCAGGTTCGTCTGACGAGTCCGGACAGTCGCAGTAGTCGTCATTGACCTGCGAAAAGGGAATCGTCTTCGAGCCGTCTAGGCACGAAAAATCAGAAGACGAGTCGTACAGCCCCGCTTCTAAATTGAACAAGAGTTGCTGCTTGCTGTTTTCAGAAGATTGACTTGAAAGAAACGACTCACTTGAAAGTGGCAAGCCACGAACGTCGGCAAGCACAACCGCGCCACTGAAAGCCAAAACGAAACAAAAAAGCCAAAACTTCATTATAGGATATGAACACATTCTCCGCTTGTTGAACTTTTTATCACACGGCCTTTTTATGGTTCCGGGCCGATACGCCAAAGCGGATACGCCAAATGGGTGCGTTAACGGAGTTCAATTGGAAACAAACGATGTTCAATTGCAAGTACGGTACCGCCCAATTCAAATACGAGTACGTGCAACGTGCTAATCGTAGAAGTTGGATAGATAAATACGTGCAAAATATACGGATATATACAAAATTCTCGGGCAATGGGTTGTCTGTATGCGGGCATTCGCGCCGCGTCAAATCTTCTTCGCGAAAAACTCCGCCCGCATAAAAAGATGTTTAATGTGACAAGGCGATGAGATCAAGTCACACTCTCCCGTAGCAGCAGGTAGCGCCTCTCGACGCCCAGTCGGCGTCGGCGCCAAGCTGCACGACGCTGTTGTCTTGAACCGCCACCAGGAGCCCAGCTCGCGACCAAGCAGTCCGCCGTGTAGTGGCCGCTGTCGACGCTCGCCCCCCAGTGGTACTACACAACAAACCAGCAGCTGTGGTGAATGTCAGTCAACGCGAAATGAGCGCGCACTCACGACGACGCTTCGCAGTCGGTACTTGGTGGGCAGCGGCCCTTGCTGCGCGACAGCGGCGTTGACGAAGGGCGCACGTCCAACTGCTTGGGCACATCCACTGCAACGCCCACCTTGTTCAAGTTCGCGTCAAACCTACAATTCAGTGACAAAGCAACGCGTCTGATTGGCATACAGGAAATCGTTCAATGACACCGTTTGAGGTGGACGGCAGCACGGCGGCGGCACTCCCAAGCTCAGCTGGCTTGTCCGCCGTCGCTGACACTGCAAGTGGGGCAGGTGTCCCTGTTCAGCGGCTCAGGGTCGAAGTAGGCGTTCAAGCGGTCCTGAGAACGGAAGATCTGCACACCTGAACACGCATTTTCGTTGGGATACCTGAAGTGACGATGCTCGATGCCAGCCCCAAGGACAGTCTGTGATGGCATCCATGTTGAAGGCCTCGACGCCGCACGCCTCACAACGCCTTACAGCCCGGTGAGCGCTGCTTCTCAGACACTCGCGCCGCCAAAGCGCCGCTGTCCTCCAGCTCCTGCTCGCTGAGCGCGAGCGCCGACGGGGCGAGGCGACTGCGGTCGCGTGCCGACAGACGAAGCAGGGTGACGCCGCAGCCGAGCGCGAGCGCCACGGGGTCGACTGCGGTCGCGTGCCGACAGCCAAGCAGGGCGACGCCCAGCCGAGCGCGAGCGCCACGGGGCGACGCGTCGCGTCCACAGCCAAGCAGGGTCACGCCGCAGCCGAGCGCGAGCGCCACGGGGTCGACTGCGTCGCGGCCACAGCCGAAGCATGGTCACGCCGCTGCCAGCGCGAGCGCCACGGGGTCGACTGCGGTCTCGTGCCGACAGACGAAGCAGGGTCGACGCCGCAGCCGAGCGCGAGCGCCGACGGGGTCGACTGCGGTCGCGTGCCGACAGACGAAGCAGGGTTGATGCCGCAGCCGAGCGCGACCGCCACGGGGCGACTGCGGTCGCGTGCCACAGCCGAAGCAGGGTCGACGCCGCTGCCAGCGCGAGCGCCACGGGGTCGACTGCGTCGCGTGCCACAGACGAAGCAGGGTGACGCCGCAGCCAGCGCGAGCGCCACGGGGTCGAACGCGGTCGCGTGCCGACAGCCGAAGCAGGGTCGACGCCGCTGCCAGCGCGAGCGACGACGGAGTCGAACGCGGTCGCGGGTCTGTGGTTGAGCGCTTTCCGAACGCCTGCCTCTTGCCAACCTCGGCATCTCGCACGCGCCTATCCACCGCGCTTTTGCTGACAGTGTGTCAAGTCAGTCCAGAAACAAGTTTTGGCAAACATTTACAAAAATTATTGAGTGACTGCGACTGCCGCACGCTAATTTCATCAGCGGCTGAGCGAGCCGTTCGCGCGATGTGCCGCTCCGCATTTCTTAGGATCTCGGACATCTCCCTGCCCCAAACTTCGATCTCGATCTTGCGCTTCATACTTTGCTTGTTTCCGCGACGCCTGTGATGCGATGCGGCCAACTCATGAACCAGTGCACCAGTGAACCAGTGAACCGAGAGAAACACACCATAATATTTTAAATGCGTTGACGCTCAGCGCTTAACTGTAAAATACTAAGCAACGCGATCACACACAATAGGCTTAGGCTAATAGGCCTTAGACTCAGGATAAAGGTCTGAGTGCCCTGAGCGCGTAGCGTATGCGCGTGCACGTGCGTGCTTAGATTGCCTTAGGCTTAGGCTTTTGCTAAGGCTTAGGCTTCAGGCTTGTGCAAGCGCTCACATATCCACATGCCTGCGTGCCCGCGCGCATGTGTGCGCGCCTGAAGCGTGCACGTGCGTGCGCGCTTGTGCGTTTGTGCGAGCGTGCGCGCGTGTGAGCGTGCGGGCGTGGGTGTCCTTGTGTATCTGTGCGGTGCGTGCCTGCGCGCGTGCGTGCATGTGCTTGTGTGCGTGCCGCGCGTGCGTGCGTGCGTGCGAGGGTGCGTGCGTGCCTGCAGAGAGCACGTGCGTGCACGCCCATGGCGCGCGTGCATGTTAGGTGTGCAGGCATGTGGACATGCGCGCGCTCGCACAAGCCTGAAGCCTACGCAAAAGCCTAAGCTTAAGCTTAAGCGTAAGCCTAAGAAATAAAATAAAATACAACTATAGGATTACTTAGATTAACCTATTATAAAAATTGTGGCGTGTGTCGCGTTGTTTTAGTATTTAACGGTTGAGCAACGAGAGTCAACGCATTAAAAATATTATGGTGTGTTTCTCTCGGTTCACTGGTTCACTGGTTCACTGGTTCACTGAGCTTAGGTTTCCCGATGCTGTTGAATTTGAATACAGAAAAACACGCTATTCGGCGAAGGATACGGTGATCCCGCTGTGTCCCACGGTGTCCCACTAGGAATTGAACATCGCAAGCATGCGGCCAAATGTGCCGATACGCCAAGGATGCGCCAAGGATACGCCAGTCTGAGACTGGCAAGCTTGCATTCGCTATGAGACCCCAATAATTTGAATTCGACTACGCTTAGACATGCCCAATAGACGTGCTTAGACACGACTAAGGAGTCAGTACGATACGGAACTTTAGAATTGTTAGAATTGAACTGCATCTATTCAGTTCGCGCTTCTGTTTCACGGTTCGCGACGCTTCATCTGCAGTCGATGTGTTCACAGCTGACGTAGACGTCTTCCCCGACGGTTCCCCGATCCAGGCAGACGAGTCACTCGGCAAGCTCGATGACGCCGGTTTTACGACAGTTTCCGCCCAGTTTTCCAGCGTTCGCCCCAACGCCCTGGCTGAGGCGATCACGTTCGTCGCCGACAGGAGCGCAGTCGTTGACGCCGTTGTCGTTGACGCTACTAGAGGAGCGGACGCCGGCCTCTGGCTCTGTCGCTTGATTTTGGAGGGCCTCCACTGAACGTAGACGGGGTCGACTGCGGCCACGTGTCGACACTCGACGCCGAAGCTGTCGACAATGCCGCTGCCGCCGTGTGCCAGTGCGACAGCAGACGACGCCGACTGCGGAGGCACCGTAGTGACGACCAAGTGCCCGATCCTGTAGCGGTGCTACTGCCGCAGTTCGCGAGCGCTGGCGGCGGCGGCGCTGGTAGTAGCTGCGGTGGCTGGCTCTGCTCTCGCAGCGGTGCGGCTACTGCCACTGCCACCAGGTTCTGCCCTTTTTCATGCGGTCGACTTGGGTCCTTGACGTGACGGGATGCGGTCATGAAGCTGACTTTGCACCCCGTCAATTCCTGTATTGCAGCGCCAATCAAGTATTCAAAAGCAAAAAGGACGACTTTGCCTCATATTACCACGATTCTTGCAGCCGCCGGTCGAAAAGTCGCGCCGTCGCAAGCTATCCAGAATACTCTGCACGTCGTCTCGCTCCCAAAGTCCGGGCGGAACGCGCTGGCTTCTTCGCCTCATTTTTCTAACAGCTACTCATCGATTCTGGCATTGCAAAACGACCATCAAAGCCAACGAAAAACAGCGGTATGTAAATTTGCAAATTGTACCATACCCTTTGTAACACTTGTAACGCTTGTAACATTTGTAACACCATTGGCGTATCGGCCCGACACGCTTTTTATTAGGGTGGACCAATGGGACCAAGGGGACCTAAGGGAGTTAATGGAGGCACGGGCAGAGGTACATGGCGGTTAATAGAGGCACAGGCAGAGGAAAAATAGAGGTTAATGGAGGCAAGAGGCACAGGCATTTGCTGTTTTCCTCATTCTTGACGGATTTTGTGCTTCAAGGTCACCTCTACAACGACGTTGACCATGCGAGGATATATTCGAGTACTGACAAAGCGACTGACGGTGAATGCTTTGCAAGAGGGCTACTGAGCACACGCTTAGACAGGCACAGACTACCCATCTAAAATCTGCGCGTGCGTCAACGTCAATGACCGCGAGTCGCCCGGACTAGTCGTTGCTCCTGATGAGCACCGCCGTTGTTTCACCCCAGGCGGGTTCTGATCCAAAACGATGTATTGCACTTGTGCGAACAATGTCCACATTCGGTGCGCTGCCATGAGGCCAAATCTAACTACTACACGTCTAATTAGGCCAACTACACCTCTAATTGTTTCAAACGTGGCGAACGCAGCAATATTGAACTCTTGGTTGTTTTTCTTTTTGTTAACACGAACTAGGTTGACTGTACATAAGTGGTGTGGGTGCGATGACGTCGCCTTGCGCTCGTCAGCTGGAGGTGCGTCTGGAGCTGGAGGAGGGCGAGCCGTTGGGCGCGACGCTGGACGAGCGCCTGACGGTGACGCGGGTCCTGAGCACTATAACTATACCATGTTGAGCAGACACACCGTACACCCTACAATTAGCCCTCCTGGTAGCTATTTTTCAATCTGCTCATAGGAGGCGGCAAATTAGGGGGGCCTAATAATTGGCTTGGCTTTGGAATAGCTTAGCATTCGTTTGGAATACAAAAGTTAATTTCGTGTTTTCGTGACCTGCTGCATGGTTGCTTACATGTATGTATGTATCGCTTTGGCTTACCTTGTATCGCATTGGGAAGCGAATGACAGATTCGTGAAAAGAATATCGATTTGAATTCTCAATTTAATGTTGTATCTACATACGCACAATTTGCATGAATTCACGGCCTGGTTCGTGACTAACGCGCTGAACCTTTCGCATGGATCGTACACGATCTGCGCCACTGTCACGAGCGGGGGGGGGGGGGCGATGCAGCTGAGGGGCGCAGCGGTCGCAGCAGCAGAAGCGCGATCGCGCCGCCGCGCGCCCATCCCCAGCCGTTACTCGGTCAGCCAGTCGTAGTGGACGACGGCGTCCAACTGTTGCCTCGTGCAGGGAATGTCGTCGAGCAGTGCCTCGACGACTGCCTCGTAGTGGGGTCTGCTGTAGAAGTCGCAGGCCTGCAGCTGCGCTTCCAGTCGGTCGAGCCAGCGCGTCGGGCCCGCCGCCAGGGCGCGCCTTTCTCTGGCGCGCTCGGCGCCGTCCTGCCCATGCGCAGCCGCGACGGTCTCGGTGTCGTCGCGGAGCAGGGACGCGTGGCCGCGCTGCGCCAGCACCATCTTCTGCGTGGCCACTTCCTCGCGGTTCGTCATCCATCGCCACGGCAGTGTGCCCAGAATATTCTCGATTGTCATGTAGAGCACGGGCCAGAGGTCGTCGACTCGGCCCATGTCTCGGCGGTAGTGCGTGTTCAGCGACGCGTAGCGGACGGTGCCGTGGAAGCCGTCCCACGGCCGCTGTCGCTTGTACTGTCCCGTCTGCTGGGACCGGTCCTTGAACTGCCTGGCCAAGCCAAAGTCGATCAGCTGGATCAGACGACAGTCGTCGACGCGCTCGCTGGCGAGACACAGGTTGGAGGGCTTCATGTCTCGGTGCAGCCAGCCAGTCCAGTGTACTTCGCGCGCAGCCTCCACCGCCTGCACTGCGATCGCGAGTGCGGTGGGGCGGCTGAAGCGCTGCAGCGCTCTCCTCTTGCGCAGTTCGCGCAAGTTGGGTCCGATGAGGAGCGTGACGAGGAAGTGGAGCGGTGCTGCGGGCAGCTGATCGCGGTCCATGCCGTAGCCCACGTAGAGGACGACGTGCGAGGGCGCGGGCCGGCGCCGCCTCTCGTGGTACTGGTGGACGAAGTGCAGCGCCTGCGACTCGAGCCGCAGCGTCGTCCGCTGGCCCAGCAGCGACTCGGCCTTGATCGCCACCGCCTGCCCCGTCTGCGCGTCCGCGCCCGCGAAGATCTGGCCGAACGCTCCTCGCGCCAGCCTCCTCTCCACGCGGTAGCGGCCGTCGCACAGCATCGCGCCCCCACTCAGCAGCCACTCCGTGCCCTCCTCAGAGTCCTCGGCCACATTGCCCGCTACGTCCTCCATTTTCGCACTGACTAGTCGTCTGGCATGGCCACCTTCTACTAATTATAGTGGATTTTTACTTGCCCTACACAGTTGTGTAACCGTAGCGAGTGAGCTCGTTTTACATAGGCGCGCACAGCCTTCGACCTCGACATGTACATTAGGCATGAATTAATTGCGTTTGCATATACACCACTTCAAATCTTGTTCACTTTCAATTTGTTGCAACCGTTGGTCGTGCTCTGCGCCACGTTGGTCGTGCTCGTTGGTCGGCCGATGCGCCACACGAATTGTTCGTTTGTCAACATACCGTACCCTGTTATAGCAACCTGTTCATATCGCGACGATTTTTTTGAAATTGCTCAACGAAATTTGTGAAAAATGTTCTGCCATTTGCGTTTGGCGTCCTTTTAGGGGACGGCAACTGCATTCAGCCTCTCCCTCACCGATTCTACGCGTTTTGAACTTCCTTTTTTTGCTCCATATTTCTTATTTATCGTGCAAGCTAGAACTTTAGTCGCTCTGTATTGCAGCTGCACTAGCGGATCCAAAGGGGGGGGGGGGCGGGGGGGCGTGCCCCCACCTGTCGTGGTCGGCAAAGGGGGGCGGCGGGGGCAGGGGCGCTGCGGGCAGAGTAGGGGCTGAGGGCAGGCGTTGGGGGCAGAGAACGTCGCGGGGGCAGGCAAAGGGGGCAGAAGGGGCCCAGACGAGAGGGAAGAGGGACGAATCGGACTAATATTGGCCTATTTCCCATAGATTTACACACTCATAACCGGAAAATGTTTGCCTGCGGCGCTGTAGTGTATGGACGACTGCGTTTGGACTAAGGTTTTGACTCTATATTTTGGTTCAGCACGCCCATTCAAAGTAGAGATGCACGTAAGGCACGTAAAGGGGGGGCAAGGGATGCCAGCTGACCTAATGTGACTGTTTCGCCCAATAAAATAATGCTCAGATGTAGGTTGGAAAACCAAAACTTTCGCCTGCGGCGCGCGCTTTTGTGCATACTTTTTGGCCACAACTGATGCTAAATTTCTTGAAATTCTAAGGAATGAGGCAGTTAACATCGCAAATTTTCGCCTGCGGCGCGATTTCGAAAATTTGAACAAAATGTTCTACTAAAAACAACCAAAAAAACCGCAAAAATGCAAAATGTGTGTTTTGTAGCGCCACTGCCTGTCGTAGGTGTTGAAAAACATGCGAAAAGTGGGCTGCGGCGGCAAACGCGCGAAATATAGCTCTCCAATTGAAATTTAGGCCGAAATAAAATTTTGAGCTTGCCCCCCCCCTGTCAGAAAATCCTGGATCCGCCAGTGTGCAGCTGTGATGTTTTGCGGCGACGTTTTTTGTTGCGCTGCCTCGAATCGAACGACAAAGGGTGCCGTCGGTCGGTGAAAGAGGTCAGCGGCCGCCAGCGGCAGCGGCGGACCGTCTTATTAACCCTGCCGACTGGCCAAAACCGAATGTTCTGACGGACAGACTTTCCCGACTGCGTACTGCCCGCTCCTAGTAATAACAGTCTGGAACGCACATTTGCCTGTTGTCCTTGGTGTAGATCCGTTTGCCGGCGCGAGCGACTTCTGCTCGGTTCCGACTCGCGCGCCCCTGTGCTGACGCGCGCGCACAGAGCGGTCCCGATGTGTTCGTTGGACCCCGCTCACAGCTAAGCCTGGGCGGCGCACTGACTAGGGAGGAACGCGGAAAGGGCGTAGACTGGATCGGCGGAGAGAGGCTACACCGCTGTTGGCTTGCGCGATCTTTTCGGAGGGCCGCAGAGTACACTCGAACTCGAACCGGTCGTACGGCGATTCGTTGACCGCTCTTCAAAAGTTCAAACGAACCCCAATTCTGCTTGTCTCGATCTACCTATGCGCTCACTTGCATTGCATTTTGTATTTTTTGTTGACGAGACGAGCGAACGTTGTCTAGCTTTCGTGTATCGTGTGCGTGCGTGCGTGCGGGCGGGCGTGCGTGCGTGCGCACAGGTAGGGGGGGGGGGGGCGGTATTGCGTGACGAACCGTGGTGGCTGCTAGCCGATGCGCAGGTAGCTGGGCTGGCGCGCTCGCGGACACCGGCGTCTGAGTCACGCAGCGCGCGCAGTGCAGCGCGTCTGAGTGCGCGCATTGTCGTGGCGACTGTCATTCGTAGTCGTCGTGAGGAGTCGGCCGGCGCCCGCGGCCGCCGAGCCGAGACACAGGGAAGGCACACCACAGGACTATTTGCGCTGCGCGCACCACCACAACAATGAATGGCCGTCCTCGCAGTCTCACCTTCGCGCCAGTGGTGGGGCGTCGCTCTCTGTCCTGTCGACGACAGCGATCACTGGTTCGCCGCTCGCCTGGCCGTCGGGGGGCGCGTCAGCGCGCTCCCCTGCCTACGTGTGTGCGCTTGCGTGCGTGCGTGCGTGCATAGGCCGCTGGCGCTCTCTCTCTAGCACTGACGGCTGACACACTAACTACCGCTGCTGCCAACTACCAACGTGCATTGCTTTGCAGATTGTACAGCCGTCCGGAGCTCTGTGTATCGAGTCGCCGATGGAGCGCGTCTATCTGTAATTGGGTCCGTCCAGATGTGCCTTAGTATTTGTCAACTTGGCAACTCTCCAGTGTCTTGAAAAAAAACACGCTGTACAAAGGCGCTGAATGGTGGACGTTTGGCGACTTGCGGTGTCTCGTCGTCGTCGTCGTGCACGCCCCATTTTGCTACTCTTCTTGGCCTGCGTTACGACGCGTATTCGCGCTCAACAGGGCAGTCTCTTCCAAGGTTCGTCTTTCGGAGCGAGTTGTGTCCATCCATGGTGCCACCGTTTGTTGTCGGTCGGCCTTGCTGCAGGCGCTCTGTCGGCGGCTTCATCGACATCGGGCCCTGCCCTGTCCGGCGTCGACGAGCGCTTCCGTCTGGAAGTGCGGCCGTCGACGGGGCTCTCCTCATCCGTTCGTCTTCACTACAATGAGTCGGCGGTGCCGGCTCTCTCGGCCGAGTTCGAGCAGCTTTTCCTCAACTACACCGACCTGAGCTCGGACAAGAGCAGGCGCTCCGAAGCGCCCGGCAGCCTGGCGCTCGAGCTGACGCGGCCGCCGCCGCTCGACGTCGACGGCCTCAAGCCCGGCCACAACTACCTCGTTCTCGTCACGGCCAGACGCGTCGGCAGCGCCGAAGGAGAGGTCCTCTTCAGCAGCGTGCTCGAGACGCCGCCCGCTCCGCCCTTCTTCAACGACTCCCATGTCTCCGCATCCAACGACACCATCCAGCTGAAAGGTGCCGTGCTCTCTCTCTCTCTCTTTCTCCCGAAAGTGAAGGCGTAGTGTCGGCCTGTTCAGGACATGTGGGCGCCGGAGCACTGCAGGACCACTTCTTGGTTGACTACGCGCCTATCGCCTCGGCGGATGCGCTTGAGATCGACGAGTCTGGTCGTCGCGTGCTCCGTCTCAACGACGTGCCGGGCCAGTCGGAGCTGGAGATCCAGCTGGCGAATCTTCTCGCCGGCCGCCACTACAACATCAGCGTCGTCGCCGTCAGCTCGCGCGGTCTCGTCAGCCGGCCCTGGACCGCCGTCGTCTCCACCGTGCCCCTGCCGCCCACGCAGCTCGAAGCCGTCGACGTCAACGAGCTCTCCGTGACGCTCGACTGGCAGCGTCCGGCGTCCGCGTTCGACAACTTCGTCGTCAAGTACTATAGAGACGCCGACGGCCACGCGTCGACTCTGGCGAGTGTTCCGCAACGATGTCCGCCCGAAGTCGCGCAATCCACTCCTCCTCGCTGCAGACACTGGTCAAGGAGAAGACGAGCACCATAGTGGGCGAGTTGTTCCCTGGCGATCGGTACACGTTTCAAGTCTACGCAGCAAGTCCTCCGCAACTGAGCGAAGCGGCCAAGATCGCCGTCAGCCTGAGTTTGTCCTTGCGAAGGCCGAACAGCAGAGCACTTCCGTTGGTTCCGGCACTTTCAGAACCGCTTCCGCCGACGTCGCTAGAGCTGACTCCATCGTACGAGGCGCTGGACTTTCTCGTGGTCGCGACAACGCCGTCACGGTCCCGAAGCAAGTTTGACCGCTGCCTACTTCGAATCACGTCGAATATCGACGGCGTCGTCGTCCTCGCCAATGCCGTCAACGGTACCGCCGAGGCAGTGCCGACCGACGCTGCTCACGGACAGACCAGGTATATAGGCCGCATCTGCCGATCCTGACGCGCGGAACCGTCGTGACAAGCTGCAAGGCAACTCGACTCCTTTTACAGTTGCGCGTTCCATGCCCCACTGGTTCCCGGTCGGCGGTATGCGTTCGAGGCTTGGACGGCGGTGGGTGAGCGTCGGAGCGCGGCGCTGACGGCATCGGAGGCGGTGGAGCCGGCCTACTCTCCGGCTGTCTTCGGCGTCGCGAGGCCGCGCTTCCCAAAGCCGACGGCTCTGCAGCTCGACTGGCCCCGGGACGAGTCGGAGCTGGAGCGCCTGAAGCGGATCTGGTTGACCCTGGTCAACGAGGACTCGATGCTCAACGTGAAGCTGGGCAACGTCTCGTCGAAACTGTCGACGCCGCTCGACGAGCCGGTCGCCGCGCTCTTCGACGGCCTCACGCTCGGCAAGTGCTACAAGCTGACCATGTACACGGTCACCGCCTCGGGCATCATGAGCGCCAACCGCACCGACCTCTCCCTCCGAATGCCTCCTCCCGCCGTCCAGTTGGAGTTGCGCGCCGTGTCGGCGTTCGCGGCGGAGCTGCGCCTCCGACGGCCTGCCGACTCGCAGGGTGTCGCGAGCGCCGACTGCGTTGTCCGCCTCAGCGTGCGCACCGCTGCTGGCCGGTCCGGCGACGGCGGCGTGGTGCGGGAGCAGACGTTCCGACCGGAGGAGCTCGTGGGCGTGGGCAGGCGAGTGGCGCTCGACCGCCTCCAGCCCTACACCGAGTACGAGGCGGGCGGCCGCGTGGTGTGCGGCGTCGAAAGCTCCGCTCTGCTCGGCGACTGTCCGCCCGAGACGGCGCCCGTGGACGAGCTGTCGTTCAAGACGGCCGAGTGGAAACCCGGCCCCGTCTCCGACGCTTTCGCGCTCGCCAGCGGCCCCAGCACCGCCCTGGTCAGCTGGCGGCCCCCTCTGGTCGCTAACGGAGTTCTGCTCGACTACAAACTGGTCGTAACGCCCGTCGACTCGCCCATTGGCGAAGTGGAACGCACGCTGTCGGTGCCGGCCCGTCTCGCCGACTCGGACGGCGGCTTCGCCTACGAAGTGGCCGACCTGATGGGCGGTCTGAGCTACCGGATTCGCGTGTCCGCCAGAACGGGCGTGGGAGAAGGAGAGAAGACGGTGGCGAAGGCGGCGGACCGACTGGGTCGACTGCGCGCCGACGCCGACGTCTTGCAGCTCCCCATTGGAGGTTGGAGGACGGTCGCCCCCGCTGTCGGATCTGGCGACAAGAACGTGCCTGTCGCCTTTGCAGCACCGCCGAGACCGCGCGCCGCGCCCGAGATTCTGACCAACACCGTCAGGGCAACCGACTTCAGTATTCGTTTTCGGTCGACGGAAATGTTCAGCTCGACGAACGGACTGCTCGAGAAGTACGCCATCATTGTAGCCGAGCAGACGAGCGAGCCGGTGCCGCACATTACGCCACCATACGTGCGTCGTCTTTGCAACGTTTTTAGATATCTTTTTTCCAAACTCTGCTGGATGGGTGCAACTTCAGAGCTGGTGGGAGGTACGCGACATGTCCACGTGGCCGCCCTACGTCGCGTTGGAGCGGCCGCTAAGTCGGACGTCGGCGCGCGTCCGGCCGCGCGCCGTCACGGAGGTGATTGGCGTCGACGGGGGCTGCGTCGACGCCGACGCCGCCGCCGCCGCCGCCGCTGGTCGTGCGGGTGCCGTGGACGAGGCGGTGGGCGCCGGCAGGGGCTACTGCAACGGGCCTCTGCTGCCCGACCACTCGTACCGCGTCATCGTGCGCGTCTACACGAACGCGACCCTCTACAGCGACAGCCCTCCCTCGAGCGTCGCCCTGACCACTGGTGCGTGAAGTGGCGCTTCCTGCGCCCGCGCGCCTTTTGCCCATTCATCAAATGGGTCGCGCCCTTATGCGCGCTTAGCGGCGCCCATTCATTCACGGCTTCCTCGCTGCCCTGGCCAGCTCCTTCCGTTGAGCACTGGCGAGTGCTTTTTCACTCGCTTCCGTCAGGATTCCAAACAGCGAGCGACCGTGGCGTAACAAGCCGCTGACTCTTTCTCTCTGTCGAACCTCTGTCTGTGCCGCTCCGCTCTCCCTGGAAGAGGCTTGCTGTGCAGCGCCGCCCCCGCCGCCTTCTGGCCCGGGCTTCTTGGAAGGCGGGCGGTTGCGCGGAAGGGTCGCGCCGCTTGTGGCCACACAGGTCGCCATGACGACTAAGCACTCGTCTCCTTCTCTCGTTAGATGCGCTGTCCTCCACCGCTTTCCAGCCAACAGCCCCACCTCTTCCCTTCTTACTCCAAGCCAAGCTGTATGTATGTTTGGTCGGTCGGTTGTGCAGTGAGTGAGTGAGTGCTAACGTTGCGCGCTGGCTGGCAAAAGACACGTGTGGAGTGGAGTACCGCTGGTACTGCAATCTATTGCGCGTTGTCGGCCAGTATTGCCGGACCAGACGATTGTCGGACCTTTCTCTGATGCGTTTTCCTGAGCCTGTCGCCCCCCCCCCCTCGCCTACCCGCCCCAACGAATGTATAGCGAAAGCCTTCGTCAACTTCTGTTTGCTATGGATCCTTTCAGTTTGGTAATTCGACGACGATGCACTTTTTAAATGAGGTAGCTACTGGGAGTGTGGGTTCCGTTTGTACAGCGGCGGCGGTTTTGGCTTTCGGCGGCCGTGTGCTGCTGTAAGGGCTGCGGCGCTAAGAGGCCGGCTCTCACGTTGTGATTTGCCGACGTCAGACGTCTCTAGCAGACGCGTCGAGGAGAACCAATACTCCCCCGCGCCGGCCCACGCGTAAACCTTTGCAATCTAGGACAGGCGTCGGAAATTCGAACTGAACGTTTGTTTGTGGTTGCCTCACTCGGTCGGCGCTGATTCGCACGCACGGCTGGCTAGCTGTCCTTGGCGAGAGCTCGCCACTCCGCCATCGACAGCGGCATTGGCCCAAGGAGTTAGACGGAACCAACGCAGATTTGGCCGGCAATGCCGGACGGACGGCGCCCCATTCTGACGTCTTTGTCAATTCTGCCGCCGAGGGTCCGTCAGTGGTTGGGTGAGCGCTGTTGCCGTCATTGACCGCGTCGACGACGGCGCGGGGACTGCTGGCTTTGACCAGCTCGACCAGCCGGCCAGTAACTCGTCCCCCCCCCCCGCGTACGTGGCGCACCGCAGGACGTCGCGCCTGCGCATACTGCCCCCCTCGTGCACAGTTCAGTCGACGAAGCATCCTCCCCCATCCCCGCCAGCCTCCTCAGGGTCAATACGAACGAGTTCGGTCCCCGGCCGCCGACGCCTCCGTCGTCGCGCTGGCCGATTTCTGAGTCTGTCAAGGCTCCTAGCATTTCCTTTAGCACGTCGACTAATTTGCGCGGAGCCGCCTGCCAGAGCTTCCGTTTAGACCCCCCTGTCGGGTGGCTTGTTTCTCGCGTGGACTAGCTCGAAAGGAATGGTGGGCGAGCGGGCGTTTGCAATTAATTGAGTGCGCGCGGTGTGGATGGCCGGCTGTCTGGCTAGTACGGTGTACAGGAGTAGGTAGGCCCCGCCTCGTTCTGTCGTCGGCGTCGGTGTGCGTCGGTAGAGTGTGTCCACGTGTGAGAGAGAGAGAGAGGACGAGGGCGACGTCCTTTCAGCAGTGAAAGCGGAAGCGGGCTCTGGCTCGAGTCTCCTCCTGCTGGCGCTGGCTGCCCTGCTCGTGTTCGCGATTGGCGGCGGCCTCACCTGCCTGCTCGTCCGAACCAGGCCGCCCCGTCGCCGCTCCTCCGCCCCCGCCGTCGACGACGACTGCGACGTTGACGCGGCCCATGCGCAGGGCCGTCGGCGCGGACGGTCGCCGGGCCTCAAGAAGCGGCAGCCGCTCAAGACCGAGACGCCCTCGTCGCGCGCGGCCCACGTCGAGGGAAGCGGCGGGGCCGGCGCTCGACTGGGCCGGCGACTCTCGAGGATGCTGATGGCGGGGCCCACTGCGGACTGTCTCGCGAAGCTAGGCCTCGACGTCAACGGCTCAGCCTCGGGCCGACAGTTCCCCAACTCTTCAAGCATACACCACAGGAGGAGCAAGAGCCTTCGAGAGCGGACGGGCGTGGACGGCCGCCTCGAGCGACTCAGCCCCACCTTTCGACACAGCCTCGCGCCTCTCGCAACCATTGTACCCGGCTGCGACTTGGAGCAAAGGTATGCCATGCCCCACCCTTTTGACCGAAGGTGTGTGGAGCGGAAAAAAAGGGCCGCCACGCGTTTTAGCCGGCCAGTGAGAAAGGAAAACTTTGCCGAACACGTCCGACTGATGTCCGCCGACACGGACTTTCGCTTTTCGGAAGAGTATGAGGTAAGCTGGGCTTTGGAGTCGCTCCGCCTCTGTGTGTACATGCTGTGTATGGACGTCAACGTTGTAGGAACTGAAGCTGGTGGGGCGGCGTCAGTCGCAGACGGCCGCGAACCTGGACGCGAATCGGAACAAGAACCGCTTCACGAACATCCTCCCGTACGACCACAGTCGCGTGAAGCTCGTCGCGGCGGACGACGACGCGACTGGCGCCGACTACATCAACGCCTCCTACGTGGCGGGTCAGCACTCGCGACGCGAGTTCGTCGCCGCGCAGGGCCCGCTGCCCGCCACGCGCGACGACTTCTGGCGCATGGTCTGGGAGCAGGGCTGCGCGGCCCTGGTCAACCTGACGCGCTGCGTGGAGCAGGCGCGCGAGAAGTGCCACCAGTACTGGCCAGACTCCACCGAGCCCGAGATCTATGGCGACATCGAGGTCACGCTCATGAACGAGACCAAGTTCCCAGAGTTCGCCGTCCGCGAGTTCCGCCTGACGCACATGGAGCTCACGGTGCCGCCCCGCAACCTTCGCCAGTTTCACTACGTCGCCTGGCCCGACTTCGGCGTGCCGGACCGGCCGCAGGGACTTTGCCAGTTCGTCGCCGAGTTTCGCAAGCGCCACCCGCCCGGCGGAGCCGCCGACGCACCGACTGTCGTTCACTGCAGGTTTCTCCTCGCGCCGAACGCGCGTGGGCCGTGTTCCAAAGGTGCGACGACGACGTACTCGGTTGCAGCGCTGGCGTCGGTCGAAGCGGCACGTTCATCGCGCTCGACACGGCGCTGCAGGGACTGGCGGCGGGCAGTCCGACGGTGGACATCTTCGGCGCGGTGCACGAGATGCGCAAGACGCGCGTCCTGATGGTGCAGACCGAGCAGCAGTACATCCTCATCTTCCACTGCGTCCTCTGCTGTCTCGAGCGACGCGAGAACGAGCTCGCCGTCGCCACCGTCGGCGCCGCCGACGCTTCCCTGGCCTCGCTGTCACTGTCCGCGGCGGCGGCACACTTCCGCTACCCCATGGCCGTGCAGACGCCGTCCGCGCCGCCCGCCGACGCCTACCGCGGCGGCTCGGCTGCGCCGCGCTCGGCGCCGCCGCCCCGCATCGAGGTCCACCAGAACCCCGCCTTCCAGGACGACGACGACGACGAAGGCATCGTCGAGAGCGGCCTCTGAACCGTCGCCTCTCGGCCACTCCAGCTCCTCCTGTGCATACTCGATTCGATCGTGTGGATTTGTCGGGGCCGAACCGAACCTCATTCCTGGTGCTAAGGCAGTGATGCGCGCTCGCTCTTGAGAAACGCTCTCCGCCCCCGCATGATTCATTTCTCGATCCTGAATCGTAATCAAGGAACGGGGTGCGAGCTAAGCGCTCCCGCACCCTTCGTGTCACTTCCGTCGTACTACGGTAACTTAGTCTTGCGCGAGACAGCGTACAATTGATCTTTGTCATGCAGTTGCAAATGCACCCGCGCGCTTCTCTCCAAACGAGCAATAAAGAGGAACGCGTGTACGTGGGCCAGAAATCAGGCCAAATAGTACCACCAGTAGAACAAGTTGAAGGCGGCGAATAACGGGACAAAGGCGACGATGCACGCCTGGTCGATCTTGTACGTAATATAGCTGCTGACAAGGTCCGTCCGTTTGGCCTGCCACCATTTCACGAGACGGAGAGAGCACTGCGAAAAGCGAAACGTCGCACCGCACCTCGTGCTGGTTATCCACTACAAAGCCAAAGGAGTCGCCATTCGGCAGTCGTCGCCGGCTGAAACGACGACCGACAACAGGGCGGTCCTTGCGCAGCAGGTAGCTGACGACGGCCAGTTCTGCCAGTGTGCCAAACAGGAAGACGATGCAACCCAGCATCCAGACGTCCATCGCCTAAACTGAGAGACGTAGCTGTTCGCCGCGCCGCACCAGTGCGCCTCCGCCGCCATACCACCCGCTGCCCGCCCTACTTATACGGTATTCGTCCTTTGCATAACCGTTCGTTCCGCTGTCTCGACTTAGCAAATTAGACGCCCATCATTAATGTTTATCGTTATTAACAGTAACAGATATCAATTTAACAGATATCAATTATCACAGAAACGCTGCTTCTGCTGAGGATCACAATTCAATTACAGTACAGTACCATTCAGATGCAGTACCGGCACAGTGAACCAAGGGAGTCGCACTTAGAATATGCAAATTTAAAATGGATGATACCTCTTCAAATTAGTACAGTAGGCAGTTGCCACGTTTCTTGTTTGAATCAAATTAAAACTTTCGTTTTTACTGTCTTTTTTTAAGGTTTTCGCTCGCTGTTGCTTTGACGCCAGCGACTTTTAGCCGATGTCCCGAACTTGCCCCACCCAGCGACTCTCAAGGAAACGCAAACTTCTGCCGGTGCGAATTGTTTCGAATTGGTCTTTCTTTCTTTCAGTTTCTTCTTTCAGTGTTCCGAAACTGAAGTTAACTCTGCGTCGTTGCTAATGGGAAAGAGGCGGCCGCGGCTCGACGGCGCCGCTGCGGCGGTGACGGCGAAGACGACGAGGGCGCAGTCGACGCTTGGGGCGCTGGAGCGACTGCCGTCGGAAATGCTCGTTCAGTTGTTCGACTGTTCGGACTGTGAGTCGGATGGATGAGATGGCTGAAGGCGCCAGGCACACGGGAATGGCGACGGGCTCGTCGGTGTGTCTTCAGACGAGGCGCTGGCGAAGACGGCGCTGCTGTCGACGCGCACGCGCAGTCTCGTGAGGCGCTACCTGACGGGCTGCCGCGCTCGGGACCGCTTCCTGGACGAGACCGACGAATGGCTGGCGCAGTGCCCCTGCGCGCCCTGCGTCCAAGTCCAAGCCTGCTACGGCTCTGTCTTCACCGCCTGGGGTCCTGTCCGTGCCGTCGCGCTATGGTCGTCTAGTCCAGTCCGCCGTGTTTAGGACGCCTGTTCAAGCTCGTCACTTGCCTCGAGCCGACGGCTGAGCGCTTGGAGTTTCTCAAGGCGTTCTACACGCGCGTTAGCGAGGTCCTTGCTCCCAACTCGGAGTTGACCTGACGCGGCGCAACGTTACGTCTCTTCAGAAACGGAGCTTCTTCCGCCACCTGGCGGACGACGCCGACTGGCTGCACGGATGGGGCGAGCTGCTCATGGCGGTAATTGATCGCCGTCCGTCTTCGCTGTGCGACCGTGCCGACGCGACAGCCGGATGTTTAGTTCGTAGACAAGTGGGAGTTTGCGGAGAACGGCCGCGCCTTCGACGAGGTGTTGGGCCTTGAGGGCGCCTACTTCCGTACGAAGCTGGAGCAGTTGCTGACGAGTCTCGAAGGTGCGACTTCTCTGTTGTCTCTGCTGCGCGCGTGACCCTGACGCGCGCGCGTCCTTTCGGTGCCTCAGAAGAGCGCCTCCCCTCGGCCGAGCGGCGTTCGGCGGAAGCGGAGAACGCGTTCGCGGTGCGGCAGTTCTGCCGACTCGTCTTTCTCGACCACCGCTTCAAGGACGCTCGGGACGGGCCCTTCTGGCTGACGAAGCTGCTCGACTGCCAGCCCGCCGCCGAGCGCCGCGGTCGCCTCCTCTACGTACTCTACGCGCCCGTACTGGCCGGCCGACAGGTCCGCATGCCCTCCCCGGCGAGCGGACCGCGCAACGCGGCCGTCTTCGTTCGCCAGAATCGTGAGTGCGACGTGCCTAACACTCTCCTCGTCAGCGCCCCGTTGTGCATGCGTGCACTGGGCTGATTGCAGCGTCGATCGACTGGAAGAGCGTATGCGACTTCCCGGTGACCGACTACGCGGACTTCTGTCGACGCGTGCAGCCGCTGAGCAGGGCGCTCGAGTCGCTCGCGCGCCTCTCCGTGCCCACGGCCAACCGGCGCTCCTACGACTTCCAGTGGACCGAGAGCCAGCTCTTCCAACTCGTCGAGGAGACCACCAGTCAGCAGCCCATTCCCCCCCCCCTCTCCTTTCGTGGCTGTAGCAGTCACGCACGACTGTCCCTGCCCAACCCCTTTAGCGTATCCCGAGCCGTGGGCGCTGGACAACTTCACGGCGCTCTTCTACAATGCTCCGCAGCTGGCGCGCATCGCGCTGATCAGTCGGATCCGCGTCGGCATCGTCGAGGAGTGCGGCGTCGTGCTCAACGGACTCAAGACGGTTCGGCTCGCGCCGACTCGCAGTGTGTCCATCTACACGGGCGCTCCTCTCCGTTGCTCCTTTAGTTGGCGTATCGGTGGCGCGACGAGGCGGAGGGGCCGATGGCGAGGGTGCGTAACACCGTGGACGAGGTCTTCTCTGCCCTGGGCTCTGTGGCGCTGAAGCGCGCCCTCTACAAGGAGATCGTGCTGGCACACTCGAGGAAGCTCGTCGAGCTCGCCGACGACGCCTCCCAGCGTCAGTGGCCCCTCCCTCGTCCGCTCGCTCGTGCGCCGCACGCGCTCGAGCGCCTCCGAAGTGTCGCTTATTCTCTTGGCTAATGCTCGCTGGCACTGCTTTGCGTTCCAGTGGGCCGACGGGACGCGGCGGAGGAACTCGACTCGTACGCCGTCTTCACCCACTGCCTCCGACCTATCAGAAGCACTTTCTAACTGCCTGCGCTGTCAGCTTTAACTCAGCTCAGCGTTTAACCCTCTCCGCTACCAGCTTGCTTGTTTCACCTTTGCATCTTTGTTGGTTGGTTTCTTCGCTCTTGTTGTGCTTTCCTTCTCGTGGCGGCAACGCTGTTTTGTGCGCTTGTTTCGGTTTTTGTGCCCGTTTCTCGTTGTGCCACACTGTTACAATTGTGTCGCTTCGCCAGTTTTGTTGGTGCTTTCTTACGTTTTGTTCCTACTTGTTGAGCTGTGACCCGCTGGCTTGTTGTGGACGAAGAAGGCACCGCCACTTGGCAGGCAGTCCTGGTTACAGTGTTGGGTTGTCTGTACAGTGTACTCGCACGCCTACACGAACTTCCACGTACTGTACATTGTTATACGTTTTTATGTACGTTTTCACGTACACGGTACACTTGTTGGAGTGTGTGCGATGTAGGCTTACACGTACTGTACATGTACAGGTACGCTCACGTATGTCTGGAAGCACTGTTGGCGTCATATTAAGGCTGATTCACAATTAACGGTCTTCCCATCGGTCTCGGTCTTCGCATCGGTCTCGGTCTCGGACTTTTTGACCCATGCCAAATTGACGACGCGCTGCCTCCGGTCTTTCAATGATCTTCGGTTAAATGCGCGCCTGTCAGCGTATTAAAGAGCGTACTGTGGCCCTTGTTTTCGACCTGTTTCATTTTTTATGCGACTTCCGTAGGAAACAAAAAAGCACACGCAGTAGACGACGGGAACGCACTACCACCAGACAAACAGACAGACATTGTGCGGCAGACGCAGACCGCCGCCAGCGCTTCTGGCCGCCGCCAGGGGCGCGGACGCCGCTACAGGAGCTGTCGTCAGCGCCGCCGTCGACACCGTTGCCGCTGCTGCCGACGCTTTCGCTGACGCTGCCGCTTTTGCCGACGCTTACAGAAAATGTAGGACAATGCCGTCGAGCCCGTCCACCTTGACGTATGCAACGGCGGCGCAGATTTTCCCGCCGCCGTGTCTTTAGAGACGTGCAGCCATGCCGCCGCCGTTTTTTTGGATTTTTGGTATAAGAGCAGTCGTCAATTACCCAAGGAGACGGCGCCGCCTCCACCTGTTGAATACGACGCATCGTAAACTCTTCCTTGTTTTCAATTTCGGCTAATTTCCTAGTCGCTTTACGCTTATGCGAAGGTTAGGGGTCGATTGTCCGCCGTTGCTCATATTTTCTATTTTGAGCGTTGACCTAAGCCTAAGCCTAAGCAAATGCCTAAGCCTAAGCAACGCCTAGAACTAAAGTCCATAGTTTTGTCTTTCAAAATCGCGCTTTGATACGCTTTTTTATACTAAACTACTAGTGCCTGTGCGGTTGCATAGTGCATGCGTGTTTTATTGATGGCGGACAAAAGCTCCGTCACGTATGCGAATACCGACAAATTCTTTGAGGGTGACGGCTATAGTAAAGCGTGACTACGGTAGCGCGCGCGTTCAACACGAGTTCAATGAAGACCGATGAAGACCGGAGCAAATGTTCAAAGTTCCTAACATCGTCGGTCTCGGTCTCGGTCTTCGCATCGGTCTTCGCTGTTGGGCATGGGAAGACCGAGACCGAGACCGAGACCGAGACCGAGACCGATGGGAAGACCGTTAATTGTGAATCAGCCTTTAGTAACGTGCGCACCTTGACGTAGCTGACGCGTGGCTGGCTTTTAAGGATGTTGCCGAACTGCAGGGTGATGGCGAGGAAGGCGCTGATGCCAAGCGTCGCTCTGACAACGGCCGCTCTGCGACGCCACCGTTAAGGCATACGGTGTTCTGTCTGCATGGCTAGCGTGTCGGTAGGCTATGAGAAAAAAAGTGGGTCTAGAGGTTGGTGGCGTCGCGGGGCGTTCCGCGTCGCGAGCTGGTCGGCCGCGTCCATCCAGAAGCTGATCCAGGCGACGAAGATGGTCATGTAGGTGGGCACGTAGGCCTGGAGGATGAAGAAGCCGTAGCGGCGCGTGAAAGTGAAGTCGGCCCGCAGCTGGTCCCACACGCCGTTCGGGTAGACGGCCTGGCTCCGCCGCGCACGCCAGTGGGACAGCACGAAGTCCGGCAGCTCCGTCGGACCCACGAACGTGATCTCGTCCGGCGCGTCGTACCACTGCAGCTCCACCTGCGCGCACGCCCACCCACCCGGTCAGAGTCCGTCTCCTTCTCTCGGTTCGGTAGTACCCTTGCCATGGCCTGGACCGACCGACCTTTTGGGCGTTGAAGGAGTAGCTCTCGAAGCTCATGAAGCACTCGTGCGTGTCGAAGGGAAAGAGCCGAAGGTCGATGCTGCAGGGAGCGCTGAGCAGCATGCGACAATTCTTCCAGACGGTGCCGTCCTGCGTGTCGAAGCGCGTGTGCCGCGCAGCGCACCCCAGCACAGGCCAGACAGTCGCCAAGGCACCTTGTAGAGTATCAGAAACACGTTTGGATTAGGCGAGGAATGCACGGAAGCGGATTTCGAGTTGACGATGCATGTGTTGGGCGTCCAGAGTTTGTCCAAGTAGCCCAGGCCCAGACTGATGTTGGACACGCATCGGCCCTCGTCCGCGTTCTCGAACGACAACCTAAGACCGCGACCGTGCTCGCTGTTCGTTCGGCGAGAGGGCTGCAGCAGGCTGGAGGCGCTTGGCGACCTGGGGTCGGTCCACAGTTCCGAGTACATGATGTCGAGCGTGAAGGTGGCCTCGAGCTCGTTGATCGCCATGATGCTGTTGATGTGCATCTCCACTCGCGTCGTCAGCGCCGTCGCCCCCGCGGCCGCGTCGAGGCGCGGCGGCAGCGTCTGCTTGCTGTAGTTGGCCAACAGCCGTTCCACCACCGCCGTCTCGGCCGCGCTCTCCTCTGGACAGTCGCCCTCGACCGCCGCCTGCCTCTCTCCCCCAGCCGCCGCTGCTCCCAACTCGGCGCAAGCGCACTGCAGCAGCAACTGGCCAACGACGGCCGAGCAGCATAGGACGCGCGACATGGTGTCTCACTGTCTGGCTCTCTGTGAAAGAAATGCTAGTAGAACCCGTCCCGACGTTCAAACGCGGCAATTCCTCTCGACTGCATTACAAGCGGTTACTATACGGACATGGGGTTCCTTCCTATGCTATTCTCTATTGGCCTAAAGAAACCGACAAATCGACAAGACTAACGTGCAATTTGAGAACCGGGCGCAGCAGTCCGCCATTCGCCTACACGGATATAGGGTTGGCTGCGTTCGGTACGTCGGCGAGCGACGGCCGCTGCGTAGCGCTACTATGCTGGCCGAGGCGACAGCTCGAGCGAATCGGCACCACCTCAGCGCGGTTCAGTTCAGGGCCTTTCAAAATTGCCTTCATAGGCTGCCGCGAATCAGAAGGCGCAAAAAGAGAAGACGGCCACTTGCGCGCGCGCCTTTGATGGGCGCTGTTGACAGGCTACAAATCTTGGCCGCGTATAAAACCTCAAGCAGCGACCGGCGCGCCAGCGGCCTGTGTGCCCCCCACAGATGGTCACCAGCTGCGCCAAGTCACCACTCGACCGGAAAACAAAAACTGAGATCGCAATGCAACGCACGAAGTCAAATGCGATTTAGGTAAGCTTGTGCGCGCGTATCACCAATATCTACCCGGAGCCGCGTGTCGTTTGTAGGCGAATTGAGGGAATCATTAGCCGGCGCTATGGCTCCAGTCGTACGGCAGGTACTCGACGGTGTACGCAGAGCTGTCGACGAGAGCGCTCAGCTCGGCTCGCTTCGCGCCCGCCGCCATCGCGGCGACTATCCACGCCAGTACCTGAGCAGAGAGCGCGCACCCCCTCATCACCCGCGCAAGAAAGCTGGGGGGCCAAGCGTACCTTGTCCTTCGAGCCACCAAAGTCCTCTTTGTACCAGAGAAAGATCTTACTGAGGCGAACGCGCTTGCGCGCCGCTTCGACCATCACAGCCTCGTCCGTGGCCAGGAAAGCCTCGGCGGCCAGTTTCAACTCCGACATCACCGCCTGCAAGCAACACCGAGTCGCCGCAGCCCGCCAGCAAGTGAGACAGACGTCTACCTCCGTAGAGTAGGTTTTGACGGGCGGACAGCTCTTGGCGCCACAGTTGAGCGCGAAGTGGATCAACGGCTCGCATTGTTGCAGAGCCACCTAAAACTTTAGTCAGCAGAATCGATTCTGTGACCGAAGATCATCACCTTGAGCCTTGGGTCGCGCTTGCCGAACGGCTTCGAGAGCATGCCAACGCCGCGTCGATTGGCGCGCAGCACGCCGTTCTCGATGTCTTGCAGCGAGTACGTCTCGCCGCCGATTACGTAGCGAGCGGCGTGGAAGAACTACCCTCAGTGAACGCGGTCCGTCGGAGCGGAACGCGCAGGGCGCTGGCGCGCACCTTCCAGCGCTGCCAGAGCCAGGTGGGCGGTCCCAGGACGACGGTGGCGTGGACGACGAGCGAGTTGTAGACGTTGACGAAGAAGGCGACCGCCTCCTCGCGACCGCACCGCTCGACCGCGACTCGCTGCAGCTGCGCCGCCAGCGTCTTGTAGCGGACGAAGGTCGCCGACGCGCCCATCGCCTCGTAGTCGACCGTCTGCGAGCGTGTCGGAGCAGAGACGGATGTATCCCACGATGGACGGTGCGGCGGGCGGGAGGCAGCTGCGCGCACGCACGTGGCCATCGGAGGCGGCGTGCTCGGCGTAGAGCTTGAGCACGAGTCGGCGCAGCGCCTCCGCCAGCGGCGCCGCCTCCACCGGCGCGCACTCGGAGAGGACGTCGTCGTTGAGCGCGCCTCCGTCCTCGACCAGTCGGTAGTAGCTTTCCGGCGCGAATGCGCTCTCCTCGGCCGCCTTCCTGCCCGCCGGTCGACCGAAATGACGACTGATCAGCTCCTGGCCCATTTCGCAGGCGACGCGCGGATCTGCAGCGAGCGTGGGCAGTGGAGGGGCAATGGTACCACCACCAACCAACCTAGACTCTTCTCTCGGACGAGCCAGTCAATCAGATCTTGCCCTTTGAAGCAATTGGCCCGTGTCCCCAGGAGACCGGACTTGCGTTCTTTGACGAGTCCCGCTTTCTTCATGTCCCGAACCAGCAAGGCGTACTCGTCAGGCTCGCACACAAACTCCGAATCTAAGGATGGGGTGGAGGGGGTCAGTGACGTCAGTCGTGCCACGGTGAAGCCGAACCCTCATCCATGTCGGCGAAGCCTGACGACGCGTCGGGAGGCTGAGGCGCTTCGGGCGGTGGGTATTCCTCCTTGATCTTTTGTATGAGACGATTCAGTGTCGCTTCGTCCTGTGGTAAACAAGGGGGGATTTCCACAGAGAAGGATTGAAGAGTTGAGCGCACAAGCTGCTGCAGTTCGGCGTTGCCGCCGACGTGCTCCTCGTTGAAGAAGATCTGGGGCACGGTCGACTGGCCACCCGTCAGTCGGCTCACCTCGCTGCGCATCTACGACAACAAAAAACGAAGCGACGATTGTCGGCATGCGCCACACACGACGGTCATCATTCATTGAGACGTGTGGAAATCGGTCGAGAGAGACGTCGACGAAGGGCAGCTGGAGGTCGCCCAGTCGGCTCTTGGCGCGCAGACAGTGGGGACAGCCGACGATCGAGAACACCACCACGCGGCCCTTCCACTCTGCTGGCTCAGCAACAGCTGCCATATCTGGGGCGATTGAGTACAACAGCGATATAATTTATGCAAATTCGACAGTTAATTGGTCAACGTATACGACGCGCGCTGACTTCTTTTGAATGACCACCTACAGTACTAACGTCGCTCACACTTTACACACGCGTTGTCCTTCCAACATTTAAAATTTGATTTTTTGTACTCGTATTTGAATAATTCAGCGCTCGCTGTGCTTCCTACGAGAAGCCGTCATGCCGCACGGTATGTGAAGCAATGAGCATTGTAGTACCTACGAGCGCGCGTACAGCTTCATAATTTTGAAAAAACATAAGTGCACATATCCGCTTGTGTCTATGTGTCATTATTTGTGTGTATATGATGCATTCAATGCTGAAGTGCAACTATTACAAGCGCTGTGTCGCCTGTCACTGTAGAACGCACTGTGTGTGATTGCTAGGACAGTCTTGCTCGACGAGAAAGCCACAGCGGCTAACTAAACTAACTGCGGCAGCGCCCACCCCACAGCGAGGGCTCGGTGGCGATGGCGGGGGCGGCATACGCCAACGAACGCTTCGTCCAAACTCGTGGAGTGGGCGGCGTTCAGCACGTGTTCCAAGGTTCACTCATTGTATTGGGCCGACAGCGAAACGTGCGCTCGAAGGGAGAAGCGGTTACGCGTCACACGACACACATCACTGCAGCTAGGTCACCCACGCGACCCAAAAGAGGTCGACAATCGACATGCAACGCAAGCCTGGTAGAGGCAACGGCCTAAGCGACAACACGAACAGAGTGACGACGCTAATGTACAGCTGCTCCAGGGCCCTGAGGAGGGAGGGGAGGGTCACCGGAAAAGGTTACGAGAGTCCACCAGGGCGGGCGGAGGGATTCCCACCACATGGGCACGTCATCTGGTTCCAGCGTGTCGGAGGGCACCTCACGGGTTCGGCGGTCGGCGGCGTCAGTCGAGCGCTTACTGGACGCTGTCCGCGACGCGGCCGGGCGCGCGGTCGAGGCGCGTCGGCAGGCGGACGACCGCGTGCTCGGCCACCTCATGGCCTACCGGAGAGGGCAGAGAGGCGAGCGCACCCGCGGACGACAACTTCCGCTTCCAGGACGCGCAGCAGCTCGGTAGCGGACGACGCTGAGTCGCTGAAACCTAGCGTCGTCACCATCGAGCCCTGTGGTGTGAGGCTCCCTGACGACGTACCTTGGCGCGTGTCAGCAAGCGTCGGACCGCTTTCTTCGGTGTCGGCGTCGTCATCAGCCTCGTCGACGTCAGCAGGTACATCGCCGTTGAGCGACAGAAGCGGCTGAATGAATTGTTGAAGTTTGCTTGGTGGAGTGGTCGCGTCGCACGAGTGGTCGCCACCCCACCTGCCCCGCGGCAGCCTCACAAGCGCTCGCCATCTCCTCCGCCGTGTCTCCTGAAAGTGATTCACGCTTTGTTTTGACAATTTCATTCTTGTGAAATCAGGGGTGGGGACCGCCACAACCCCTCCCCCTGGGGGACTGAGAGGGGCGGAAGTGACTAACCAGTTCGACTCCCACATGAATCTCGCGCGTTTGTCCGACGCCAGTGCCGAACCGCAGGAGAGGAGTGGCTCCAGGTGAAGACAGGAGTCGGCGGCGTCGGCCAGGGCAGGGCGCTGGACGGACCGCGGTGGTCAGAGATCCAGAGATTCCCAAGAGATCAGCAACTTACGCGATTCTTTTGACATTCTTGTAGGGAGGTTGGCGTCGAGCAGGAAGCGGAGTTCGTTGGGCCCAGCTCGCTGTCGTCAGAGAGGACGGAGAGCATCGCGTCGGCCTCGACTCGAGTTCCAGGCCTACCACCACCAAGTAGTTTCCACTTCCTAGAACATCCAACTTTCTTCATTGCGAATTTGTCGGCACAGAGATAAGTTTCGCAACGAAATTAAATTTTATCTCACCGCGCTTTCCCGGAATTTATAAAATGAACATTCACAATTTCTTGGTAACTTTCCAGATAGTAAATTCCTCTTGACATGCAAACAATGCACGCGTTCTATAAACGACGTTCACCAAAATTCAAAATTCAAAATTCAAAATTCGGAATTCGTAATTCGCTTTTACTAATAGCCGGAAATCTTCCCATATGCACCATATGCACCATATGCACGGGGCCTTCGTTATTTCGGTGCGACATTTTTCTCTCTTGTCTCTCCGTCTCGCATATCTCTAAACCGGGGGGGGGGGTTATCGGGTGACCGAAGGCAACCGCCACTTTTAGGCACACTGCGTTTTGAGCTCACCACCTCCCCACCTCCCTAACCTTTAGCCTTAGTTTTAGGCTTAGGCTTAGGCTTAGGCTTAGGCTTAGGCTTTTGTTTTAGTCTTTGCTTTGGCTTAGGCTTTTGCTTTTGCTTTGGCTTAGGCGTTTGAGTTCGTCTCCAGGCTGCGCGCACTGCAGGCCGACTGCAGTTAGTTTTTCCCGGCTTGTGTGTACATGTAAGTACGCGTACGTTAAACGGTAACCCACAAGTTGTTGTATCAAAGTGTACTTTACTTGTTCATAGGCCCATGAGTGTCTTCTTCTTCTTTTCTCGGGGCGGCTCTGACGGCGTCGACAGAGGCCGCCGACGCCGGAGCAGAGAGCGTCCGCGCTTGGGCGCTATATACTCTCTAACAGCCGTAAACAGAAATTGTTCCACCCCACAGGAGGAGGTACGAGACCTGTCGTTGGGTGGTGTTCGGAGCAGGCTGGCCTTTAGGACCACCTGGTAGGGTAATTGCCGTTCGACAGGAACGGCTAACAGGAGTGACGCGCCGTCCGGCGGTTTAAATTGACTAGGTGGCTAGGCTGGACTAGTACCTAGTGTTAGGTATTTGATCCTGATCAGGTATCCCACGGCTAGGGCGGTGGTGACGGCGACCAGGACGTCCTCCACTGAACCTCCAGCGGCAACGGCCTCAGGCCAAGGCGTCCGCGGGCCCAAGCGGAGACCACCAGGCCACCTCCATCACGACCTCTCCAGTGGACCTTCTCTCTCTCTCTACTGGAGGCTCAAACGAGTAGAAGCAAGACCTTGCGGTCTGACACGTATTCCCGAGAAACGCGCTGCTGAGTCAGTACGTACTCTGAGAGCAGGACGCAGGGGTCTAGGACCTCACGCAGTAGACTAGACGCACTACGGACCGGGTCACCATCAAACCTGTTCCGCGGCACTGTCTTCGGGGCAAGGCCCCTGCCCACATGGACCTGTTAAACAGAAAGCGTAGTAGCTTTATAGGAGCTCGATGAAGAGCGATAGGTGTGTGTGCGCGCCGTTAGGGGCTAGCCCCCTCCCGCCGTGGCAATTTTGAGCCCACGGTCCAGCCCAGCAGCCAGATCGGTAGCTGGCTCCGCTTGCCTGGAGGCCAGGCGCCAGGGAGGGCCCATGAGTGTCGTTGGTCACTGCTTTCCACATTCTATCGATCGAGTGCGCCGAGTGTCTCTCGTCAATGATTAGAGATTCAGTCCACATTCATTCATCTAATAGTTTATCTAATTGAACCGTTGCCTTGCCTTTGCCGCTGGCTAGCACCAGCCGGACCCGCCTGCAGTACTCCTCTATGGGTCACAGTCACGAGCGATCCTTTGACCCGGCGGCTCCCATGGGCCGTTTGTTGCATTGGTATTCTCCTTGTCGACAGCCGACAGCCGAATTGCATTGTCGTCGTCCGCTCGTTGAGCGCGTCCAATTATGGGAGCGGACGCGCGTGACAGAAGCCATGGCCGACGCGCGCCACCGCCGGCGCCGCTGCGCAGTCGCAGTCGCCAAGGAAGGAACGCGAAAGCGACAACATGTCCAGTGGCAACCAGCCCTGCCTTCCGACCAGTCTTCGACCCGAACCAGGGCCTGCTTTCAATGTCCAGAGTCCGAGCAGTTAGCGTAACCTAAATGTTCAGAAGTTGCTTCCTGCGTCGTTGGTTTGTTTAAGTTGTGAGGGCATTGTGACTGGGTCAGGCAAAAGGCTGAAGTCAAGAAAGGCTGCCGCGAGTCGTCGCAGCAGCGAGAACGGCGAATTCGCGGCCCTGTCGGCCGCGCTGCCTATCTCCAAGCAAATTAGTCAACAGCTGCTAGGTTGTTCTTGGTAAACCAGTGATTGCAGACACAGACACACACACAGACACACAGACACACACACACAGACACACACACACACACACACACACACACACACACACACACACACACACACACACACACACACACACACACACACACACACACACACACACACACACACACACACACACACACACACACACACACACACACACACACACACACACACACTCAGACACACTCACACACTCACACACACACACACACACACACACACACACACACACACACACACACACACACACACACACACACACACACACACACACACGATACTAAATACAGTACGCGACACCATACTCGTGTGTGCTACTTCGCTCTCCTTCTGCTTTACAGACTTACTCTGTCATTCATAGAATCCAACACTTTCTACAATTATTTGCAGTGTCCCAGAAAACGACTGGCGCAAACCGAACAGTACAACTCTGGCTTTCAGATAAAGCAACCGTCGTCCGACTGTCGATTTGCTGCTTGAAGCTACATCGGTTTGCACTCGCCGGAAGCCCTCCTTGGATGGCACCCATCGAGCCCTGGGAGAGCTACGACGCAGTGACCCTCAAGCATCTCGAGGTGAAACTTTTTTTTGGCTGAAGCTTTGCCTCGAGCGCCACTCGCGCCCACTTCAGGTGCTCGACGGCTTTCTCATTTGTCTGGACGCGGGCGCCGTTTTCACCTACGTCTCGGAGACCGTCAGTCTGAGTCTCGGCCTCTCACAGGTGCCCCGCGTGCATCTGACATTACAAGCAAGGATGGCTCGTTCAGATAGACATGATTGGCAATCCCATTTATGACTACGTGCCTGTCGACGACCGAGCGGCTCTTTCTGCTGCCTTTTCAAGCATCCGTAGGAGTTGTCGACCGCCGCATCGCTTGAACTGTACAACAGCTGTGCGCGCTTAGAACGCTCGAAGGAATCTGTGGTCATTTTGTTGCGACTTCGCTCGACGTTGTTGAAGCGCGCTCGTAAGAGCGGCAGCGGCCGCTCTTCGTCTGGCGGTTTCAAGGCGCGGACGTCTGGCGGTAGGGCGCACGAGGTGAAATAGATGGGGGGTGCGCGCTGCAGAGCATGGCGCTGAGCTGCGCGCCGCGGCTCTGCGGGACGACGGGCCGCCTGCTCGGCTACTGCGTTTATGCCGACGCGCTGCTGACGCGCCACGCGGGCCACGCGCGGCTCCAACAGTCCGACTTCGTCATCTCCACCGGACAGCAGCTGCTCATTCGCTATCTCGACCCCAAGTACGCGCCGCAGCTTCGGCCTCCCTCTGCTGACAAAGGAGGCCCAGTCGACTTTTGCTGTTGCAGGGCGGAGCTGCTTCTGCACATTTCACTGGCCGGAGGAGACATCGCCAAAGGGGTGTCGCTGTACCAATTGGTGTATCCGAGCGACGCCCCAGTTCTTCGGACAATCCACGAGCAGGGTGTGTGCACGCCCTCGGTTTAGAGACAGCTTCATTACTCTCGGTCATTAATTAGTGTTGCGCCACGGCTCGAGCGTGGGCACGTACTTGCGTTTGCTGCGCTTCTTCGACCACGAGGCACAGGACATTTGGGTGTACGCAACCGCTGTACGCGTCGACCGCGCCACCAAAGCTGGCGCTGGCGCAATGGGCTCCGCCGAGCCGCTCATCACCTTTCTTCTCAACGCCATCGAAAAGCCTATGACCATGCGTACAGAACAGAAAAAACAACTTATCGTAAGTAAATGAGCAAATGAAAGTTGAAACACTCCACTTCTGATGAACAAGGTACATATTTACATTTGTGTAACTAGGTACTTGCGTTGGGTTGCGTATTTGCGTTGCGCTTCGTATTGAGTTTTTTGTGCGCTAACTTTCCATTCAGAATTCTGGTTCAGTCCTTGCGTCAGCCAATACTTTCATCGAATTTTCGATTGCTAGCCTTCTGCTACACGTCTGCGGACTCTCCATATTTTATGTAGTCGTTAGCGAGCGGTAGCACATTGACGTCCCCTGGGTAGGTGAGTACCGTACTGCTCCTTGGTCTACAAGTTCCCTTGGTCTTCGTGCCCATATCAACAGACACGCACAAGCAGCGTCATTGCGCACCAAAATAAAAGCGGACGCATGGGACGATGAAAATGTGCGTTGCCGAAGAATTTTGTCTGAACGGTCGCTAACTGTTAATCGTCGTTGTTGTGCTGCGAATCTATCGTAGGAGGTGAAAAGACGAGGGGCACAATGGTTGAGAAGAAGCAGAAGAAGCTTCCCTCCGTGCCGGAGACGCTGCTCAAGAAGCGCAAGGCAAAGACGGAGCAGAAGACAAAGGAAGTCGTCTCAAAGGTGTTTGTGGGTGTCGTAGTCGTCATGTTACATACTTGGCTTATTCTACACCTGCACTCTGTTGTTCTAGATCGATGCGAAGAAGAAGGCGAAAGAAAAGCGTCGGATCATCTTCAAGCGCGCTGAAAAGTACATTCTAGAGCACAAGCAAATGCAGAAGGTGGCGTTGAAAAAGTTCAACTTGAGAAATCCTTATTCAAGGAAAGATGTACCTAGTCAAGAATGGCATTGCCCGTTAATTGTGCGGTTTCTTAAAATGCAAGCTGGTGGCGCGGCGGGGGGGGGGGGGGGGTGGAACCAGCGTCGAAACTGTTGAAGCGTGTGTGTTGGGCGTGTTGTTGGATGTTGTGTCGTCGTCGTTGTTGCAGCAAGAGGTGGCGCTTCGCCGCGCGGCCGCCAAGCACGGCAACTTCTACGTGCCTGCCGAGCCGAAGTTGGCGTTCGTCGTGCGCATTCGCGGCATCAACCAGATCCACCCGCGACTCCGCAAGGTCCGCTCTCCTCCTCCCTCCTGGCGTGCCGTCGCCGTCCCGTTCATCGCGGGCGTGATCATTGCAGATCCTGCAGCTGCTGCGCCTGCGCCAGATCAACAACGGCGTCTTCGTCCGCCTCAACAAGGCGACGGCCACGATGCTGCGACTCGTAGACCCCTACATCGCCTGGGGCTACCCCAGTATGAAGACCGTACACGACCTCATGTACAAGCGCGCACACGCCAAGGTCCGTTGTAACTTGTCTCCCCCAACTTCACTCTCAGTTTCGGGAATGAGAAAGAGAACGTGCACAAACTGTCCCCTCCCACCACACCGCCGCCATTCAGATCGAGAAGCGGCGCATTCCGCTGACGGACAACAAGCTGATCGAGGAGCACCTCAGCAAGAAGGACATCATCTGCATCGACGACCTCATCCACGAGATCTACACGGTGGGGCCCAACTTCAAGGCGGCCACCAACTTCCTCTGGCCCTTCAAGCTGAACACGCCCACCGGAGGTGCGCCTCTCCCTGCCCCCCCCCCTTCCCGCCTGGCAGGCAGTGGCAGTGCCACAGTTGTTCAGGCTGGACGAAAAAGACGATCCACTTCGTCGAGGGCGGCGACTTCGGCAACCGCGAGGACAAGATCAACGCGTTGCTCAAGCGCATGATCTAGACGAGAGACAGCCTCCTGTTGAGCCCATTTCTTTGTCGTACGTTGCGTGCCTCCGCGCCCCTGAGACAGAGCGTTGTTGAACGTTGATGTTTTGAGAGGAAGATCGGTTGAGTCACGCGACTGTCGTCGTCGACGTACAGAGTTTCGCGCTGCCGTTCTGCGGCGTTCACGAAGTGTGGGGAAGGTAGCCTGTAGGGGCAGTCAGCGTCTTCTACGGCAAGGTGTTCGGCCGTCGTGGCTCCAGCTACCCATGTCTGTGTGGCACTGCCAGTTATCGGCTCGTTCGTCGAGAGGCCAGGCAGCGTTGTCGCGCTAAGAACAGCAACATATCACGGCGGCAGCGTGCTTCGGCGGTCTCGCCCGCCCGCTTTATCGAGCGCGCGTCGCAGCGGCAGCGAGCGTGCCTGCTAGTCGGCGGACTGAGTCGCGTTGCCCGGCCAGTCTTGACAATCATTGGCTCGAGCAACGGCCTCGACAGGCGCGTCGCGATGCCGACCGAGCTGTTGGTGGCGGAGGCGAGCGCGCTGTCCGAGCACTACCTGACGCGCCACTCGCCGCCCGCCCTGAGTCGGTGCTGGACGGCGCTGTGGGGTGCGTTGCGCCATCCGCGGCTCGGCGCCCTCCTCGTCGCCTACTTCAACCTGGCCGTCAACGGCGTCTTCGTCGCCCGCTACGTGACGGCGGGCAGGGAGCGCGGATACGCGCCCAGTGCGCCTCTCTTCTTCGCTAGTCGATAGTTGCGCCTGCATGGAAACGCGTTCCAGCGCTGTGCGGCATCGTGCTGTTCATCGCACTCTCCGTCGACGGCTGCCTGCTGTTGGCGGCGCACACGAACCGGCTGCGCTTCCTCCTCTGGCCCTACATGATCTTCTACGGCAGCTGCCTCTTCGGCGTACAGACGCTCGTCTTCGTCAACACCTACCTGTCAGTTCTCGTCGCCCTTTGCTCCAGCCACCGCTGGGTGGGACCCTCGCCTGTGCGCCATTTAGGCACGAGAGCTTTGTGTCGGACGTGGAGGCGAGCACCAAAATTCTGGCCAACTTCGCGCTGCTGCTGGTGCGCATGTCGAGCGTGTGGCTCGTGGCGCGCTACTACGACTACGCGCACCACGACGGCCAGAGCCAGTCCCACGGCAGCCCCGATGCCGGCGCCGCGGGAGCGCGCACGCCGCCACCGCCCTCCTACCGTGACACCGTCCGCGTGGTCGTCGAGGAGGACGAGCCACCGCCGCCCACCTACGAAATGGCCGTTCTGCTGCTCAATCAGAGGAGGGAAAGTCTTGTCAAGTGAAGCAAAGTGAACGCTTGCTCTCCGGTGCGTACAATTGTGTACACCTCCCACAAGAGAAAATGACACGCACAATCTTTTCAAACGATCAAACGCACTCCTCAGAGCATAACATCCCAGGAATTGACGGAGCCACAATCAGGGCTGACGTGTACATCAGGAGCGGTGCTGTTGACCACAACCGCGGCGGCGGAAGTTGCTTGGGAAGGGGCTCGCTTGCGCCCTCCCGTCGCCGTCAGTGACATAGACGGACATGCCGCAGTCGGCGTCTGGCTGTGCCGTCCAAGCGTATGTCGAACGCCGAAACGCTCGTCGATGCCCATCAATATCAGCACACGGCATCGAATCGTCCTGTTGAGCGCCAAGTAGATGAGTCCATTCGATCCTAAGGCGCCTCAGACGTCTGACAGCGCAGCGACACGGTACCCTTGGTTGTAATGGTTTGACTAGGAAGGATGTGGTTGTAGCCGATGGTGCGTACCGTGTGCGAGAATCCAGAGGAGACTAAGCGCTTGCAGGAGGGGCACGGAGAGGGAAATGCGCGGCACGACGACGTAGAGGAGGGCCGCGCTGCCCGTCAGAGCGCAGATGATGCAGGACTGGAAGAGGACGCGCCGCTCGGCGTCCACGAGCTGACGGTGTCGGTGCGCCACGACCCGACTTTGGCGACGAATGAGCCACAGTACAGTGAAGTAGCAGCCGAACAATACAATCACCGTCGCCACGTTGTTCATCACGTGTATGGTGCTGCCGATCTGTACGGAATGCGAGGTCGGTAACGGCTCTCGCAGGGTGGCAAAATGCGTAACTCAGTAACCTGCTTTCCAGGAAAGACGTATAATCCCCACGAAGAGTGATAAATGACGGTGGCGAAGGAAGAGAGAAAGAAGACAGAGATCATCAAACCGTAGGCGTAGCAAAAGCCAATCCAGAGCCAAATCGCTCTGCCTGCGAAGAGACGCTCGCTCAGCTGAGGGGAATGAAGTTTCGACATCCGATTGGCCGCTAACGTGAGGCAGGTGGCACAGTAGCCGGCCCATGCGCCTGAACGTCCTTGAATGTGCAGTACTCGGCTCCGCTGTCGCCAACGTATATATGTAACGCACCCACCCACTGCGAAAGCACCAGCGACTTTCATAAGTCGGTAGTTGGCAGCGTCGCAGTACGATGCACCGACAGCGGAGAAATATGCCGGCAAGTAGGCGGCGAAGACGAGGTTGAGGACGTCTAGCAGGCCCATGGCGGTCATGATCTTGAAGCAGCTGTTCGTCCAGAGCGGAGCACGGGCCATGACCAAGAGGCAGGGCACGTAGAAGACGAGCAACACGCTCGACAGGCACCCATACAGCGCCGACACCGACCAGTTGGCCTCCATTCGCGACGACGCGCTGCAGTTCATCGTCGCCGACTTGCTCGTCGCTTACTCGCCCGTCTTTGCTGCTAAATGAGTCGGAGTTGGTCGAGCGAAACACCCCACAAACACCATACGTCCAGAGAAAGCGGACACGCGCGGTCCTTCCGCTTCCATTTCGCGATAATCGACGGCTACGGCCAGTAAGTAATGCCAGCCGAAGAGGCGCCTGCATCAAAGGTTTCTGGCTCATTCTGGCCACGCTCTACAGAGCCGAGTTGATGGAGCTGAGAAACCGCTTGCTGACACACAATGCAGCGCGTACTAAGTATGTCAACCGCGAACGACGCAACAGTCGGCGAACGACCACTCGGTAAATTCTTTCTGGACGCTAGCACAAGTCCAAGCACCCAGCGCGTCCCGCACACACAAAATCAAACAGAACTTTGTCAAGAAATTGACGTGGCGTGGTGCCGTCAACACCAAAGGGTCAATCAAGTGCTTCGATTGGCAGACCGCCGGTTGGCTACTGTCAGTCGCGAACGCGGCCCGTGGAACCGCCAGGAGGTACGCGTCGTCTTCGAGCCGGTTTAGCGTCGATTGCCGCTCTTTCAATTACACGCCTAGCTGGCGAGGCAATACATGTGCCCAGACTTAGCTCCCGGCGATTTACTCCCTTGAGGAATAAGACTAGCGCATAGACAGCGATGCGTGTGGCATGCGATGGACTTGCAGGAAGGTTCGTTTACTACAGATGCTCAGTTTCAACGAAGGTCTGCAAATTATGGGCCATGAAGTTCAGCGACCGCACGTAGTCTCATCGTAGATCCCTCAGGCCTGACTAACGCGAAGGAAGTGCGTTCTCTCCCCAGATAATGGCACCGTACTCTGTTGGTCCAGCTCTAGTTGGCAGTCGCATAATTTGACGCACGCACGCACACGTGAATACGTGTACCTATATTCCATAGAATGAAGTATATACACCACCTTAAGGAGTAACATATGGCACCCTTCCTCCAAGGGAATTGCCCGCAGTGACGCTCACAGGGGCGCATCGTATGTCATAGTATAATTTATTGGTTTGTAGAGAACCTTGCAGGGAAGCTTGTTGCACATTTCCACTGATGAGTTTATCCGCTAAGAGACTGATGCTCTCACTGACATGTGCACATGAAGGAGACAGGTGCTTGTAGCAACACGGTCCTACGGTACGTGTCCGAGGAGGAGAAGGTTGGTCGTTTTCTTGTTCAGCACAGAGGTGGACAGCAAATTTAAATTCAAATCTTACGAGACATACCCAGAAGCCTAATCAAAGGCACGCGAATGCGAATCCAATTGCTTCACCAACACAGATGCAATTACTATGATTAGCCTCCCACGTCCAGGCGCTCTAACCTTGGAGCCCGGCGATCCACGCCCGCGTAATCTATTCTGAGAGTGTGCGTACAAGTAATGGAAGTAGGTACGGGGTAAGTAGAGTACATACGGTACTCTGTCGGCCGTACAGACAACTAAGCAAGCCCTGCTGGTCCATAGTTTGCCGTTCGAATGCTCGGTGAGCGTGCGCTAGTGTTTTGTATCCAGGATGTTGGTCGACAGGTGGGCGTTGCAGCGAGCGGTGTTGTCGGCCAGCAGACCAGGCAAGTTGTCGATGCGCAGCACGTCGATTTGGTGCGAATCAGATCGATACGTTATAATCCAAAGGCTAATTCCCAGTCGGGCAAAGAGCGCGCGCCCTGGGACAGCAGAGGGCGCCATAAAACAAAGCCTTAATCTAGTATTGATGTCCTTAGCGTTCCGACGGCAGCGGCCGGGGCCGCGGCGTGACAGAGTGTCGGTAATGCCTTTACATTAGAGCGGCGTCTTGCCCCGCATTCTCTTCGTCATCGTCGGCGCCATCCGCGTCGACAAGAAGCCCGCTGTCGACAGGCGAGCCGGCCGCCGAGACGGCAAGCGATGCGCGCACAACTCCGTACGGTCGCGTTCGTCGGCCTCTGCTTCCTCGGTACGCGCGTGTCGATTCGCGTCAGCCGCTTTTCGCTTGCGAACTCAACCACTCACTCGGTTCTTGGCAGACTTGCTGCACGGCCAGAGAGAGCGGAGCTTGCACTGCAGCGGCAGTCTCCAACTTCCGAATTTGAAAACTGGCCAGTATTTGACCGAGATACGAATGCCCAGACTGTCGGCAGGCGAGTGATCTCGGCCGAACTGACGTTGCAGTGGGCAAACCTACACAACCAGAACTGAGCGCATAGGTGACCAAGATCTGAAAGGAAAGCTGCTCTGCGTCTGGATCATTCATACTCCGTCGCCGGAGTACGCACTGACCGTCAAGCGCTACTACCCCATCGAGACGAGCCGTGCCGCTGGCGGCGGGCGGAGAAGCGGCAAGGCGCGCGGGCCTGCCGACTCGGGCGTCATCGTCGTCTACGACGGACTCGTGCCCGTCAGCTCCAAGCGGCTAGTCGTGTGAGCCTCGTCGGGTGCCATCTGAATGCCGGCTCCTTTCTGTGACCTTGCAGCTGCGCTCTAACCTCATCTTGCACGGCCGTCAGCAGTCGCGGCACCGCACTCCGAGTGGAAGTCTTGACCGAGGTCACCAGCGCTCCGTACCGCTTTCTCGTGGAAGCTGTCTACCGCAGCGCTACTGCCGCCTGCTCGCCCAACGCCGGTACGCTCGTCTCGACGCTTCGAAGTTGACACGCAACACTGTATGCCTCTCGTTCCACAGACTACACCTTCCCGCTTTTATTCGTCGCCTTAGTCATGAGCTCTGCACCTCTCTCGAAGCTGCTGTCTGCATAAGCAGACAAATCGATGAAGCGTGTTCCTACTGTTGTTTTTTTTGCTTGTCCAGGCGTCGACTGATAGCGTTTGTAGATAATTGGTGGTACACATATTTGTACGTGCGATTAACGAGCGTGTTGTCCGTCTCACGCTTCCCAACCTCCGCTGTCGTTGTCGGTAGTCGCATTCTTCTGGCGCGCCGAGGACCTAGAAATTATTTTTCGTATTACTCTTTAGTATCAGTGCTGAACGTAAAACCTATTGTATCACGTAAAATATTTGACGTGCGATTTCCTAAATAGAAATATAAAATGAATCGAATGTTTTGTGCTGCTTCTGCGGCACTGTTGACGCTTTCTGGATATGTTTGCCTGTGTGCTGCCAATCCAGCCTTGGACTCGAGCCTGGAGGAACGGTCGCTTACAGGTAATGCTTGTGCTCGCCAGTGCAGTATATAGAACCGATAGCCTCAAAGTTTTAGAACGCGCTCGGGGGTGCTGCGCCACCCTCTCCGACCTCTGCCTGCGACCGAACGAACAACTGGGACCGCATAGCGCCCGCTCCGTTTACTGCTGTCGGCAGCTGAGGAGCGCAGCGCGCTCCTTCCGCAACGCTCGCCTAAGCGTGCGCCTTTGCTGCCGTTTCTGGAACCGAGAACTTCGGTGGCGTCACGATTGTCACACTTTGCTGAGCGACACTGCACTCTTCAAACCATGTATCGATGAACGCAGCAGCGACTGCCTCCTCAACAACGCAACAACCGGCACGAATCACACGGCTTCGGCATCCAGTCAAACAGATCTTACGAGCGGTGAAAGAACCGCAAGACGTCGCCGAAGACGTCGGCAATCGGCACCGATGGCCGCGGTGGAAGGACCTAGAGCGATCCATGAGCAGCGTGGAAGTGCTAGGAGACGCCGAACAGAGCGGATCGTCCGCTCCTTGACTTGCACTCTCGTCCTTGTCGACGCCGTGCTGCTCAGCTTAGTGGGTGCCTGGTACACAACGAACGTGTTCTTCCGGCTGCGCGGCATGCCCGACTTCTTCACCATGTGGAGCTTCAAGAGCATTGTCGCCACCATGCACAACGTCGACTGGTCTTTGGTCGAGAAGACGACAATTCGCAATCGGCTAGGGAACCTGCGCGTCGACAAGGCTGTTGAACTGCTCGCAGTCGTTGACCGCTGCAGGAAGATGTCGAAGAATCCGTACATCTTGCGTAAAAGCCGAGTGGACGAACAAACGCGTCATCTTCGTCTGCTCTGCTTTCCGCTTTACAAGCGCTTCCTCATGAGGCAGCTGTTGCTACGAAGCGCTCTCGAGGATCGCGCTTCCGACAGAAACGTGAATGCGTCGTCGAGTCTGCGAAACAGGACGCGACGCGCATTCGTCGACGTTGCAGGCGCAGCGCGTGACGCTTGAGCACCTGGACGGCGGCGGTGTCGAAACGTCATTCGGCGAAACGACTGCTTTCGTGGACGAACGCACTCCAGACGACATTGAGGATGTGAACGAAAACAATTTCTTTGGATACACGCTAACGACATTTGATGAGAAGATGCCGCTGATGAACGCAGCTGAAGACCGAAAAAGCGCCGTGGATTCGAAATTGGTTTGGCAAGCTAGTGCCTTCACTGCCAAGCGGCTATTACCATGTATCTCGTTTTGCTTGCTTTAGAGCGTACGGTTTCCGGGGGTCGAGGAAGAGTCAGTTGACAATGTTCCTGCCGAGGTATACTATGCGAGCAGAGATTCTCGAGGAAGTCGACACGCTCGTTGCAGCGCTGGGTGTTTACGCGTCGTCGACGAGCTGCTGAGCGGGCCTCGGTATTCGGCGAGCGGCAGGTGGCGGAGAGCATGAGACAGATCGTCGTCAACAACCGCTGGTGGCAGTCGCAGCCCCGCGCCACTCACGGCCGTCACCCGGACACGACTGCCGAGCCGCTCGCCTGGCACGAGACCGTCGGCAGACGCCTCCACGTGCCGCACAAGCCACGAGAGTTCATCGGCTCCATATGTGTACGCCTGCTCGCCGACCCCGTCGAAGACGTCGTCGAACCAATCGATTCATGATACGCACCTCTGCGCTGACTAACTGACTTTTAAATACCGGTACTCTTATTCTACCTCTTGTTGTTTTCCTAGCAGAGGTGGCGGTGCAACTGTAGGACTGCCTGATTGGTTGAAGCCCAAAGTCACAGTCCACCGTCGAACAGGACAAAAGAATTTACAATGTATACGGACACATTCTAGGCATAGGTTGCGTTGGCTGGCAGCGGGAGAGTGCGGTCTGTTTACGAAATGGTTGCTAGGTTGCGCCAGCGATTGTCGTCCTCGAGCGAGCTAAAGTCTAGGGATCTCGAGTAGACGCGGGCGATGGGCTGCGGTTCTAGCAAAGTGGCGCCGCGCGCGGAACGCGTCGTGCTGACGGACACGGCCGTCGTGAAGCCATCCGACGAGGAGACGGACGCTCTCGCGCAGTTCGAAAGCGTAGGCCGCGACGTCGGCGACGGACTGCTTGGCGTCTCGGTCACTGACTCGCAGACTCGTGTATGACTGACGACTCTATCAGAAGATGTGCATGCACTTTTAGACGAACGAAGAAGATGAGTACGAAGGCGATACCAACCGAGCGAAGCTCTACGTTGGTATGTTGCGAGTCAGGAAAAACACGTACATGCATAGCTAGTCGAAAACCTCTGCGCGTGTTTAGACGACCACTTTCCTTGCACGATCGACGTCCTGTCGGCCTCGCACAGACAGGCAGGTCGCTCAGTCAAGTTCGTGCATTTTTCAACTATACGCACAGAACGAACGTTTACATTGTTGGTCGAAGTGTAATGGAATGTCGCTGCTAGACAGCGGGCGTCACGCAAAACAGAGCGTACTGTATACTGGTACTGTATACTCTGCGGTGCCCTGTAAACTAACTCGGTTCCAAGCCGAAAGGTGCCGACCGGAGACGTTTGAAAGAGGCGGCCCAGTGTCGACCGGAGCCGCCCGGAGGCGTGGTGGCAATGGGGTTTTTGGGGCTCGAATTCAATCTGAGTCTTCAGATGGAGGCGGCCGTGCGAGCTGTCAGAGCAGCCGAATCTCCTTGTAGACGGCCTGACAAGAAACGACATCGCGCAGGGATCGCTCGGCGACTGCTGGTTTCTCTCCGCCTGCGCAGCCGTCGCCGTCAATCCAAAGCTCTTCGCAAAGGTATCATGCACAGAAGGCAAGGCACCGCACATGTTCAATCGATGTTCAACCATTGATCGCTTTCGGTATTTGCTGACCGCACGGAGCAACCGTTGCAAGGCGAGTCGTATCGAGGCAGAATTCGCTTCCGTTTCTGGCGGTTTGGCCGCTGGGTGAAGGTGACGATCGACGACCAGCTGCCGACGTCCGACGGCCGCCGGCTGCTCTACGCTTCCTGCATCGACCCGGACGAGTTCTGGGTGGCGCTGCTCGAAAAGGCTTACGCAAAGTTGGCTTCCGCATGCCAAGTTATGCGCGAGGGAAGCAATGAATGGTCAGCTGCTGCTCGTCGCAGGCTCCACGGCTCGTACGGCGCGATCGAGGGCGGCCAGTCGATGGACGCGCTCGTCGACCTGACGGGCGGACTGGCCGAACGCTACGAGCTCGCCGACCACGACGAAGACGACCTCTTCGAACGTCTCGGCCACGCCTCCTCCAACGGCGCCTTCATCACGTGCTCCCGAAAAGTCAGCCACGCTCCAGTCGCCTCTGTCGACCTACCTGTGTACAATTTGTATCTGCGTGAATATTGAAGGGCAACTGGAAGACGCAAGACCAGTCGGCCGACGAAAACGGCCTCATTGCTGGGCACGCCTATACCGTCACGTCGGTGAATAAGGTGTCGCGGCCTTCGCTCACTTAATTCTACCGTATGCTAAACTTAGACACTTGATTTAAAAAAAAAATGTAAATTAAAATATGACTTGTCAATCAATGCGCTACTGTAATCTGCCAGAGATTTCATTTGATTCTTGACATCGTCATAGTTATTTGCGTATTTTTACATTTCCAACCTTAGCATATTTACGTTTCTATCACAATATCCAGACTTAGTACGAGTACTAAGTACTATGTGCTAGTACAGTGAATACAGTGTACTATGTACTACTACTACTACGATTTAGCTCACGACAACGGACGGACAAGAAAGGTTGCTACGTATCCGGAATCCTTGGGGATCGGGCGAGGAGTGGAATGGCGCTTGGTCGGATGGGTGAGCCAGGGGGTGGGGTGGGGCGGGGCCCGCATGTCGTGACATAGAATATTCTCAAGGGACGAGCGGTGGTCCTCCGTGGATGGGGAAACGAAACGCTGGCTCGAGCTCAAGGAGAGCAGTGACGGCGAGTTTTGGATGAGTCTGCGCGACTTCGGCGAGCGCTTTCAAGAGGTCTGCGCGCTGACGCCCGCCCAGTGGGAGCGGAGCGCGACGTGCGTGCGAGCTGCAGGTGACCATCTGCACGCTCGAGCCCGACTTCGACGGCGACGGCGTCGGCGACGCATGCGGCTCCATGTGCGTCCTCCACGGTCAATGGCGCGTCGGCGAGACGGCTGGCGGATGCCGCAACGACATCCAGGCATTCGCGACAAATCCCCAGTTCCAGCTGACGGTCCAGCAGAGCAGTCGAAGTGATGCATGCCATGACGACGAGTCCAACAAAGACTGAGTTCGTCAACTCGTGCGTGCCATTTTGAGGCGTCGACAGTAGAAGCGCCTGGGACCGTACACGCGCTGGCGACGATCGGCCGGTGACGAGCAGCGTGGTCATCGGCCTCATGCAGGAGCACAGGAGATCGCACAAGGATCGCAGACTAGAAATGCTGCAGATCGGCTTTGTCGTTTACAAGGTAAGTGACTTCTTCCGCCATCTGTAGTTGTTGCACATTTTAAAAGGCGAGCTGCGCTGGCGTTTGTTTTAGGCGGAAGAGGATGGCCAGCGTCTGCAGGCTAAACACTTCCTGTACAATTACGACGTGGGCAGAAGCGGGGTTTACGTCAACTTCAGAGAGGTGTGCGCCCGCTTCACGCTCTCGTCCGGGTAAAAACAAACAGACGACAGCAAGCCAAGTGGGGTAGAAAGTATTGAGTGAGGCACACTCTTAGGCATTACGTCATAATTCCCACGACATTCAACAAAGGAGAGCCGGGCTCGTTTTTGCTGCGCGTCTACTCGGAAGGCGAAATCGAGTTCAAGTGAGTATTCAGGGTCCGCGCCTCGCTACAGTTTCCAGCTATCGTTCCCATAGAATCCTGCCTGACAAGTAGCAATGATCCTCGGCACAACGTGGCGACTGGCGACCCTACATATGTTGACCGAGAAAACGATACAAACGCTCCATCATGATACCGGTTTTTTAAGGCCGTACAACTGATGTTGCCTTTATGTTCAACGTGCCTGTTGATCGTCAAGACACTCTTGATCGTCAAGACGCATTTTAGGAGCTGGCTACGGTCTAAAAGAGGCAGCTGGATGGCAGCAGACTGCAGCTGCTTGTCCCCGGGATTGTTGCTCGGAGGATTGTCTTTCGAGCGACGCGGCCGCGTGGCACGGGCTTGGGCCGAGGGCAGCGCGGCGGGCCTTGGAAGGTCGTCAGCTGCCGTGGCGCCGCGGAAGGAAGAGGCGCTTCCGGCAAGGCAGGCGACGCGGCCGCCGGCTTGCAGAGTCACCCGCTCGGTAGCGAGCGTCCAGAGACGCGCCTCGCTCGCTCCCGTCGCCGCTGAGAGCGGATGAAGAAAGGAGTGCGAGCTGTGAAAGTCGCTGATGTCTAGCGAAGCGCAGCTGGCGAAATCGAGTTCAAATTTGCGCGGGCGGAGGCGTCCCAATGCGGCGGGTCGATAAGTTCCCCCTTCGATAGACGGCCGGGCACGCGCTCCATTCTGCTCGGCTCTCAGCTCCTTAGCTGCCAAATGCCGGTACCGTGCCCTCCTGTTTTTGCTCACTTCTTTTTTCAGCAAATGTTTACGCGAACCCGTGTAGCTGCCGGACATCGCGGCTTGCTAAGCTTGTAGTTGGAGCTTGCAACAGAAAGACGCCTTCATTGTTTCACGCCTTGCATTATTTGCATATGTCGGCGTCGGCGACAATGCCGCCGCCTCCGGTACTTTCATCGTCTATCGACGGTTCTATACAGCGGTCTGTCGCTGTTGCGACCGCAAGAGACGACAGGTGGGAGGAGGGCCCAGATTCCTCTTCTCAGTCGACGTCGACCTTGCTGTCCGATTCTTGGGAGGGACTTTGTCAGCAGCAAGCGGATGCTGCAGCGCGCCTCTTGTTTACCGCCCTGCAGGCTGCAGGATCCGAGGATCATTGCAGTGAAGCTGTCTGCGAGCAGTTTATCTGTCGATTTCGATCTGCTTTCAATGAACAAATTGAAGAGCGAATGGAAGAAAGTCGGTGTACTAATGATGAACGGCTGGGCGAGTGTGAGGATTCGCCGTCGAGCCGTAGTAACATGGACACAAATGGAGGGCGTGACGAGACCGTGGACGACAGCCAGAGAGTCGACACGAGCGCGTCGACAGTCAACAACGACAACTCTGCTGTCTCAGCAGCTGGCATTAAAATGAGGCAGTCGACGGCCTCAGCAACCAAACGAGCGCAAGCTGCAAAGCTGCGTGCTTCTGTGCCGCCCAACTTGGAAATTCTCATGTCCGACTCGGAACGCGACATTTCAGTGACGTCGTCAGGCGGTCGGTACTTGGAGCTCTCTATCTTTATCTGCCTTTTCAAGTTGAGCAGTTGAGTGGCCTGTCTTTATAGGTCTTCTCAACGATCGATCCGGCTCCAACTCGCCAACGGGCAAGACGACGCGTCGAAAGTTCTTGAAACGATTTCCCTCGTTGAAGGAGGTCACTCACAGCCTCTTCGCCGTCAGAAGTGCCCGATCGACCGCGACAGTGCCATTGTCAGGTAGTCCTACCGTAGTCTCCCGTGTCACCATCGACCGGAGTATAGCCATCGGCATAGGTTCGCCGCACTTAGGGGAGTTTGCGTCGGCTGCCGAGAGTGGCAATGGCGTGGTCGATGGCGAGCGGCCGGCTCGGAGTCGGTCGTTTCTCGGCGCTGCCGGTCGGAGAATGCGTCGAGTGGGCTCGAGGAGCAAGTCGAAATCAAAAAGAGTTGTCGAGGTTGCAACTGAGAGAAGAATACTCGCGCAGACGTTCGTAGTAGGTCGACTTGTCGTTTCAGGTTGTCAAGGAGGGCCTAGGCAGCTACATGGGCGGCGGCGGCGAGCTGGACGGAGCCTGCTGGCTCAAGTGTCGCCTTTCGCTCGTGGAAACGATCGCTGGTTGCATGCTCGAGTTTTACTCACCACCCAAGGTTGCCGTTGTGCGTGTATGCCCCCCCCCCTCGACGACTTGCTTCGCTCGCAGGCGGCGAAGGCGCGCAGCGGCATCTTTTGCTTTCTCATCACGGAGGTGAGGCCGGCTACCGAGCTCGAGGCGCAAGATCGACTGCACTGCCTTGTCGTCAAGGTTCGGCAACGCGGACAGCTAGCAACGCTCTCGCCTATACCGCCTTCTCCTTAGGCGGACAGTTTTATGGAGTACCTGGTGCAAGTGCAGGACGAGGCCGAACTCAACCAATGGTTGGAGTCGATCAGGACGTGCATGGCCGTCTTGCCTTTCGATGAAAACGCCAGTGGTTCGCTGCGTCGGTGCGTCGTCAGCGCCGTTACCACCACCAACCTGGCATGGGGAAACCGTGCTGGCACAGGACGGGTCGACGTGCGTTGCAAGGGACCTCCGAGTCTGTGGACGGGCCTGCTTCGTCGTCGGCGCGAAGCTTGTGGCTGCGCAAGGCGCAGAGTCGTCTCGGCGCCGTCTACCCCACGTACAGTCGAAGCGCAAGCACCGACGTTCACCAGCGGGCGCGCGTCGACATCGCTGCCGAGCGGGCCGCTCCCAATCGGACCCTCTCCTCTATGGATGGTATCGCGGTCGTCACGGATCCCGCGTCCGCTTGGGCGTCTCCATCCGCAGATGGAATGGCTACAGGTAGACAACGGACACGCAAACAGGACAGTGTCGAAATGGCGCACGACGCATGCTGTGGGCACCGTACTGGACAGGCAGTCAGCGACCCGCGTCGCTGTATTGGCGAGCACCTCCTAGTGACGGCGAGTGCCTACTGCTGCCGTATCCATGGTACCACGGGCCGCTGTCGAGGGGAGACGCGGCTCAGCTCGTACTGCAGTCGGACTCCCAAGGCCACGGTCTCTTTCTCGTCAGTTGGCTTCGCTTCCCCGTTTTTTTTCCTATCCCCTACATGCGTGTCGTCTTCAGGTGCGCAAGTCGCAAACTCGACAGGCCGAGTACGTGCTCACGTTCAACTGCCAAGGCCGGGCGAAGCATTTGCGCTTAACACTCAGCGCCGCCGACGGCCGTTGTCGCGTCCAGCACCTCTGGTTCCCCTCCGTCGTAGACATGCTCGAGCAGTTCCGCCGACAGCCCATCCCGCTCGACACGTGGACCTCAGCCGCCTCCGCCGCGTCGTCGCCCGTCAACGCGGCCGGCTCCTGCGCTGCTCTGCTCGCCGACTACGTGATCGGTAGGCGACGTCGACTCGTTGGCGTGAGCCGCGCACAGCGGCCAGCGGCATTCAGCCTGGCCTCCTCAGGCGCAACCAGCAGCGAACGCGTCCACCGTCGACCTGCGCGACTTCATGACGCACAGCGGCTCTGTCCGCCTCACGACGGCCAGTCTAGAACGGCTCGCCTGGGAGCAGTCACGCCAGAATCCGCTTCTCATGCGAATCAACAACGAAAACGAGAATAACTACCAATTTACGTGATTCGTTTACCTCGGCCGGGCTGTGGCGCAGAGTCTCAGATTTCTGTCAGAACGAGACACAAGTGTTCGCATTATGGAGATTCACAGAACACGACAGTCGGATGATGGAGATTCACAGATTCACAGATCACACGGTGATTGTAAGTAATGTCAGATCAGAGTTGTGCGATCGTATGTATCACCTTGTAACGGAGACCGTCACTAGTGCCGTCCCAGACGGGAGAAGGGCCGTCCAGCGGGGACGACGTCGTCGTCTTGCCTGTCGTCGGTCTCTTCCAGGAGATCCTCGGCCTGTAGCCGGATCGCGCCCGCTGCAAGGGAGCCATCGCGTCGTCGTGTGTGGTGCACAGTGGGTGGAGGGTGCGTTGTCCTCGGTCAGGCGCAGTACCGTTGTCGTCCAACGCGCGTTCCTCGTCCTCGGACTCGTGCAAGGAGAGGAGGGCGGCGTTGCTGAGCTGGCCGCCGACCGTGTCGAGCCAGTGCGAGTTGTGCCAGCGGAACTTGTCCGAGCGAATCGCCTCGGCCAGCTCCTCCGACAGCTCCTGAGGAGCGCGCAGCGCCGATTCAGGCCACCGCCGCTCCTCCACGCACTCCAGCCAGCCAGACCCCGGCATACCGTGACGCGGTCGAGACAGGCGTCCGCCAGTCGTTGCACCTCCACCGCGTCGCTCTTGAGTCGCTCCATGAGAAGCGGCACGAGTTCTGCACGCCCAACGCCACACGAATGCGCGCCATGCGCCGCTCGCAGCCAGAGACGCACCCGACTGGGCCACTTCCTTCTCTATCGCGGGACCGCGGTGGGACAAGAGGCGGTAGAAGACCCAAAGAGCTTGCAGACGCAGCTCCGAGTCCGCTTGCTCTTCTGCAACGCACGACTATGACTGAGGTGAGGAACTAGACATGCACGCACGAACGGACGCAGGCGCAAGCAGGCGCACACATCCATACGCAGTAGTGCGAGCAAGACGCGGACGACGTTCCGACCGAGGAGCCACTCTGCCGAGGCCGACTCGGCCACGATGGTCGCGAGCAGCAGCAGCACTTCCAGGAGAACGTCGTCAGGACTCGCCCCTAAAAGGTCGCGGCAAGCGCGCTCAGTCGACCACCGCCACAACAGCAGCTGTACCCGGCTTCAACTGCTCAAAGAGCCAGTCGGCGAGTCGGCACTCCTCGAGCAGCAGCGGCCTAGAGCAAGTCCAGCAACTGGCAACCATCGAGCAACGCACTCACTGTCCTCGCACCAATCCAAGTCTGGAATGTCTATAGCCGACAAGACGCCCAGCGCCTCTAGGCCGAATGTGTACAGACGATTGTCGACGGAAGCTGCCGCTGCGGTGAGGTTGCCTCGAACCACTTCGGCCAGACTCGGTAGGTACTCCTGAAGTCAGTTGGCCTGCTCAGTCAGCGCGCCGCGGCGGGGCGCTGCAGCGGAAGCGTACGACGAGCGCGGCCTTGGTCTCGTCGTCGTGAAGCGCGACATTGCGCAACGCTTTCATAAGGAGCACGTCGGTGCGCTGGAACGCCAGCTTCAGCAATTGCGGGCCTGCGAGCCGCGCGGCGAGCTGCGCGTTGCGCCGCTCCGTCGTCAAGTTGACCAGCAGTGCGGCGTCGACCACCGACGCCGCCTCGGCGGAGGAGAGGAGGCGCTCCACCAGCTGCAAGGGTGGCGCGGCGCGGGCGGAGAGACACGTATGGAAGGGAGGGAGGGAGGGCGGGGGCGGTCGATGACGGCCTAGGAGGCCGGGGGACGGACCTGAGGCACGCAGTCCGTGTACGTGAGCATCGTCTTGCAGGCGTCGTCGGCGCTGAGCACGTAGAGGAGCGCACGCGCCGGCGACGCCACGTCCGCGGCCGCCGCCTCGTTGGAGAGGGCGACGAGCTTCGCGAGCAGCGGCGAGCCGACCAGCTGCCGGCGTACCGCCTCATCAAACGCGACGTTGTGCAGAAGTCGCAGGGCGGCGGACGTCACGTAGGAATCCGCGTGAGGCGTCACCTTCACCAGACGAGCGACCAGCTGCGCGTCGCGCTAAACTCCTCACGACAATTTGCCAGCAGCACACACCATGAAACGAGAACGTGATGCATACAATTCGGTCTTTATTTTCGGCAAAGACGCTCAATTTCTTGAGAAACTGCAGGGCGAGAAGTAGCAACTGCGCGTCCGCGTCCGCGTCGACGAGTCGGCAGAGCAGCTCGACAATACCTCGATTCACCATTTTCATCTCGATACGCGGCTCTTCGGACAGGTTCAGCAACAGCGAGAGACATCCTGAGAGGGGTGGGACACAAACTCAGTGAGTCGGCAGCGCAGACCGAGCAAGCCTGACTGCGAACCTTTCAGCAGGAGATTCTGTTTCTGCACAACGAGCGCGTACTTGCGAGCGGTGGGGCCGTCGACGGACTTGCTTTGGAGGTCGGACTTGAAGCGGTCGGAGCGCTGCAGCTCGAACTCGATCACTTGCACGCAGTGCGCGCCCACCTGAATGAAAGCGACCGTCCACAGACGCTTCCGGCAGTGTGGGCGGGCGAGCGAGATGGGAGGGGGGGGGGAGAGTAGCCTGCCTTGAAGTGGGAAACGAGCGCGTGAAAGCGCGAGAAGCAGGAGAGGCAGAAGAAGACGCCGACGATGTTGGCGGCCAGGTCTAGGCTCTTGCGCCAGTCTTCGCGCAGCACACGCGCCAGCGCCCCCACCAGCGTCTCTGGAAGCAACGCCGCCCGCTGTTGGCACCGAGTCGGGGGGGGGGGGAGGGTGGGCAGCAGCAGCCGGAGGTTACCCACCGTTCCCGACGAACTCTTCCAAATTCTCGGGCCGCTTGGCCAGCTGCAGTAGCTGCGCCGTGCTCGCCACTTTCTCCTTGACGTCGTCGTACAACAACTCGATGTAGCGCTGCAGAGAGACAAACGTGAGACGGGCACGGCATGCTTCTTGTGCAACAGCAGAGAGAGTGAGCACCTCGACGTTGGCCATGTCCGCCTCAGGGCCGACCAAAGAGGACATGCGGTCGCTGGCTGCGAGTGACGACGATAAAAGGACAGTAGAGACCGCGACAGCGGACGCCGACTGCACGTTGGACGCGTCGGAGTGGCGCAGCTGCAGATGCCGAATAAGCCGCTCCACCGTCTCCGATTGGCTCTTGGGAATGAGCTGCGCGCAGCGGGCGACGATCTCTCGAGCAAGCAGCGCCACGTCCGTCGCATCGTTCAGCTTGTCCAGGCGGATGCTAAACCGGGGCCAATATGATATGTGCATGCGGCCGCGGGCTGCGAAGTCACCGTCACGTCACGACGACACGAACGCACAGTTTCTGAACGAGTCTCGGCCCGCCGACTCCAAGGGCCGAAGAAACGCCCAATTTTCCCAGTGCGGCGGCAGGCTGCTCGCAGCTGACGACAAGCGCCTTCTGCTCGCTGTGCGCCTCGACACTCAAGAACTTCGCGCCTCTGAAGCGCCTCTGACATCAAGTCGACGAAATCCAACAGAAAAACGTACCGCTTTGGACGACGGTTTAGCAAACACAACCCACAACACAACACACCCCAAAAACAGCACTCAACTGTTAAATATAAAACAACGCGTCACACCCACACTTTCTTTTTACACCTTTGATTTTATGTAATCTTTAATAAATTTATTATTTTATGTTTTTTTAGTTTATTTGGTTGGGGGCTTTGCTTCGTCGGTTTCTTTCGTCTTTCTTCAAAGCATCAGTTTGAGAAGAGCAAAAAAACACCAGCGGGACGCAAACGCCGACCAGTCTCCACAGGCCAAAACCAACCCAACCCAAACAATACCCCCATCCCAAAAAACTACCCCAAGCCAACCAGCAAAAAAAAAAAACACCACAAGAAGCAAGCTCCCGCCAAGCGAAAGCGCCCGCCCCCCTCCGAGCCCCCCGCCCCAAAAACCCCCCGGGCCCCCGCCCCCCCCCCCCCCGAGCGCCACACACCCCGCCCACCCACAAGCCGCCCGCAGCCCCGCACTGCGCCCCCCCCCCCCCCCCACCAGAAACCGCGCACCACCCACGAAACGCACCAACCAACGCCCCAAGCCAAGCGCACCAAGCCAAGCAAAGCAAGCCAGCACAGCCAGCCAGCACAGCACAGCCCAAGCCCAAGCAAAGCCCAAGCCCCCGACCCCCCCCCCCCCCCCCCCCCGCAGCCCGCCCCCCCCCCCCCCCCCCCCCACCCACCCACCCACCCCAAGTTTGTCTTGTGAACGTATAATTCGGTATTGGACGTATAACACCAAAAAATGTGAATTACGGTAGCCGAGATAAAAATACAGTAGTGAAATGAGAAATACGGGAAGCGCGCAATTTGATCCTTCGAAACACATGCAGGTCATAGTATGAGCAGATGCAAGTGATAGTAGGATCCAAGGATGTACAGGATCTGTGAGCACATGCAAGTGATAGTAGGACCAGAGGATGTGCAGGATCCATCTGTGAACACATATGTACAAGTCGTAGGATCCTAGGATGGGCAGGATCGGTGAGCACATGCAAGTGATAGTAGGATCTGAGGATGTGCAGGATATACAGTGACAGTGGGATCCAAGGATGTGCAGGATACATTGGTGAGTACATACATACAAGTGATAGTAGGATCCTAGGATGCACAGAACCTTGCTGAACACATCCATACAATACAAGTGACAGTAGGATCCTAGGATGGGCAGGATCGGTGAGCACATGCAAGTGATAGTAGGATCGTAGGCTGGGCAGGATCAGTGAGCACATGCAAGTGATAGTACGATCCGAGGATGTGCAGGATATACCATGACAGTGGGATCCAAGGATGTGCAGGATACATTGGTGAGTATACAAGTGATAGTAGGATCCAGGGATGCACAGAACCTTGCTGAGCACATCCATACAATACAAGTGACAGTAAGATCCTAGGATGGGCAGGATCGGTGAGCACATGCAAGTGATAGTAGGATCTGAGGATATGCAGGATATACAGTGACAGTAGGATCCAAGGATGTGCAGGATCCATTGGTGAGCACATACATACAATACAAGTGATAGTAGGATCCGAGGATGAGCAGAATCCAAGGATGGGCGGGATCAGTGAGCACATACAAGTAAGTGATAGTAGAATTTGAGCGTGGGCAGGATCCATTGGTGAGCATATAGGTACAAATGATAGTAAGATCCAAGAATGCCCATGTTCAGGGTAGGTGGATATAGATGCAGATGGGTGTATGCGGATGGCAAATGCTCAAGTTTGGACAGCCTATCATATGCAACAAATATGCAAGCCAAAGTAAGGCCTAAGCCAAAGCCAAATCCTGAGCATAATTTTACCGTAAATCCTCCAATACAGCCCCCCCCCCCCTCCAATAGTGCCCCCCCCCTCCAATAGTGCCCCCGGGTATGGCAAGGTTGAAATAATAGAGCCCCCCCCTCCATTAGTGCCCCCGGGGGTAAGGGGTATGTTGTGCCATGTGCCTTTTATGGGCAAAAATATAGTGGTAGGTACATTTATATCGTGTATACACACTACTACTAACCAATAATAGTACGTTTCAGCAACTATTAGCGGTAAATCAACCATTAAATGTGGCAAAAGTGATCAAAATCATCGAAAAATCTGCTATTTTGACAGTGAAACTAGCATTACCATTCAAAATTTTTCGGTTGAAATAATAGAAGCCCCCCCCTCCAATAGTGCCCCCCCCTCCAATAGTGCCCCCGGGTAAGGAGAGGTTGAAAAAATAGTGCCCCGGGGGCACTATTGGAGGATTTACGGTAAGTCTGAAGAAGGTCGAACAATATCTTGTTTTTTTGGACAAAGTTGTGTTAGCAGATCTAGCAAATCTTAAACCATTAGGCTTTAACCACGCTTGTGGATATGCATAACCCAAAGCCTGAGAGTAAGCAAGGGCAAAACTCTAAAGCCTAAGAAAACCGTCTTTCCCCTTCTTTCCCTTTGCATTCCAAGAACTGTCTAAGAAAGTAGGTACTGCCTTCATTGTCTGTTGTTGCCTTCTTGGAATTGTCTGCTCAATCACATGATATGGATTACAACCAATGCTCCAGTCAATTAGAAAGTTTACATGAAAGTGTCTTGTAAAGTCTTAGATAGGTAGTGCTTGTTCTACTGTATTTACTGTTGGCTCCCGAAGCATGGTTTGCAAGTTGTTGCTGACAGTGTTAGCAGAGCTATGGCTACTCGCAGCCTCAGCTGCATGTCTTCGTTGTTTCGAAGGCCGAATTGGGGGCGGAGCGGCGGCGAACGAGAGGGCGGTGGACTGCCCGCCGTGGGTTCAGCACTGTCTCTTGACCGTCGTCAGGCGTTCGCCGGCCGCGCAAGCGACACTCGACTGCGACCGTGCACTTCGCTGCGTGAAACCGCGCCGCCGACGCCGACGCCGCGAACACTGCTGCTCCGTGGACCAGTGTAACGGCATGAGCTTGGCCACGTCTCGCGACGTCGCTTCGCGCGGCAACGTCTCGCGACGTCAGGACAAGGACAACAGCACACTCGACTACACGTGCGGCACCACCAATTGCACTGCTGCCTCGAGCGACAGACTCTTCTGTCTCGCCCAAGAGGAACGCGTCGTTCGTCCAGACAAATACTCCACTCAGCGACATCTGAGCTGCGTTACTGACGAAGACATCGAGCAGCTGTGCAACAACACATCAAGCAGCACTTGTCGACCTTCAAAAGAATGGGATGGCGTCGAGTGCTGCTGTCGACGACAAGGAGATCACTGTCAAATGGTTGGGAACAGAACAGCAGTGCCAGGTCCGAGTCCTGAGCAAGAATCCTACTGCTACAGACTACTGCCGACGGACGAGGCTGTCGACAGCTTGAGACGACGCTGCACATCGGTTCCTTGCGAGATCAGTTGGAAGCGAGTCGACGAGTCGGACAAGCGCAGGATGCCGATTTGCGCCAGCGAAACGCAGAACCGCTTCGTCGGCGCTGAGCTCTCTAATACCGACTTTCACATCGTCTCTAAGAATGGAGCCGAGTACAAATGCAAAACGTTGCGGCCTAGACAAGGAAAAGGCGAAATTTACTGTTGCTATTGCAACAAGTCGTTGGGTGCCAGAAACGACACTGCTGCTGAGCATGTCACCGTAACCATCGTCAAACGCGATGTGCAAGAAGAGCAAGTGACTCTAAAGAAGCGCAAGAAGTCCCCTTTATGGGATGGCGCACTCGTTGTCCGTCACCGTCGCGACAACACAAACAACAGCGATTTGGAGGCAGCGAAGCCCGAAGTCGACAAGGCGATCAACAAAACGTTCTGGCTGTTCGGCGGCGTCGGTGTGCTGTTTCTCTTCAACGTGCTGCTCACTCTGGTCGTCGGCGCACTCTTCGTTCGACACCGCAAGCGGAAGCAGCGATGCAGCGAGCCGGGAGCGAAAAAGGACCAGGATCAGGAACAGGAAAAAGCGGAAAGTGGCCGACGAGAGATCGCGAGCGTGGCGAACAGCGGCAGAGGGACGGGCAGCGTTGGTCCGGAGCTGGGGACCGGAACGAGCTCGGCGGCTGGCGCCGTCGCAGAAGGGGCCGTGGAAGCGCCGGCGGCGAGCGAGCGGCAGTTGGCGCGCTGGTTTCCCGACTGGAAGAAGCTCAAGAAGCAGGCCGAACGCATGGACGCGGCGCACAGGGGCCCGCACCACTACCTGTGGCAAGACGCCGACAAGGAGGACGACGAGCAGCAGCTGGCGGCCTCGGCGGCCCAGAGCAAGTCGAGAAGGGCCGCTGCCGACTAAGGCCCACCAACCGCACTCAAAAAGCAGGCCGCTGCCAACTGCACTCAACGAACGCCTCGACCAACTGAGCAAAGCAACACACGTGACCAAAGCACCGTCTTTTCTGTGACAAAACGAGACCATGACCTGTGAGTAGCGCAAAAAGCAGTGCGATTTGAAAGTACCCACCTAGTTGCCTTTCAAACGAACTAACGAGAAACGCTAACAAAGAACACGACGCAACAGAACATAACCCGTGACAACGGACGATCGCAGACGCCTGTCTCCTTGTGTGCCCGTAACATCGCACTAGACGTTAACGCAGTAATTGGTGGCACCTAGATCGGATTCATCACAGATCCAAGTAACATGTACCAACCTTATGACCTCTTTGGGGGGTGTACATGAAAGCACTCCATTTCCGCTGTCAAGGATGCGTGAAGTTGCAGGTGGACGGACGTTGTGAACGACAACACAGAGAAGCTAAGGAGTGAGCGGCAGTGAAGTGCTGTGGGGCTGGGGCGGGGGAGGTGGGGCGGCGTTGGCGATTCGGCGTAGACGCTGGGCGTTGTGGGGCCCGGTCTCGCGGACGAGGGCGCTGAGGAGGCCGTGCTCGTGGGCGAGCAGTCGCGCGGGAGTGTCGAACTCGACGAGACGGCCCGAGTCGAGAAGCAGCAGGCGGTCCGAGTCCATGACCGTTTCGAGGCGGTGCGCGATCGTGATCACCGTGCAGTCGGCGAAGCAGCCCGCCCGCAGCGTACGCTGGATCAGCGCGTCCGTCCTGCAGCGAGCGGCGTCCGCCCACTCCTCCGCACGTCTCGGTCGCGACTAGCACAGGCGCCACCCCCGCCCCCCGCCCACGCACTCGTGGTCCACGTTCGCCGTCGCCTCGTCGATGACGAGAATCTTCGTCCGCTTGAGCAGCGCCCGCGCCAGGCAGACGAGCTGGCGTTGACCCACCGACAGGTTCGCTCCGCCTTCGTGCAGCGGATACGAGAGCAGCGCCGCGTCGCTGCAGTCCGTCCCGCCGCCAGCCGACGCCCGCAACCACTCGAGCAACTCCACCTGAGCGCGAACGTACGTCGTCGACGCAGCGACGACAGTGAGCCACGAGCCTCGGACGCACCCGACGCAGAACGTCGACGAGTCGCTCGTCGTCGTACTCGCGAAAGGGATCCAGATTCGTCCGCAGCGCGCCCACGAACAAGACCGGGTCCTGGGTGCCGGCGCGCCCGCATCACTTGTCGTGCACTACGCTTGCGGCGCGCTAGGAGAAGCGAGCGAACTTGGGGAATGATGGAGAGCGCCTGGCGTAGTCGGCGCAGGGGCAGAGCGGAGCAGTCGAGACCGTCGACGAGCACACGGCCCTCGGGCTCGTGGAGGCGGAAGAGCGCGCTGAGCAGCGAGCTCTTCCCAGCACCCGTACGGCCCACCAAGCCCACCTTCTCGGCCGGCTCGATCGTGAACGACACCGCCTTCAGCACGCACTCGCCCTCCTCCTCGTATCTGCAAGCGCCAGCGCGTCCCACGACCCCCACGCCCGCCGCACCCTCGGCGCGGCTGGCACGCACGCACGCACCTGAGCGACACGTCGCGAAACTCGACGCGGCCGCGAGTGGGCCAGGCGCTGGGCGGCTGCAGCAGCGCCTTTGCCGCCTTTCGGCTCTCCTCTGGCGGCAGAGCCGCGTAAGCCTGGATTCGCTCCACCGCCACCATCTGAAAGCAGCGCGCCTTAGAAGCGGAGTTGCGAAAGGGGGATGCCACAAGGCGCGACTCACGAGCGACTCGACCTCCGTACTCTGCCGAAGGACCCACGAGAAATAGCCGGGAAAAGTCAACGTGTAGACAAGCATGAGGCCCACTTCGCCCGACTTCAGCTGCTCTAAAGGCGCACGCGACGCGGAGACTGGAGGTGCGACGAGCGGGCGCGAGACGGGAGGACTAGCCGATGCCGACGAAGACGCAGGAGAAGGCGACGCAGCCGATGTAGACGGCGACGAGCCAGTCGATCAAGTTGGCGAACCAGCGCGCCGTCGCGAACGTCGTCCGAAAAGCCGAGGTGTTCGCGTCCTGCACAACGCGCACGCACCGACTAGAGCAAAGCTGAGGGCACGAGGCACCAAGTAGGCGCGAAAGCTGTCGATCATCGCCTGCTCGTTGTCGAACGCCCGGATGGTCGTGAGGCCGTTGAGCGTGGCCGTCACGTGCGAGAAGAGGGGACTTCTCGCTGAAGTCAGACCACGTAGTCGCCCGCCGCCTGGGGCGACCAGCACAATTCCAGCAACTGACTGACTGGCCGCCTCGACGCGCTTCAGCTGTCTGGCCGCCTGCAGGTAGAAGTGGCGCGCGTAGACGAAGAGCAGCAGCAGCGGCACGGTCGGCAGCAAGCTGTAGGGATTGAGGATGCTCACTAGCGCCACGATGCCCGTGAATTGCAGCGTGCCCTGCATCAGCAGCCATCTACAAATCACTCCCACGCCCGGCAACCAGCGAGCCATGAAACCTGGACGAAGTCGTAGAAGACCCACGACAGTTGGTCGTCCATGGAGCCGGTGTCCTTGGCGAACCGATTCAGAATCCGTCCTGAAAGGACTGAACGCCTCGAGGGGACGGGGACAGGGACAGGGGCGGGCGCGAGGCGAACCGACCGATGGGGTTCTTGTCGAAGAAGGCGACGCGCGACGCGGCCACCGCCTTGAACATGGCGTCGTGGAGCACGACGGAGGCGTGCGCCAGGGCCGTTCGGAAGAGTACGGCCCGCAAGACGCTGAGCAGCACCAAGAGAACAACGCAACCTGGAAGCGCATAGCCAGCGCTTCGCTCAGTCAACTGGGCTCTGCCGCGTCCACCACACGCACCAACGAAGACGTAGAGAAACTGATCCAGGCTCAAGCCTTCCAACAAGCGCCGATAGAGGCTGCGCGGCAGCGGCGTCGTCGTCGAATTCGCAGTGGACGAGTTGGAGGTGTCGAAAGGAGGCGAGGAAAGCGACGAGAAGTGACGACGTTCCGCCTCGGTTGTCCTAACCAATCAGGGCTGGCGTTGGCGGCAGGGAGTGGGTGGGTGGGTGGGTGGGCGCAGGGGCGCACCACAGATTGAGCCAGTAGTCGGTGAGATTGAAGAGGAGCTGCACGGAGGCGGCGAAGAGGAAGAGCAGCGCCGTGAGCCACCAGTAGCCCATGGCGCCGATGTACTTGACGTAGACGGACGAGGACACCGAGCCGTCGCCCAGCCTCTCGCGCTCGCCCATCCGCTCGTCGGCGCCACCCACCACGCCGCCCCCGCCCTCCGTCCTCGCCTTCTCCGCCTCCTCCTGTAGAGCCGACACGCGGATAGCGACAACGACACACTGCTGCGACACGGCAGTCACGCTCGCTGACCTTCTCGTTGCGCGCTCCTCGGAAGATGACATCGACCTCCGTTTGCAGGAGACTCTCACACGCGTCCGTTGCTACAACAGCGTTCACGCAATCTTGGTGACGACGCGCAGACAGCGCTCAGCGTCGCCCACCGTCGCTTGCGCACTCGGACGTGACGCGCGCCCTCAGCAAGGTCGGCGGGTTGTATTGAGCGGCGTCAAGGGAGTTTGTCGACAACGACAGCGAAAGAGACTCCTGAAAACATTCGCTGAGCGGGAGGTGGGAAGGCCAAAGGGGGAAGCTGAAGCTGGGATAAGGTCGGGGAAGAAGCCAGCTGGACAAGAGTTGTCGAAGCGAGAGCCCAGCCCAGCCAGCGCAGACGGACGGGCGGACAGAGGAGCGCACGCACGAACCGCCTTCTTCTTGTAGCTCTCCTCCATCTCTAGTACGAGTCGGCTAAAGCTGGCGCGGTCGCGACGAATTTCGGTGGGCGTGCCCGAGATGGCGACGCGGCCCTTCTCCATGGCCAATACGACGTCGGCCTTGTCGAGATACTGGAGCTGGTGCGTCACCAAGACGACCAGCTTGGACGAGAGAGCGCCGCGGATGCAACTGCAACGAACGGGGCCGAGTTCCTCTAGCGGGCTGGGAGCGTCGAGGGCGGCGCGGCGCCGACTTGTCGAAGAGGAAGCGGCCGACGGCGACGTCGACGGCGCTGAGGGGATCGTCGAGTAGGTAGATGTCGGCGTCGCGGTAGACGGCGCGCGCCAGGTTCAGCCGCGCCTTCTGGCCGCCGCTCAGCACGACCCCGCGGTCGCCCACCACCGTCTCGTCGCCTTCCGACAGCTGTTCCAGGTCCTCAAATCCAACCGCCTACATGGCCAACGTCCTCGGCCCAGAAATGCCGTCGCTCGGCCAGCAGCGGCCAAGCCATACCGTTCGCAAGGCGCAGGCGTCAATGGCGCGCGCGTAACGCTGCGGCTCGTAGGGCCGGCCGAAGAGGAGGTTGTGACGGAAGGAGGCGGCGAACGTCCACGCCTCCTGGGGCACGTAGGCGAGCGAGCCCTGTCTCTCGACGCGGCCCTTGCCCACCTCGAGACACTCGCCCAAGATCGCGTGCAGCAAACTCGACTGCGCGCAACAGACCCCGTTCCAGCACGCGCACACACATGACTGCAGAGGGAGCACGCGAGCCAACCTTGCCGGCGCCGACGGGACCGATCACGGCAATCAGCTGGCCCGCCGTAGCCGAGAAGCTGACGTTCTGCACAGCGAACGCTGCGCTCTCCTGCGACGGACAGCGACCAACGGCACGTCTGCACTTCTAGCGCTCGCGATGACGAAGCCCTCGCTCACCCGACTCCACTTCGCAGTCAGATTCGCCACCAAAAGAAACGGAGAGGAGCCGGGCCGATGCACTGTGGCACGGCTCTCTCGCTGGCCGCGGTCGGTCAACGTCGTCACCTCCGACAAGGCCATGACGTTCTAAAGCGACGGTCAGCAGAGGTGACGGCGGGGCACGCATGGGAGGTGGGGCGCGAGCGGGCGACGACCGACTTGGATTCTGTCTACGGTGACGCGGCTCTCGAGGTAGAACTGCACGGCCATGGGCAGGAAGAGCGTGAGCGGCAGTCGGCAGGCCGTGTAGAGGGCGGCTGGAAAGGCGGCGCGCCGAGTGGTGGGCAGTAGGAAGAGGGCAAGAGAGACGTACAGACGACGAAGACGACCTCGGCGCTCATGTAGTGTCCGTGCGCGGTGTAGGCGAGTATGGCGAAGAGGATGACGAGCTGGCCCGTGCTGAAGAACGTGCCCATCACGAAGCTCTGCCACGTCGCCGCCAGCCGCACGGCCGCCATCTCGTGCCTCCACGGAGAGCGCGTGCACGCTCCCTCCCTCCCTCCCTGCCTCCCGTCAGCCACGACACCGCAACCACGACTCCTACCTGCGCAGTCTGTCGACGAGTCGTCCGAAAGCCGCCTCCCACGCGTACATCTTGATGACGCGAACGCCGCGCAGGATTTCGCTCATCAAGCCGATCCGCTTGTCGGCGCGCACAACGATCTCCTTCCTAAGCGCAGAGGCGCAGTCAGTGCGCGCATGAGGAAGAGAGAGGCGGCGCGGCGGGGCGCGGTCAGGGAGGGAGGGTGGGGGCTGGGACCTGGCCTTGGCCATCTGGCGGCTGAAGAAGGCCTGCAGGGGCAGCAGCAAGAGGAGAGCGGCGAAGCCGGCCAGACAGGCGACGCCCAGCTGCTGCCAGAGCAACGCCACGTAGCCCAGCAACGTCAGCGGCGCCACCCAGGCGTAGTGCAGGAATAGGACGCCCTGCAATGCAAGCAAGCAAGCAAGCAAACCTCGGTCGGTTCCCTCCCTCCCATCCACGCACGCAATCCGCTCACTTGGTCAAACTTGGCGACGTCGTTCGACAAGATGTTGACGATCTGACCGACGGAAGTGCGCTGCAGCGACTCGGACGACAGCCGAAGCGCCTTCTCGTACACGAGCGCGGAAGACGCGACGCGGATGCGTAAGCCGACCTTTTGAAGTTCTACACGCAGCAAGGGGCGCACGTGAGGCGCGCGTGAGCGCGGGACGGCAGGGGGTTACCGTAGAAGTAAGGGTGGTGGATCATGGGATAGACGGCGGCCGTGAGCGCGAATCCGCCAGCCATCCAGTAGGCGTCGGAGACGGCGAGCGGGTGGTCGAAGCGGAAGTAGCGCACGAGCCCGCCGATGAGGAGCGGCTGCGCCATCCGCACCAGCTCCTAAGGTCGACACGCTCGCTACCTAGCTCGCCCCGCCCCGCCCATCGCCCCCCCCCCCCCTCTGCGCTCGCAGTGCGCGCGCCGGCCAGGTCACCTCAACGAGCAGCAGGATGCCGGCAAACATGAACCGCACGCCGAACATGCGCCATATCACGCGCTGATAAGACGGCTTCCGACCGCCACCAGCGGCTTGCTCCACTTCCTTGCGCCACTCTCTAAAGGCACCCTTACGGGCAGAGGTGAGACTGAGAGGGCAGGCAAGCGGCCGACGGACCTGCGGACGAGCTTCGACAGCGCGCGACTCTCGTCGTCCGCCATGCACGCGTACAGGTCCTTCTCGTCCAAGCTCGTCCGGTTGCCTTTCAGAGTGAGCGGGAACACGTAGCTAAAACCGCAGTCCTCTTTGCCCAGTCCACAACATGTCCAGCCCCAACCAAAAGCAGAGGCGCGCCAACAAGCCGGCCCTTTCTTCCGGACTCCGACGGCATCGCGACAGTGTCGGCGCCGATGACTCGCAGTCGGCGTCGTCGTCACGCGCCCCACAGCTGCCGGCGGCGGTCTGCCGTCCACCATGCAATTTGTCGCCCATACTCTAAGCCGAAAACGTTGCACATACATGACCATGAGGGACAGCGCGCAAGGACCGGAGTGGACTGCACAGACGCGTATCTAACGCACCGCTCAGTCGTTCCAACAGTCAATTGTGTTGCGTGTTACGCACCGTGCCGTGCCCGTGTTGTTTTGTGTTCCAACGTGATCCAATAAAGTCGGCTGGCGTCTCTCTCTACTCTCTCGGCAAGGTTCTTCGAGGGACGACGACCAACCCAATACACGACAACAAAAGCGACAATTACAAATTACAAGCATCCGAGTGAAGCATTGGGCGGGACGGGCAAGAGAGCGCGCACATTCGAACTGGAGGACGTCGGAGTTGTAACGCTGCTAAACACTAAATTACAACGACATATGCAAATTTAATACCATTTGATTCTAATATTTGCGCATCATGCACATTTTATGTCAATTGTAAAATTTATCGATCGTAACCTGACCGTAACCAATCGATAAACAACACGACACTACACATTACTTAACACATTTTAACCGCATGTAAACAGTCAACCGACCAACGAGCGCGAGAATAGCACGTCTGAACTGAAAACACCAGTTAAAGATGACGAGTACAGCGGGCGCACGACGCGAGCACAGTTCATTGGTGCCAAAAAAGTCGTGAGCACTTTGACAGCTGCCCGCGCAACTGCGCTCGCACGAGCGCGCACAGTCACGATTATCGCTACGTTCGGTCGGCAGACGTTCAATAGGGTTGACGACGGGCGTTGGCGGGCGAGGGCCGAGCGGCAGGAGAGGCGGGGATCCGGCCGCCCCCGTTCGTCGCGTAGTAGGCGTAGGGGTCGCTGGGGTACGAGACGTAGGGAGGACGACCGGCGGCGTTCTCGCGATCCGGCGCTGGCTGCTGAGCTCGCGTCGCCGTCGCCACCTAGAGCCGCGAGACCGACGCTGCGCTGCGCTGGCTGAGCGGCGGCACTGGCGCGAGTTGCGGTGCGCACCTTGCTGTACCACTCCGAATACGTCGTCTCTCCAATGCCTTCAGGACCTCTATCGGCTGCGCCGTTCGACTTGGGACTGTCGCCGGCGGCTCCGGACGCCGGAGTGGCCGTGGTCGCTTGCGAGAACTGGCGCGCGTGCGCTGGCGCCGCGGCCACCGGAGCCATGCCGGTCTGGCCGTTGGCGTGGGCCAGCCGGTAGTCGGGGTGGTAGGAGCCGTTGTCGACGCCGTGCTTGTCCGACAGCGGATAGCCGTAACCGTATGCCGGCGCGTAGACGCTCGCCTGCTCGCGAGACGAACAAGAGTTTCGCTTTTACGTCATGTGACGCTCTGCGCGCTCGTCCGCTTATCATGCAACCAGCCACGTACGGTTGACGACAATCTACTTCAAGCAACTTGAACTACGTCCTAGCGTTGTAGACCGCTTCGTAGCATGGGTCTCTACGTAGGTAGGTAGACTGATACTGATACCTATGTTATGTATGTGTACTGATACGCGTGCACTGATATGTGATCTGATTTTATCGTTGCCCAATGATGCGCCTTATCTGCCCTTGTCGCAAAGCAATGAGTGCGCAACTGGCCCTACAAATGTCTAAAGGCTGCGCATACACTGCAATAGTGTTGTCAACAATCCCATACAAGCGACAAAAAGCACATACGAAGTCCGTCGACTTGGACTTTCGCTTGGCGCAGCAGACCATGCAGCAGGCGAAAATGATGGCGACGAGCACGAGTAGCAATGCAGCCCCAATGATCACCAGCTTCGTAATGTCTTTGCCGATCTGGGCGGTCTCGGCCCCTTGAACGAAAAGAAGAATTGAGAATCTGCCGAGAGTTAGCTAAAGCAAGTCGGTGGGGTGGCTCACGTTTCTCGTCTGGCTGCCTGATAACGATGTGGGCGTGGTCGATGCGGAGACCACTGACGCGCGGCTTCTCGAGGGCGGCCTCCTTGAGGAGGTTTTGCAACTGGTCCGGCAAAAGCCGCGCGCCTGCGTCGGCACCTGCGCCGTCGTCAGCGGTCGACACCACGTCCGCGCCCGCCCACACGCCATCGTCTTCCCTGCAACGTCGACGTCGAAGCACTGCCCAGCACTGCCGTTCGTCAAAACCAACCAAAACTGCTCGACTTCTTCAGCGCGATACGGCACATTCTTGTGCTCGAGCAGCAAGTTCACCTGTAGCGACATAGCCGACAAGTACACGCTGCCCACAACATCAGCAGAGTGGCGCACCGCTCGTCGAACGTTCGCTGCTAGCTGTTTCGTTTTGGAGTCAGTCAAGTCTTTGTGCCTGTCCTCGAACGCTAATTCGGGAAGTTTCACCTCCAATCGGTACCGCTTGCGCTTCTTGGAATCTGAACGTGGAAAATCGTCCAGTATCAACTCTTGACAAATCATACTGCGTAGTGATCTCGCGTAGCGTCGTCGACACATGAGACGCTCAGAGTGAGAACACCGTGTGCGTGTTCTCCTACGTTCTCCTGTGTTGCTAGCATAGCAAAGTTTGTTCGTGGTTCTGTTGAATGTGTGCATTTTTTTACGTTGCCCTCAGGAGAAGAGGAGGAGCACTCCGTCACGGCTGACGACCGTTAGCGCTGGGGCCATCAACGAGCGACCGCCGTGTCCGTCGGCAGACTTGGCCGGCTGCCAGAAGCGTCTGTCACGCGCGCCAAGTGTAGGCGGACACAGCGACGCCGCCGGATTGGATAGCGGCTGCGCCAGCCGCTGGCGAACGAAACGCCGTCCGTATGCGGCTGCCAACGGCCACGTCTGCGCTTTCTCTAGCCCTTTAGAGTCAGACAGCCACCGCCTCTGCCCGCTACTGCTCTCAGGCCCATTTTCACCCGCCCGTTTGGCAGTCGTCGCCGCCGCCGGTTTGTCGACTGCGACGGCGGCGCCGCCGCCTGTAGAGAGCGATAGATAGCAGCGTCGCCGTCTGCCCCTGCAGTTCGTGCGTCGACGCGCCCTACACGTTCGTCTGACGGACGCGTCGTGGGACGGGCGGCCTTCAGCTCGCGCGCGGCGCGGCGCGAGCGCCGACGCCGGCAAAACAACTCCCGCTCGGACTTGCAGGCGCGCGCGCTGGCCTAGGCACTGTTGCTTTAGATTGGCCTGGCCGCCGAGCAATCGCGCCGGCCAAGCGTTTCTCCCAGGCCGTCAACGAGTCGACTCCCGACAGACGCGCATTTGCTTTGGCGACAACGGAACGCGAACGTGCCAACGAGGTGGCGGCGGACGGGGCCGGAGGAACTGTTGGAATGGTCTCGGCGACGAACTCTTTCTATCGGCAACAGTTTTGTCGCTACTGTCGCGCACCGGGACGAGCTGACGACGCGCTTGTGGCGCCGTGCGACTGCTCCGGCTCACTTAAATACGCGCACCGAGGCTGTCTCGAGCTCTGCTTTCGGAACCGAAACGAGGACGAGCGGCGATGCTTCGGCTGCAAGGCGCCTGTGTTCATTCCGCAGAGGTACGGACGGACACTGCTCCTGCGAACAGTGCCTACCTCAGAGCGGCGGACGATCTTGTCTCATAGACGCGACCTCTCTAGGTCTCGACTCAGTTCGCGCCGATCGGCGGGCGAGGACGCGGAGTCGGCGCTGGTCGAGAGCGGCTCAATGGGCGCTACGGCGGCGGAGGCGCTCGGCTCGCAGGGACTCGCGTTCGCCGGCATCATTCTCGGCATCGTCTCCGTGTTCCTCGTCGTCATTCCCGCCGCCTTCCTCATGGGCGTCATGAAGCAGCCGGACACGGCGCAAGACCGCGCCCTCATGACGGCCGCGCTCGTGGGCTGCGCAGTGGGCTGCGCGTGCGGCTGGGCCGTACTCCTCTACAAGCTGCGGCCCTGCAGCGACAAGCGACCAGACGAGCTGCGGACGCGGCGGCGAAGCGCCACGTTCAGTCTGCTCAAACGGCACGTGGGCGTCAAGGACCTCACGAATCTCGAGGACGACGCGCAGCAGTCTGCCAAGCCGCCCTCCTCCGTCGGCTCCACGCCCAGACAGAGCGTCGACGCCTCCAACTGACGCCCTCTCGGCCTCGCAACACAAGCACGGTACCCCCGTCTGATCTGCTGCTGCTCAATCGACTTGCGTTGCTGCGCCCCTCTGTATACACCCATGGGATCTACGTACGTCCGTTCACAATGTATGTCGCCACTAGACCACAATTGGCACACCTGTAATGCGTTGTGGGAGTGTACATTGTACGGTGTACTGTACGAGACGTTATTTGTTCAATAAAGTCCATTCTATCTGATTGTTCTGTTTATCCGCAACCAAAATGCCGGCCGCAGCCTGCTTCAAACGATAAAGCAAGCCAACTGTCCCCTTTTTCTGTGTAGTAGTGGTTACAAAATCTGAAAAAAAGAATGCGAATATCAAAGGAAGGTACACGTACAAACCTGCCAACGACACCATATGATTGGACTCTATATTGGGTGCGTCACAGTGACTTGTGTTTGAGGAAACATGACGGCAAGTGTGGGCGCGTTTCTAGTGGGCCAGGGTTGTATGTGCCCGACAGGTGGTGCTGCGCGTACGTTGGCAGTTCAGGCAAAGCATCAAACCTGTTGCACCAGGCGTTGTTGTTGTCGTCGGCGACGACGGCGTCGGGGCCTTTGTGGTAGAGTGGGGCTCAGCAGTAGGCTCGGAGGATGGCTCCGGGATCGGTGTTCCATGCGGCTCGCCGTGGGGTTCACCATGAGGCTCCGCCGAGGCATCACCACAAGCTGACAGCCGGATGCACTTCTCCGACACCACCGGCTGCACGTCGTGCTTGCCGACCTCAAGCAGCGCGCTAGCTATGACCACAGGAACTCCTTTATCGCTTCGAAGCAACTGACCTCTCCAGACGACAAACCACCGCCGGCAACAGGGAACAGGAAGTAGAGGCATCTAGGAAAGTCAGACAGTTCCTTCGAGAACGTCGCCTCGACGACATTGCCATCCTTGAGCACTTGACTGGAGGCCTCGCCGACGAACGATTGGGTCTCGGCCAGTTTCGGCCGCGAATAACCGGTTGACGTGTAGTCCAGCACAGCCGTGGTAGAGTCGCCTGCTACCTTTACCAGCGTGAATAGCGCTCCGTCCTACAGTCATGGGATGCGCAGTAACGCTGAGGAGGAAGCGCGCGCAGCGGTCGAGAGGGCGCGAACCATGCCGCCGGCCTCCGAGAAGCCGATGCCGGTCCACCAGTTCGTTCTGCTCTTGGCGCGGAGTTTGAAGTGAACGCTCTGGCCGGCCACGTTCCACTGGACGTGGTAGCTGCGGTCCGAAGACTCCCAGCGGTTGTCGCAGTCCGTGCCAGCCGTCTCGGCTCCTTCGCCTGCAAGTCGACTCGCGCTAACGGCTGTCTCGCTGCGCACGCAGAGTACGCTCTTCCACGTTTACGTTGCACGACTACGAGTAGGAACAACACAGCCGCCGCTGTTCCACCGCATGAGGCCATTTTCAGCCAGTTTTGTGTTTGGCCCGCACCGCTCACGTCCCACTGGCGCGGGCAGAAACGCTATGAAAACTCGGCAGCGGGCCGATGATATTGATCTGCACAAACTGCCTCTGCACAAACTGACGGTGCATGCAGCGGAACAATGGCGGCGCGTCCTCTACAGGCGCAACAATTGCTGCGCGCGCTACGATTGGGCGACGCCCAGGGGCGTATCCAGGATTGATTCAGTGCACTTGTAGCCCCAGTGAAGTTGCAGCCCTGGCAGTGCACTTGTAGGCTTGTAGCACTTGTAATGGAAGCAATTAAGATACGCATGGGTAGGCTCGTTCGGTGATTCGGCGTTCGTTCGGTAATTGACGTCCCCCATTGACCTCCCCTCGATGCGCATATTGGCGACGCCCGGGAACACGGCCGTACTAGAGTACGAGAGCCCACACACTTACCAGTGAAGTCGACGGAGAGCTTTCCACGATTCGATCCGTGATACATGAGGAGGTCCGGTTTAAAGTAGTCGATGTTACGGGCCTGACCCTTGGCCCAGAGCAGAGTCACCGGCCCTTGATCGAGGCGATGGTCCGTTAGGGAGTCGCCGCCTACGACGGACGGTTGCGCGTCAGGCGAGCGCTGACGCCTGGTGGGGACGCGCGAGCAGGACCGCACTCACTGTTGAGCTTGCGGCGGAACATGATGGTCGTGACGCCGTCCACTTCGAAGGCGGACGCGGCCGTCAGGTCGGAGGTGCCGCCGAAGTAGGTGTCGAGCAGGGGCGTCGCTCGACTCGGCGTGTAATAGTCGTCCACGCGACCCGTGCTCGCCTTGGCGCGGCCAACGACCACGTCGGCGCAGTCCATGGCGTGCTCAGGCTCCCCCGCGCCGGCCCAGCCTTCGGCGCCTCCTTCGCCAGTCGGCGCACCCTTCTCCGGCTCGGCGGCCAATTCGGCACCAGTAGTTGCTTCGTCGATGGGCTCGGCTTCGGACTCGCTCGTCGAGAAGTCGAATGGAGGAAGCGGAGGGAGCGTGTGACCATCATCAAATGGGTCAGGCGGCGCTGTAATCTGGCGCTTCTTCCGACCGGCGCCAGATATTGAATCCCGAACAGGAACATGGTTCTCTAAATGGCAATCATACTGTACTTGGCCCGTTCTAAGGCGATAGTAGTACCGTACCGTCACAAATGCAGATCTTGCGTCTGCTGGATTTTGGCTGATATCGATCATGGTATCCTATGGACGTCGTAGGCTTCGTCCAGTCGGCGGTTCGTCGCACGGAGATGCGACCGCCCCCAATGGGGTACAAGAAGTAGAAGCAGTCGTGCAAGTCGAAGTCGGTACTCTCATCCGCAGTTTTCAGTTTGCGACGAAACGAGATGGTCTACGCAGTAGACGGTCAAGCGAGCAGGGCAGTTGATGGTCGCATCGAAGGGGGCCAACCTGCATGTCGTTGACAATTCGGCCGCTGACGGAGAAGATGTCTTGCCGATCGGCGCCGTCGATTGTCGGCAGTTGGCGGCCGTAGGCCCAACGGTCGGTGACGTACGCCTTGTCCTCATACACCCAGCCGGTGATGATGTCGCTGTTCGCCTGCACAATACAACCGATGCGATGTGGCGCCGAAGCGGCAGTCCTTGCCTCCGCACCATCTGTCCGTCACGCGAGAAGCCGATGCCCGTCCACCGATCAGGCTCGCGAGCGGAGATTTCGAAAAGGAGGTCTTGGTAGCGCGTGTCGTACGTCCACTTGGCCTTGTAGTCGCACGTCTCGTCCGTGCAGCCGGTGGGGAAGCGAAACTCGGTGGCGCAGGTCGCATCCGGCTCGCCCACAGCCTCTGGCGCAGCACCCTCCCCGACCGCTGAAGCGACAGCCTCTGTCCAAGAAGCTGTGCCGTTTTCCCCCAAGAAGTTCCGCACCTTCCGAAGCAGAGCCGGCCGACTTGCACGACAGCACGCAGACGGGGCGTCTCGAGACCATCGGAGGTTCTTCGTGCTGCAGAATTTCACTGTCCGGACCCAGTCTTCCACCTCTGACTGGAAACAGGAAGCGAAAGCAGCCCGAGTCGGTGAACTGATGGTCGCCGAGAGTGTCTCCTGAATTCGATTCGAATTGTCGAACCAAGTACGCTGGAGCGCGCTCGCGCTACAAACCGGTATTGCGCTTCCTGGTGAATGATGCGCGCAGTACGCCGTTGAAGTGGGTGCCGACTACCACCGTTTGGGGAAACGCGTCCTGACTTTCGTCTTCTTTCGGTCTACTGTATCCGTCGCTGTACCTAAACAGAGAGGAGCGTGCATACGCCAGTGTTGGGTCCGCAGGAAACGCACATGTCGTGAACCGTCATGTTTTGACGCGTGCTTTTCACGATAATCATATCTGCTTGCTGCTGAAACAGGTCAGAAAGCATTATTTCGCAGCTGTTTGGCGGCCGGCGTACCATGGTTCCTGTTCTGGAGAATCCAACTCCCGACCAGAAGCCAAACGGGACTTTCGTCTCGAGAGAGAACTCGATTTCGTCCTTGTCTCCCTCGACGTACGACCAGCTACAGCGTAATAGAGCGTGAAGAACTTAGAAAGCTGCGGACTGCAAGCTACACTCTGCCTGAGCTTGTAGTCGCAGTCTCTGCATCCGGCTGGAAAGCGCCAATCGCCGTAACAGACGTCGCCCAGAACTTCTACAACGATGACCGCCTGTGACGAACGTGGAACGGCGGGCAAGGAGGAGTAGTGTGGCTCGCCTGGCTCCAGCTCGCCTTCGCTGCCAGCAGCGCTCGTCGCTGTTGTGGGCGTTGTTTCGGTGGTACGCGTGGAGGGGCTTGGTGTCGCCCACACGGGTATGATGGTCGCCGGCGTCACGGGCAGATCATCGGCAGTAGTGAAGGGAAGGCTTGTCGACAAAGACGATGCCCTAGCCGACGTCTCTGTGGGTTGCGGGACAACTAAAAGCGTCGATTCGCATTTTCAGGAACGGATACGGTTGCGGCTCAAGCTACTCACAGGGACACCTATTCGGTGGGACGCACTGTCCGTGGCGCGTGTCGCGAACGAAACCATCCTGGCAGTGACACGCCGGAGGGTTGCAAATGGCGGGGCATGGCGCCGGTCCCAGATTCCAGTTCTCGCAGGTCAGCTCACAGAGGTTGCCACATTCCCTGACCACTTCGAAGGCTGGACACGACAGGCCAGCAAACGTCGGTGTTGCAGTTGTTGTTGTTAGCGCTTCGGCAGTCGGGATAGTCGTCGGGGTCTCGGGCAGCTTCAGAGACGTCAAAGTAGGAACTCCTGGAATTTCTGGCGGCACAGAGCTGACGACAGTTATACCGACACCAGTTTTTAGCAAACCGACCATTGAAAGGACAGTCGTAGCGTAGGACGCAGCGACCAGTCAGTGTGTCTCTGACGTACAACGGTCGGCAAACACAGGCAGGCGGTTCGCAAATGTCGCAGCCCCTTGCAACAGAGCCGAGACTTGCGCAAGTAGCTTCGCATGCTTGGCCGCAGTTGTCCATGGTTTCATTCCCGGGGCAAGCGTCTTCCTCTGCAACTCATCGTCAGCCATGGCACCAAACTACTCAGTAGTAAGTCAAGCGAGAAAATGCCGCACCGACAGCATGGCAGGCGATTTGAAGGTCTTCATGAACGATACAAATGGAGCCGAGGTCGCAGGCGCCGCGTCTGGCGCAGAGATCAGCCGTGACCTTCTCACAGCGGTGCTGCGGACACGACAGGCAGTCGAGATTCGGTTCGAACAGGCATCGTTCGTCGTCAGTACAGGGACTGTTGACTGCTTCGCATGGGTTGGCAGGCTTGCCGTCGGGCACGCACTTGATGCCGACGGGACACGGCTCCGTGTCGCAAGGAATGCGAGCCGGCACGCAGTGGTAGCCCTCGTTGCACGGACGGGCGCCTTCGCACGGATCGCGATCGCCAGGCGTGGCCGTCGACACTGTGGGCTTAGAGGCAAAGGTCGGTTCGGACGACGGAGTGGGCTCGGCGGATGATGATGGCGATGAGGAAATATTCGCCAACTCCGTCGACGGCTCCGCTGATGGCTCTGCCGACGGCTCCGAAGACGGTTCTGCTGACGGCTCAGCCGACGGTTCCGCTGAGGGCGGCTCGGCTGATGGCTCGGCCGAAGCTTCAGCGGTAGACTCTGCCCAAGGGACGGTTGCATGAGATATTCCCTCCTGAACAGCGCGTGTCGCATTCTGTGCTGCAGACTACCGGTGCACTGTACCTTGGCCGCTATGCGTTGCAAAAATCTGTTGGCACAGTCGGCACCAACAGTTGCTGGTCGGAATCCAACGGCGGCCCAGCTACTTGTTTTAAACCGTAGTACCATCTCGAGTTCGCGCTCCTCCTCCGGCCCGTCGATTACTCGCCAGTAGATTTGATCGTGGTCCGGGCCGACTTCGCGCAACTCGTAGAGCGACTCGTCAAAACTGTCGCGCAAATTCGACACTGAATTGCAAGGGTGTCGTGCCGTGTGACGAGGGATTCTCCGCTCCGTACCGTACAGTGGTACCTCGAGTACAGTTGGAGCCGAAATAGCCTTTCTGACAGTAGCATTCTTTTCGCGGCGCCGAGACGCTGCCGGTGGTCTTGCAACGACCACGACGATTCACGGGGTTGTCGTCCACGTTGCAGTCAGCATCCGTAATGCACTCGTCTAAAGCGCGCTTGGTCCGTCGAGCCAAGTTCCCGCTGGCGCAACGTTGCCGCCGACAACGAACATTCGTGCTGGCAGTAATCGCCCCACGAGTTGCGGTCGCATCGACAAGTACCGTCGACGTAACTTCCGCGGCCCGAGCACCTCACGGCCGAGTCCGTCGCCTCGTCTGCAAGACACCACCTCAGGAGTGCCCAACAACGCCTGCCGACTCGCCTCTGCTGACGATGTCGACGTCGGCGCAGGACCAGAAGCGGTAGGAGCGGCCCCACTCGAGCGCTTCTCGCACCAGACGAATGGTGCACGAGGCGCACGTGAAGTCCTCCGGCAGCGTCACCTCGTAGTCGGTCGTCCTGAGCGCAGGCGAGGCGCTACGAGACGGCCAGCCTAGTCAGAGAGCACGCTGAGCGCCCTCACTGCGTGTCCGCTGCTCCGTAGAACTCTTCAGTCGGCGTCAGCGTCAAGAGAACCAGCTCGGTTGAGTCCATAAGCTCCAATCGAAACCCGCCCTGCAAGCCGAACTCACAGTCAAGCTGCTCCACTATACTTTTACTCTTGGACTTCAGAAGGGTGTTGTTTTGAAAAACAGATAGGTACTGTAGATACTCTGAGAGCCAGGCAAGTGATGCGACGTAAGCACATCCTTGAAAGAAGGGAAATCGTAAGGAACGCGAGCTCTGCACCTGATGAGGATAGGACATGAACCAGCTGATCCTCAAGGTTGAGCCCGCTTGTAGTTTTGTGCTGGCGCCTGAAGTGAGCATTACCATCCATATAATCTACGTGCCTGCGTCGGGAATGAGGGTGCGTCAAAAGTGAAAAGTGGCGCTATGAACTTGTTCATGACTGAGTTTGCTTCCCAAGACATTCTTGTTTATTTTGGTACAGCAGTCTACATGGTGTACTTGTCCAATGCGTTGAAATCGCTGGAGAAGCTGTACGTACGCTCATCTGTATGTACGCTGTACGCAGAAGGTACGCTCAGCGTGCTGTCTCCCATCCAGTATTCCCAATTATGGAAGGCTGCGTGTCAGGCGATGGTTGCATGGGCAAGGTGACGTCGTGTGCGCATGCGTGCCTTGCGCGCCAATGGAACGAACGCTCGAAATACGCTGTACGAGTGTAGGCAGGACAAGTCACGTCTCAGTTAGAGAGCGGCCTGCCGGCGTTGTTTCTGCTGGGAACTGGTGAGCGCGGCCGCGGCTGTCCTTCGAGGCCGCGTCAAAGGCCAACAACCGAGCGCGGCCGACCAGCGCCGCGAGCGTCTCCGACGCGACTGCGCGCGCACCTTACACATGCCGACGCAAGCGCCTCGCGAAATCACGATGCGTCACGCCTCCTGCTCCTGCACACCGCTGCAGAGCAGCAGACGCCGACTCAAACTGATGTGCTACTTCTAAAGTGATGTACAACAGTTCTAAACGCGCTCTATTGCCAGTTCATACGGTAGCGTGCTAGATGTTCTCGAGCCTACATACAATGTAACATGTGGCAGCTTCGTTGGCAGTGTTCATTTCAATTCTCTCGATGTATTGCTGCTAACTCTGCCTAATTGCCTAACTTTGGGCAATGAGAGCTCTCGTCTCAATGCAAAACGTTCGTTCTACTTTGTCAGAACCTGACAGGAAACGGTAGTGGGCGACGAACCTTTGTGAGCCGTCTTGGCGACGCCGCAGGGAGCGGAAGTACGGACGGTGTCGAGAAAGTCGAGAGCAGGGAAACGTGCCGGGGGAAATGTGAGTCGAACATGCGCATGCGTCACCGCGAGCAGTGTCAGCGTCGAGCAGCACGCCAAGTAGAATGCCGACATGTCGAAGCGGGCGCTGCGCAGGTTGAACAGCAGACCGTTGACGACGGCCTCGGATCAGCACGGCCGCGCCGCCAACAGGGCAGTGGGCGCTCACAGGAGGCTCCCTCGGCGCGGCCCAGGCCTTGGTTCTGGCAGTCCTTGTGCACTCCTTGTGCAGCGTCGGCACACCGTCGACAGGGCAGCAGTAGTCCACTCAGCCAAGACTGGATGGATGAGATGAGATGGCTGGAGGCGCCTTGGGAGAGCGCCGACGCCGGCTACAGTTAACGGCGTGGGCGGTGAGACGAGGAGACGATTGGCGCGAGGACGCGGCGACAGGGAGCCTCAAGGTCCGCGGCGCAGAGGGGCCGGCGGACGGAGGTAGCGGAGTCTATTGCACGCGCGTCCCGAGTGAAAGATGCGCGGAGCGGCGTCGCTTGCTGTGCGGGCCCCTAATCTGTCGACAAAGATTGCAAAGGGAGACGGGCCGGCGGCGGCGCACGATCGTGCGCGGCGAACTCAGAGGCGTGGTTTGCGCCAAACGGTGTCCACGCGACGCAGGCGACCGGCCCGGCCTCTTCCAAGGAGACGACGCCCGCCCCTGAACGACCACGCCGTGCGGAAGGGCGACTCGCGCAGCTGGAACCGCTGACGACCATTCCGCCGACACGCCGCGCCGCCACCGGCCCCACCAAGAAGGAAGAAACGCGATATGTAGTAGTCAGTGCAGTCACGACGACGGAGGAATGGGACGGACGGACAGGCGACAGCCACCGCGCGCGCCTCCGTCCGTCAAGATGGAAGTGGCACAGGAAGGGATGGAGCGGAGACGGCGGCGCCCAATCACGCGCATCTACAGTCGTGACTGTCCAGCGAAGGCGACGACGACGAGGGGCTGCGAGCGGCGTCGACGTCGCGACGCATTACGCATGCCGGGTCGCGGGCGCGCACGCCTTTCGCTCCTCCACCCCCCTCTTTCGCCTCCAACGTTGCGCCACGATGAAGAAACAATCGCGCGGCCAGCCTCCCCGCGGCGCGGCGGCCAACCGCCCGCTCGACGCGCCCACCACGGCGACAGCCACGCAATGTAGGTTAAGAATTTGACTGCACGACCTGTAACCAGTCGGTTTAAGATCGAAGTTGGAACCGAGAGCGACATCTGGTCGCGCCCACCGATCCGCGCACAAGGGACGGGAAAGAGGAAGTCCCACCGCTGTCTGCAATCCTGCAGTCGTGCGCGAACTCAATTTCCCTTTGATCCCACTCAGAGTCGTTTCTTCAACAATGGTTTCCAAGCGGACAGCGGAAAGCGGACAAACCGACCAAAAGTACCGGGAAATCGGCGAAATGGCGCTACAGGTACGCAGCGGCGGGCGGCTGCAGCGCGCTCTACACAACTCGCGAAAACAGATCACAAACAAAACGCTGATAAAACGGCTCGTTACGTGGACGTTCTCCTTGTGGCTGCCGACAGGTGCCGCTTCCTCATCGAGACGCGGCCTCGCACGGCCAGCAGCGTGCGGCTTGGCTGGACGGACGAGCGGCGGCGCCACCGCCGGTGGTCGTCGTCGTGGACCAGTGGGCGAGCCGTTCAGCGGCGCAGGAGGCCGGTCCTCCGGGTCCGCGGAGGCGCTCGACCAGCTGGCAGCAGTCGGCCGAGCGGCGGTGCAGCTGAGCGACGGGTCGGAGCGCGCCGTAGCGCTGCTGAACGGGCGCCGACCCAGTCAGGAGAGGGCGGTGCGCGCGCGCAACGAGTCAGCGATCGCCCACCGTCGCCGGCGCCTGGACGCCGAGAAAGTGAAACTCGGAGCCGAGAAGAGACGACGACCAGCCCTTCTCCACGGCGGACGCGGGCACGACGAACTGCTGGGCCGCTCCGTTCGACTTGTCAATTAGCGTTGTCGACACCAAAATCAGCCCTTCACCGGACACTTGAGTGTACAGTGTACCCAATCCTTCCTGAACTCCATACAAGCATGCCGACCCAAGGCCACGCGCAAAACATCGGGCTCGCCCACCAGGAGACAGGGCGCCAAGTCGTATTCAAACGCCGCCGACTCGATGTCGTACGAGTCGGAGGGGAATCGGCGCCGCACCTGTAGAGTCACTATCATGCCGGGGAAGCTGTGCTGAAGCGACACGCTCTGTGGGTCACCACGGACGCCGTGGGTCAGCGGGGACCGACTGACCGGCGCTAGAGAAGTGGTCGACATTCGGTAGAGCTGTCCGGCGCAGTAGCTGCCGTCCGCCGCCCCCGTCGTCGTCATGATCACCGAGGCGCCGGCCACCTCCTTCTCGACCATCACCGCGCTCAGCTTCGTCGCCGTCAACGCGCCGACCTCCGTCGAGGTGCGGCCACGGGCGAAACCGACGCTGACACTGGCTGCTGCTGATCCTCCCAAGGCGGCTGTAGTGACAGTGCTGCTCGAGCGCGTCGGCTTCGCGACGCGGAAGGTCGCCGGTGCAGCGGGCGTCGCGAGGGCTGGGCCCTCCTGAGGCGCACGACACGACAGCAGCTGCTCTTCCAGACGGCCCCGGAAGTGGGCGAGGACCGCGCCCAAAGAGGAGGACGACAGGTCGCGCTCAGACGAGTGCGAGACGAACTGGGGCCCGCAGCGCTCGGTCAAGGGATGCACGAGAAAGGCGAGCTGACTCTTGGGCCAGCGGCGCGCCTACGACAGCGCTGACAGTGCACTCACAGTCACAGCACAGTAAAAGGGAGGCGCATTAGACGGAGACCTGCACGACGATGCTGACGTCGGCGTCGCCCTGCAACGCCGCGAAGTGCACCCGTTGGCCTTTCTTGGGGAAGCGCGTGTCGCCGAAGGCCCATCCTCTCGTGCTCAGCCAGTGGTCGTGGTCGGGCCGGCAATCCGAGCGCTGGAGCAGAATGCCGTTGCCGAGCAGGTCGCGCACGACAGCCACGCCCGAGTAGACTAGGCCCGACGTGTCCGTTACGAGAGCGGCCCTTGTCGCCAACCATTCGTCGACCGCCCACACTGCCGAGCCATGACCACCCCTGTAGTTGTGCATCTCCGACGCGTCGAATTCCACGGCGGCCCCTAGACGCGCCTTCGGCAGTGAGCGCCGATCGGCAGTGGCGAAGCAAACGGACCGGTTAGCAGTGAGACACCCGCGGGACCCGCGGGAGAGGGCCTCACGTATCCGACTTGCTGCAGGAGTGTGGAGAAGCTGCTGCCCGAAAACTTCACGTTCTTGCCGTCGTCGAGGCAGCGTCCGATGGCGAACAGCGGGCAGCCGTCGCGCGACGGCACAACGCGGTAGATGAGTGCGCGACGACGAGGCGATTCCTTGGACTTCTGGCCAGCAGACGGCGCCACGGACACGGGCACGGGCATGTCGAGTAGTGTGAGTGCAGGAGAAGCTGCGACATCGGCGCGCTCTTCGCCGAACGCGGAAGTCGTCGACGCGTCGCAGCTCAAGTTGATTAGATCCATCGCTGCGGCTACGCTACTAGCATCACCTTGAAATTCCGACTGCATACTTTACATAAGAAAGATAGTACCACCTGCAAGGCTCGTGAGCCAAAAAAAAACACAGAAACACGAAGAATGACCGGAAATGAAAAACAACAAACTTCAACTGGTATGTAAATATCGCAATAAACAACATACCGTAATCATACTGTAAATCGTACCATACCGTAAGTCAACAAAATATTTCCATATTTCCATATTTCAAACTTTTCAGCAGCTGTAGACGCACAGCAGGAATAGCGCCCTTTTGCAGAGTGAGAGGACAAGTGTATGCTAGCTAAGCGACTTTAGGTACCTAAACTTTAAGAACAATGCTTATTTCAAAAGTTACGGCTGTCGCAACGCTATTGTGGTGTGTGTTTTCATTGTTCGTGATCGTTCTTGGGCGTGTTTTTTTTGAGTGTTTATATTTCGAAACGTTTAGCAATTTCGTTTTGTAGCCCGCGGTTAGGTTTGTTTTGTCGAAAACCGAGTGAAGGTTCGATTGGCACGCGCAGCGATGGCTTCTGGCGACGACGGCTGTCCAACGTTTAAGGTATGCGATAAGTGGATCGTTTCCCCGACGCGCGGTGTTGCTTTCAGCTGGTGTTGGTTGGCGACGGTGGCACAGGCAAGACGACGTTCGTCAAGCGTCATCTGACCGGGGAATTCGAGAAGAAATACGTGGGTGAGTAGCGGCGGGCGGGCAGTGGCGGTGATTGGTTGGGGGTGGGCAGGCGGCAGGAGGAGGGCGGCGCGGACGTTGCTTGCAGCGACGCTGGGCGTGGAAGTGCACCCGCTCGTCTTCCACACGAGCAGAGGGCCGATCCGCTTCAACGTCTGGGACACGGCCGGCCAGGAGAAGTTCGGCGGACTCCGCGACGGCTACTACATTCAGGGTTGGCCGCCTCCGTCCGCTCCCAACGGTAGTCGAGTGGCGGTTTCGCTGCAGGGCAGTGCGCGATCATCATGTTCGACGTGACGGCGCGCGTCACGTACAAGAACGTGCCGAACTGGCACCGCGACCTCGTGCGCGTCTGCGACAACATCCCAATCGTGCTCTGCGGCAACAAGGTCGACGTCAAGGACCGCAAAGTCAAGGCCAAGACCATCACCTTCCATCGCAAGAAGAACCTTCAGGTTCCCTTTACTCGCCGTCCGCCGCCCTCTCGCCCAGTCCAGCTGACGAGCGACGCGACGCGACGCGGTGTTTGTTCAGTACTACGACATCTCGGCCAAGTCCAACTACAACTTCGAGAAGCCCTACTTGTGGCTGGCCCGCAAGCTGCTCGGCGACCCCAACCTTGAGTTCGTCCAGATGCCGGCCATCGCTCCGCCCGAAGTCCAGATGGACCCCGAGATCATCAAGAAATACGAGGCTGACCTCGAGGTTTGCCTGCCTGCCTGCCTGCTCCTCTGCTCGCCACGACTACACCAACCCATCGGCCCATTGCAATGCAATCGTCTTGTGTACATTCAGTCTGTGGGTTTGAGGCTTGCCCCTCCTTCTCCGGATACTGACTGGAGGGGATTGTGTGAAGAGCGCGGAGGCGGAGGACTTTGTTTGCGCTTCTTTCTCAAGAAAACGAGTGTGTGTGTGGGGGGGGGGGATCATACCGAATCAGGATAGTAGGTAGGGACAGGGAGGGTCTAAGCACCCTCGATGGGGGGGGGGGCACCCTCGATGGGCAGCTATATGCTATATATAAGGTTCGTTGCAGGCGGCCAAGAACGCCGAGCTGCCCGAAGACGACGATGACCTCTGAGCCGTCCTCCACAGTCATGGCACGCCGCCCTCCCTCCCCGAACCAACTGATCCTCTGCAAAACTAGAGCGACGTTGACAAGCCTCTCTCCTCTCCCTCTCAATTGCATCCTTGGCAATGGCGGCGCGTGTCCCTGGTTCCGACGCGCGTTTCGACGGCTGCCAGTCGCCGCCCTTGTTGTGCGTGCATGCGTCGCTCTCGTGGACGTCATTGGGATGGGTGCGAGCGAGTGGTCTCTCTCTCGTCGCGTCAACTACGCTCGTTTCCCTCCAAGCGACGACGGCCCATGGCGAAGGCGACCGTATCGTTTCCAGTTCACTGACTGCACTGCACTACGTGTCGTCACCCTTCTGATGTACGAACGTGACTCGAAAGACGTCAAAGTGGTGGTTGAGAGAGGGCCGGCAGTGGAGCGCCGCGGCGCCCTCGAAGCCGGTGAAGGCGCCCGTGCGACTGGACTCGACGAAGAAGACTCGGCGGATTCGCGAGTGAAGCAGCGCCATGGCGCACATGAGGCAGGGCTCGCGCCACACGAAGCAGTCGCAGTCCGTCAGCAGATAGGGGGCCACGGCACGCTCGCTGCTCGAGGAGACGACCGCAGAAGCAGACTGGCGAGCGATGGCGCCCATCACCGTGTGCCGGATCGCGAGCGCCGCAGCGGCCCCGCCCCCGCCGTAGTCCGTCTCGGCGACCACTGGGCCGCAGAGCCGCGTTGATGCCGAGCAGTTGGCAATTATGCAGGCGTTGCTGCTGTCAGCGACGGCAGTGGCCAATTGCTGACAGCAACTCTTCGCAAAGCTGAGCGCTTCGCCGCCGAAAGGCGGTGTGCCCGCCAGCTTCGCTTCGAGCGCGGCGTCCAGTCGGCACCTGCTGGGCCAGACAGCCTGTGCCCAATCGCGCTGACGTCTAGTCGTCGGTGGCGCCGCCGGTACGTCCACTTCTGCGACGCTGTCGAAAAGCTCGGTCGTTATCGTGTCCATGGGAGGCGCGTCGGTCGGCTGAATGAGGACACCAGTGGAGCCTCCAGCGCAGTCGTGCCGGACGCGCTTCAGATGACTGAAGGGCTCGGGCAGCGGCACTTCCTTTGCCAGCCTCTTCAGCGCTCCCGAGAGCCTGCTCTTGTCTTTTAAGAGGCCCATCCAGAATCGACTGCATGGCAGCGCTGTCCTTGTCAACTCGGCAGGCAAAACGGCTTCAAAAGACACGGAAGGCAACTCGCGTCGAACGGACACCGGCGACGAGTGTCTGTCGTCGTGTCCGGAAAGCGCGCCATCAGCTAAACGACGACTAACTTCAAGTTTCGCCTTCTTCGGCAGCGCATGTTCCATCGCTGTACAAATCTACCAAAATCAGTGCTAGTTTGAACGTGCGCCTTACCGTTTCGAGACTAATATTTGGTGACGCATTGTCGATACATTTGATTAAAGCTGGGGTCGTGTGTACCGGCTGCTGACAGCTTCGCTCTCGAAATAATTTCTCATTTCTTCGTTAGCAGCTATCTTGATTTTAAACGCACATATCTGCCAGAACGTTTAGGACGTTGAGTCTGAAGCACCCGTTGCCGACCGGCGCAAAACTACCGCAATCAAACAGTATGCAAATATCGGAAATTTGGCACTTATAGCTCAACTGTAACAAAGTACCGTACTCAAAAATCGCGTCACGTCGCTTCATATCTTGTACTGACATATGTACATACATACATTTCGTGTTCTAATTCTTTTTTTTAGTCTTTGATAACGTTGTGAAGGAAGGGACTTCGCGGACATTATTCAGTAACAATTAAGGTGTAATTTCAGAATTAAGTAGAATCGATCGTGAGTGCAGGAAGGATTGAGCGGAGACAATGGCAGAAGCAGCCGACCGTGCGCCGTTCGAGCTGGAGACAGAGCCCAAGGACGAGGTGCGGTTCGCGGGCGCGGTGCGCGAGTCGGCGACGGAGTCGGAGGTGAAGCTCAAGAACGGACTGGGTCGGCGCGTCGCCTACAAGGTCAAGTGCACCAGCAACGCCATGTTCCGCATCCGGCCGGCGGTGGGACTTCTCGAGGCGGACGCCGAGGCGGTCGTCAAGCTGGGCTGCTCCAAGCTCGACGAGACGCCCGACAACGGCAAGCACTACTTCGCCCTCTACCACATCGACGCCCCCGCCGACGTCGACAGCGGCAGGCGCGCCTGGGCCCAGCACCGAGGCGGCGAGCCCTGTCCGCGTCGACTGCACGTCTACTTCGACGACGCGGCCGCAGCCCCCGGCGCCGGCGCGCCCAACGACGCGCCCCCGGCGGCCGCCGACGACGCCGCTCCCGCCCCCGCAGCCTGACGACATCCGAGACCTCCCAAGACGTGCCTCGCGGTCGTGATAGTCCTCTGATCCCAAACTGACTCGGCGCTTTTAACCGTGACGAACGTATGGAACATGACGTCAGCTAAATTTTACAAAAAAGATCAGACATCAGAATCACTGGTACTACGGTAGACAGACAAAAGTGTCCGTACATGTAGACGCGTGTTTTTTCCCGTTTGTATACCCTGTATACCAGTGTGAATTTTTCTGTGTTTGCCGCGGCGATACTGTGTAGGCAGTGGATAGCGATGCGATGCGATGCAATGGATGCAGTGCAGCGATGCAGTGGATACGTGTTCTCATTTTTAGGGAAAAAGTTTTAAAGAAGTTGTCAGCCTTGTCTCGGCCTTGTCATGAAATTTCACGCATATTAGTGTTGCCTTTTTGGCTGGCGGACGGTTTTTGGCAGCGACTCCGGTCGAATCATGGAGTTCTACTGCTGCTGCTACTGTAGGAAATTAAAAAAACCTGACCTGCCAATGCGAAAGTTGCACGAGTGTTTACAGTGCATTCGCAACTTTTTTGACGAAAGCGGTGTCGTGAGTATTTGCGCTGTTGGCGGAAACGGGGCGCAGCAGCGTCGAAGCGTCGAGAGGTCTCAGCGCCGGTCGGCGTGACAACTTCGCGTCCGCGGCAAGAGGGGCCGGGGGGCGGCAGGCGCGCACGACTCGCAGTCAATGGAGGCTTGCTTCTCTGAAGACAGGCCGGACTTCTTTGCCTTTCACTCGACTCGCCCCTTTTTGCGATGGCGCGTCGGCAGACAGTAGCCGCTCTTGTCTAAGCTGCGCAAACACACCAGCGGCAAACATCTGAAGCTCACGGCTCCTTCGTAAGCGGCTTGCTCAAAGGCACGAGAGACGGCTCCGTCTGCGGCTGCGGTCCCCCAACAGGGGCAATTGCGACGTTGCTTCTGTTTATTTGGAGACGCGTCCTTAATAATGCGTCCGGTGTTTGTCGACATCTTAGAGGAGAGGGAGGAGGCAGTGAGGTTCTGCGCGCGCTCGTCTGGCGGAGCAGCGGCACGGCGTGCAGTCGGCTCGCGGAGCAGAGCAGAGCAAAAAGCAGAGCAGAGGTGTCGCGGCGCGTGACGCGACGGGCGCAGCCCAAAGGCCGCCGTGCTAGCAGCGGCCGACCTAGAAGAGCACTTGGCGCTCCAATTGCGCCGAAGAATGCCCTCTCAGCGGTCGCGTTCCGTCGCCGACGCCTAGTCTAAACACTACCGGCACGCTTTCAAGGCTGAGCAACTGCGCTGGGCTGCTCGCACCAACTAGCGGTTCGAGGACGACCGACGACTCGCGCACGATGCACCGCTGTCCATGCCCGTCATGACATGGAGTTGGCCTGCCTGGAAAAGGCGCTGTCGAGTCTGTTCGGCCGGTACGCGCGCGCCGTCTGCGAGCAGGCGGGCGTGTTCGTGGCCGCGCCGTTGCTGCTCACGGCCGTCCTGTCTCTGGGGTTGGTGCGCAAAGAGGGCGTGCGTCGCGACGACCTCTCCCTCTACACGCCCGCCGACGCGCCCGCCCACGACGAGCTGCGCCTTCTCCAGCGCCTCTTTCCCATCAACGACTCCGACCCCTACTACGCGCTGCGAAGGTTCGCTCGCGTTACGGTCGTTACGCGAGCAGCAGTCGTTCGCTCTCTCAGTCCATGATTCGCTCCTTGATGAGGCTAGCGAGGTACATGCGTTCCACCTTGCTCCAGGTACGACAATAGACGTGCCGGCTACGTCATCGTCACCGCTGCCCCAGGAAGGGACTGGAACGTGCTGGACATCCAGGCGTTGCGCGCCACCTTTGAGCTTTGGCGGTCGCTGGAGGCGCTCGAAGTCGAGAGCGACACGGGCCGCTCCTTCAGTTACGAGGCGCTCTGTGTCCGCCTGGCGCTGCCGCTGCTCAACCGCACGGGATGCGTCAGCAACCCCATCCTCGAGCTCGCCGACTACGCGAGCAGCCGGCGCACCGAGGTCGGAGCGCAGCTCGCCAAAGCTGTCGACCACCTCAGGTCCATCAGCGGAACCGTTGGCCCTCTGTGGAAGCTGAGCAACATTGTTGGCGGCCTGGCTTTGAACGCTTCTCGATACATCGTCGGTAAGTGCGTCGAAGAGCAGGGGCATGTATGTATTTATGTACAGGCGGTATATCTAAATGTAGTGTACGAACTGCATTCAGGAGCGAAGGCTCTGTTTTTGCCGTATCAATTGCGGCACGACTCGCGAAGCGTGGACGGGCTGGCTTCGAAGTGGGAGCGGCGGTTCTCGGACGAGCTGTCGACGTTCGAGTCGGCGGAGATCCGCGCGCACTGGTGGACGGGCGAGACGCTGGCCGCGGAGTCGTCGCGCGACCGCGAGCTCCTCGTCGGCCTGCTGCCCCTCATGGTCGCCTCCATGCTCGCCTTCACCGTGCTCTGCTGCTGCGTCGGCAGCTGCGTCCTGAGTCGGCCCTGGCTCGGACTGGCCGGCGTCCTCTCGGCCGCCGCCGCCCTCTTCTCCGCCGTCGGCCTCCTGCAGCTGCTCAACTACCCCTTCACGAGCGTCGCATACACCGTCCCCTTCGTCGTCTTCGGTCAGCACAAACGCTCACTCTGCGCTGCGCGCACACGCGTCACTGCAGATCACATCCTCTCTCTCTCTTTTTCTGCCATTCCAGCTGTCGGAGTAGACAACGTCTTCATTTTACTCTCATCGTGGCGGAAGACGAACTGTAGCGGCTCTTTGAAAGACCGAATGGCCGCCACGTTTCGAGACGCCGGCGTCTCGATCACGGTGACAACACTCACAGACGTTTTAAGTTTCGCAGTCGGCGCAACCTCGTCCTTTACGTCCGTGCGAATCTTCTGTGTATATGCTGCACTTGCCATCGCTTTTGTCTACGGCTACCAGATCACCTTTTTCGCAGGTGAGTTCTGAGTTGGTGGGCTAGGTTTTTCTCTTGCCGAACCCTGCTTTTCCAGGCGTGATGGTGATCACTGGACAGCGCGAGATGAGTGACAAGCACTGTCTGACGCTCCAGACAGCCCGGCTCCACCCCTCAAAGACACGCGGATCTAAAGAAAACAAGCGCCGGCCTGCGAAGCAGCGTGATCACCAGGCGGCGGAGTTTTTTTACGGAGCCTACTCAACGCTACTCTTGAATGGGTTGGTGCAGCTGCTGCTAGCCGCTGTCTACATTTGCTACTTGGCATCAGCGCTGTGGGGCCTCGCTCATCTGCGCGTCGGCATGCGCTCTGACGACCTCCTGCAGGACGACTCTCCTGCCAAATCTTCTCTGCAGCTGTTGCGCACCTACTTCCCAGGTGGGTGAGAGAGAACCAGTCAAGTTCTGTCCTCACAACGGACCGCAGCTTTCAGATACAAGTTTTCCCCTACACGTGACCATCCACAGCCTTAATCAGACAGAGGCTGGGACGCGTACAGCAGGCGGAGCGGCGGCTCAGCCATTGTGGGAGCGTTTGGACCGCGAGTTCTCGTTGTACGAGAACACCGAGTTCACGGGCGCCGCGGACTCTTGGCTGCGAACCTTTCTCACTTTTGTCGCGAACAACGACGCCCTGCCACCGCTGACAACAGACTCGTTCATCTCACTGGTTCGTGGCCATTTCTTGGCCACTCCTCTGCACGAGCGCTTCAAACGAGACATTCTCTTTGATCCCAGCGGGACGTCTCTAGCTGCTACAAGAATCCCCGTAGGAGAATGCCTCTTTCTTTCGCTTGTCGGTTGTCGATGTCGACGCGCACGCTCGGCCGAGCGCTCTGTTCAGGTGGCCATGCGGAGCGTGGCGGAGGAGCGGCAGTCGGAGGCGATGTGGCTGTTCCGGCGCATGGCGGCGCAGTCGACCGAGTTCCGCGTGTCCGTCTACAGCGACTTCTTCCTCTTCGCCGAGCAGTACGACGCGGTAGTGCCGGCGACGCTGTGGAATGTCAGTCTAGCGGGAGCGGCCGTCGTGCTCGTCAGCCTGCTCCTCATCCCCCAACCTCTCTGCGCCCTCTGCGTCGCCGCCTCCATCCTCTCCATCAACGTCGGCACGGTCGGCTACATGGCCTTGTGGGACGTATCGCTCGACTTCGTCAGCATGCTCAGCATTCTCATGAGCATCGGGTTTGTTTGTTGTTGCTACAGACGTACAGCAGAACCGGGCGGGAGTCGATCGCTCGTTCGACGTTCAGCTTCTGCGTCGACTTCGCAGCGCACGTCGCCTACCACTTCGCCAAGCAAGCTGCGGTCGAGCCGTCCGAGAGGCTTCGCCGGGCGCTCTACGTCGTGGGCACTCCCATCGTGCAGAGCGGCCTCAGCACCATTCTCGGCGTGTCATTCCTGGCAGCCGTCGACAGCTACGTGTTCCGCTCCTTCTGTAAGACGGTCCTGCTCGTCGTCTGCCTCGGCGCCTACCACGGACTCGTCGTGCTGCCGCTCGCGCTCGTCGCCCTCTACGCCGCCTTCGACCGGCCCGTCGCCTTCGCCGTCTCCGCGCCCTCGCCGCCTCCCTCCTACCAGCCGGCCGCCGTCTGCGCGCCTCTTCAGCGCTGCTCGCCCGACTTGCTCTCCACTGATGGTTTCCCGCACACCTACCTGAAGGGCAGCCAGCCGCAGAAGCAGAGACGCGACCGCCTGGCCGACGTCGCGGTGTACTCGGTCACTCCTCTTCGTCCAGTCTCCAGTTGGCCTGCGTCTTCGTGAAGCGACCTAGTGTGAAGACAGCGTCAGAACTTCCAAGTCTAGCACGATGACAGAAACACTCCACGTTGTAGGACTTTTATGGCGTTGCAATTTTTGGGCTAACGCTACAATTGTTGGGCTAGCTCGAACTCACACACGCATACGCACAGTATGGAGGCTTATTACAGTATGGGGTATTCGATAACTGTGGTCCCTTTGTTAGTTTGGACGCGTAGAGGCGTTACTCGTTTCTTTGTCATATCGAGTGTGCAATATATGCACCGCTGCATTATTGCTGCTTTAAACTCAACCTGCATGAATGCGGACGTAACATGACCGTCTCCAGCCGTCACTCGTAGTCATTCAAAGCAAAACAGTCTACAGCACAGCTCTTGCCGATTTGAACAACATAGCTCTTTACAAAAAATTGCGCCTGAATCAACTTGAGGAATGACGATGACCCAGAATTCGGATCGCTGAATGTTACATTTTTGCCTTTTTTCTTTACATTACTGTACTGACAAATGATCGCGAGCTAGCAGACGAAATCGATGACTTAGACGAAGATGAGAACAAAACGACCCCAGAAGGCGCCGTCAGTGGGCCAACGGCGTTCGAGCCAACAGACGTGCAGTGGCAGCTGTTGCTTCGTGCCTACCGTCTGAGCCCTTGGAGGGCCAAACGGCTAACTCTGAAGGCGTCGCTTCTGCCGACATGGGCCCTCCCTCGCCTCTCCTAGGAACGGCGACCGTAGTGCTGATCTGCATGGCGACGGCAGCGGAAGCGCAGCATTCACAAGGTTGGTACAATGCTCAGCTGTTTCTTGAGAAAGTGGCGCGTAGACGTGCTCGCGCGCAGGCGAGGGAGTCGGGCAGTCGGCTCCGACGTTCACGCTGCGGCCACAGTCGCGCTCGGTGCTCGAAGGCGGCCGGCTGCAGCTGCACTGCGAACTGATCGGCGAGCCTCAGCCTGTTGTGTACTGGTACAAGGACGGCCGGGCGATCCGGTCGAACAGGCGAATGCAGCTGACACGGCGCAACACCCTACTCACCGTCCTGCCGCTGAAGAGCTCGGACGCCGGCAAGTGAGTAGCCAGCCAAGCACCGAACGTTGCCAGTCCACTCGGTGCCCATTCCAGCTATACCTGCGTCGGCTGGAGCGAAGAGGGTTCGGCCAGCAGCTCCGCAGTGATTCGCATTGAAAGCGTTGAGCCTCCGAGGATGGTCAGGGCTCTCGTTGACGTCACTCTCACAGTTGGGAGAACGGCCACGTTCCGCTGCTCTGCGAACGGACATCCTCGGCCCGTCTTCCAGTGGTCGTACAATGGTGCTCCTCTGCCATTAGTTGCAGGACACTACGAAGTGAGTTGCTACTATTCACCTACCTGCTGTACGTGTCTACGCGGGCAGAGTTCATTGTGCTCGCGGCCGAGCAGGTGTTGTCGGTGGAGAATGGCGACGCGTCAGAATTGCGGGTGGATGACGTGACACCGTCCGACGCCGGTCCCTACCGATGTCAGGCTATGAACTCCGCCGGAGCTACCTCCTCCGAGGCGCGCCTCGTCGTTCTCGGATCCGCGGCCGAGACGAACGGGCCGCAGCGTGGAAGAGACAACGACGACGTCGCCGTAGTGGAGAGAATCACGCCCGACCTCATCATCAGCAGTGTGAGGAATGCGACTGCGGCGGTTGACAGGTGCGTACAAGGTCGCGTGTTCACACTGGCCGTCGTTGTTGCGAGGCGAGCGGTATCCAGGGCGATTCAAGCGACCCGACGCCGCCTCTACGCCAAGAGTGGTCCGAAGAGCCCGTCCGAGTTGCTGGCGCTGATCCGTTTTCCTGGCATGAAGGCGGTGGAGCTGGCGAGGGCGCGCGAGATCTACGAGCAGGCTCTGACGATCCTCGAGCGCCACGTCGAGGCCGGCCTCCAGCTGCGCGACATGGACGAGCGCGCCGTCGACCCCGCCTTCGAGACGGCGCTCTCCGCCTCCCATCTGCAGCTGCTCATGGAGGAGTCGGGATGCGCGGCGAGTACGCTGCGACAGTTCCGAACAGGCTGCACCGACCTCTGCTTCCATCTCAAGCACCGGTTCTCTGTGCCGGTCGGCCACCCAAAGCAAAAGCAAAGAAAGCGCCATTCTCTAGATCTTACGATGGCCAGTGCAACAACCTGGCCAATCCCATGTTCGGCGCGGCACTCACCGCCTTCCATCGCTTGCTGCCACCCATCTACGAGAACGGATTCAACCTGCCCGTTGGCTGGACTCCGACCAAGCTCTACTACGGCCACACGTACTCTTTCAACGACTTCGCACCTACTGCTTCGAAACGGCAATAGGGCACAATGCACATGGGAACAATGGAAGCAAGCACCCCAAATCATGTACACGTCATGTATGTACATGCTACCGTATTGTACTGAGACTGTGAGACAACACCTACAGTGTACCTGGTTTCCTTTTCGTGCATTGCCATCCTCTGCTGCTGAGTTCTAGTAGCAGCTCCTGCAGTCGGTTGTTCGCTTTTTCAGAAAGCCGAACGCGCGACTGGTCTCTACCCGACTGCTGACGTCTGAGAGCGTTACTTCCGACAGCAGATATTCGGCTATGCTGATGCAGTGGGGCCAGTTTGTCGGTGCGCAGGCGTGCGCAGCCGCGGTGGGGAAACGCTGGAGAACACAGCCGCCATTCAGACCACGACATGGACCTGACGACGGCTGCACCCAGTCGGGAAACGTTCGAGCGCGGGGCGCAGTGCAACAGGACGTGCGCCAACGTCGCTCCCTGCTTCAACATCCTGCTGCCGCTCGACGATCCGCGACGCTCGAGTCTCAGGCCTTCCCAGAAGCCCTGCATCGAGCTGGCGCGTTCGAGCGCCGTCTGCGGCTCGGGCGTCACCTCGGCCCTCTTTCGAGACGTCCACTACAGAGAGCAGCTCAACGAGGTCGCGCTGCTCGCTCGTCCACGGCCGTCGGCGCGCATTGAGGCGCACTGCAGATCACGGCCTTTATCGACGGCTCCCAAGTGTACGGCAGCACGGAGGCGGACGCGCTGGCGCTGCGCGACCTGCACGCCGACGGCGACTTCGGACTGATGCGCTTCGAGCTGGTGGGCAGGACCCACAAGCCTTACCTGATGTTCGATCGAGACGGCCCCATGGAATGCCGGCGCAACCAGAGTCGCGCCCATCCGTTCCGCTGCTTCCTCGCGGGCGACAAACGCGCCAACGAGCAGCTGGGCTTGCTCGCTCTGCAGACTGTCTGGCACCGGCAGCACAATAGACTGGCCGCGCTACTGCTTCGTCTGAATCCACAGTGGGATGGCGAGCGCATCTACCAGGAGGCGCGCAAGATCGTCGGCGCCCAACTCCAGCACATCACCTATCAGCAGTGGCTGCCTCTGCTGCTCGGCCCGCGCTGGGCGTTGCCAGCCTACACGGGCTACGATCCTTCGATCAACCCGTCCATCAGCAACGCCTTCGCCACCGCCGCCTTCCGCTTCGGCCACGCGCTCGTCAATCCCGTCCTCCTGCGTCTCGACTCGCACTTTCGGCCCATCCGCGAGGGCCACTTGGCTCTGCACGAGGCGTTCTTCGCGCCGGAACGCCTTCTCACCGAAGGCCTCGATCCCCACCTCCGCGGCCTCTTCGGCGGCCCAATGAAGCAGATTCGCGGCGATCAGCTGCTCAGCAGCGAGCTCACGGAGCGCCTTTTCGGCAAGGCTCACAGCGTGGCGCTCGACCTCGCCGCCATCAACATACAGAGGGGCAGGGACCACGCGCTGCCCGGGTCAGCGAGTCCACGACCGAGCTCGCGTGCACCGCGAATCGACTTTGCTTTCTGTTCCAGTTATCTTGACTGGCGAAGCTGGTGCAACCTGTCGGCGCCAACCGACTGGGCGCAGTTCGCACGGGAGATGCGCGATCGCGCAGTCGTACAAGACGTTCGCGACCTATACGGCCACCCGGGAAATCTGGACTTGTGGGTCGGAGGCTTGCTGGAGCGGCCCGTCGAGGGCGGGCTCGTCGGCGCCACGTTCGCCTGCATAATCCGCGATCAGTTTCTGCGACTGCGGGACGGCGACCGCTTCTACTACGAGCGTGCCGATCTCTTCTCCGTGGAGCAGCTCGTGCAGCTGCGCAGGACGAGTCTGGCGCGCGTCCTCTGCGACAACGGCGACCAAATCGAACGCGTCAGCGAGAACGTCTTCTTCTACGACAACGACAACCGCTACGTCAACTGCACGGCCGTAGACGACGTGGACCTGCGCTTCTGGCAGGATTGCGCCTGCGCCCAACTTCAAAGCTGTGCAGGCGCAGCACAGCGCGCCCCCCAACAAGCGGAGGTCGACCGGCGCCGTAGTGGCCAACGTCAGCGGCGCAGTCAATTCCGCTTGCAGGACGCGTCTCCCACCGCTGGCCGGGCGAGGAACCGAGTCCGCAGAGACACCGAGCACACATTGGACACTTATGCGCAACAGGTGGAGAGCTTGCAGCGCCAACTAGACCAAATTAGACGAGCGGTCCAACGACATCGCAATCAAGCCAGGCACGGTTGGTGGATTTGGTGAGGCGTCGACAGAATTCGTGTAAGGGATCGCCGTTCAGGTGGTGGAACACGTCAATGCGGCGCTGGCTAAAAACCCGCACATAAGGGAGCGCGTAAAAACACCACATGAAGGTGGCTGCTTGACAGCATAGTTGAATCGATTGATGGAAAATGAACTGCTACTGTGTACGGCATAACATCTACGAATACAACCGCAAGGAGCAGAGCAAAAAGGCTGGGTTTAAAAAGGAGTAGGTACGTTGTCCGAGGCTCCAATCGTCACTCAACGCAACGTACGCTATTGCACTACCAGGCAATCTAGCACTAAAAAACTTCCAACGAACACACACGACACTCTGTACGCTCGAAACTTTCGGTTTCAATTGTTCGCTGCGTTTCCATTCTCGTACATTGCACACGTACATTGATCCATCTCCTAACACAAAAACGTGTACGTAACGTGTTATGATCACCCTTGTCAACTTACGAGCACTAGCATAGATACGTGCACCAACAATAGTGCAACTTGAACGACGGAGGAAATCTTGCAAAAGAAGAAAGAGCACGAGCACAAGATGTAACGAGCGCGCCAAGGCGAGGAGAAGCGCCGAAACGTCGGAGTCGACGACGCAGCGCGGCACGACGACGACGAGGCGTTAACGACGCTTGTCGGCGGTATCATTGGTCGCGTGCGCAAAGTAGAGCGGCGGAGGCTGCGCGGCGTGCTGCGTGCCGAGCGTGGCGGAGAGCGCGTTGGTGGCGTTGAGCTGCTGGAGCAGCTGGACGCACTGCATCATCGCGTTGTTGTGCTCCACCTGCTGTTGGCTGACCAGCACGTAGCCCTGCAGCGCCGCCGCCGCCGCAGCCGCGCGCGCGCTGCCCTCCGCCGTCGCCGACGCGTCCACGAGCGCGCCCGCCGCCGAGCCAGAGGCGGCCGCGTTCCCACTGCCGCCGCCCGACGCGTCGGCCGGGGCCAGAGCCGAGCTGTCGGAGAGGAGCGGGTCGCGCGGCCAGCCGCTTCCCACGCCGGACACGAATTGTGGAAGAAAACGAGGAAAAAGCGAAGAGCCGGCGGTCGCGACGGACCCGGCGGATGGCACGGCCGAGTGGACGACGCCCTTGTGCGCCTGAGGCTTCGCTCCTTCTCCCCTGGTGGGCTGGCTCGGTGGAGGCGCCGACGAGGACGAGGCCGCACTGCTGTCAACCGCCATCGTCGGCACGGCCTCAAGCGCTGCTGGCTGTTCCACCGCTTCTGACCGCTGCGCAGCCTCCATCTTGGGCGCAACGGAGACCGTTGGCTTCAGCTTTTTAGCCGGCGTCGTCGACTTGCGCTTCTTCTTCGCCGGCGCAGCAACGCCTACAACTCAAGGAGTATACTCGAGCTCCCAAATCAAAGATAAAAAGAAAAGCGCGAAAAGAGAGACTTATCTCGGCCTACCTTGTTCGTTTTGCGTCGCAGACGAAGAGCTAGGTTCGCAGACGACGACAGCAGAGGTGTCAGATGAAAGCGCCGACTTGGATATCGCCGAGTCGACGATAGTCGATGACGAATCGGGTGGAGAAGCTGGCGGTTGAACAGGAAGAGCTGGCGTTGCCAGCTTTTCCTCGGCGTCGGCGTCGGCAGCAGTCCGCTTCTTTTTCTTACTCTTCGATTTCGAAGGCTTTTTGCTTGCCGCTCCATGGCTGGTCGAGGGGCGAAAGAAGGGGCTGGCCTTCATGCAGGTCTTGTCAAATTTGAAACTGACACTTTTCGACTTGGCCTTCACCAAGGCACTGACGGAGTTGAAGACGTCGTTGGAGATGTCGGGCGAGGGCGTGGACGACGGTCGCTTCTCGACGGGAGAGGACTGGTCGGCAGGGGGATGCTGGGCGGCGTCGTGGCCCATGCCGCGGCGGCGCGCCTCGGAGGAGGCGTCGTCGTCGGCAGACTCGGCGACGAGGCGCGGCATCTCCTCCTGCTGGTCCCACTGGCGCGACAGCCGGCTCTCGTCCGTCTCGCGCACCGCGTAGTGCAGCGCCAGCGCCCCCTGCAGCGACCACCCACCCACGCACTCCCTCCCTCCCTCCCTCCGTCCTCCTGCAGACACTGGGTCACACAGCAAAACCACTCCCCCGCCCGCCAATGAAAAGTCAACACACACACACACACACACACACACACACACACACACACACACACACACACACACACACACACACACACACACACACACACCCGCTTCTGATCCAACGGAGCCAAGGCGAACACGTCGAGCAGAGTGTCGTCGGGACTCAGCAGCTTGTCTCGGTAGAAGAAGTTGATCTACATGGCGCTGCCAATAATGTACAAGTGCACAGCGCACAGTGGCACGAGGGACGAGTACAGCGTACCTCGAGTGGAGTCTCCTGCGCGACACTAAGTTTCAGCCAAATGAGACGCTCCAGCGTAGAAATCCTGACCGCAGCACGGCACCGAAAGTAGCGCCTCGACGGTTCGGGGACCTGCCACTTCCCCTGTTTGACACCGCCCGATGCTCTGAACGAACGACATCGTTGGCAGGCTCCGTAGAGACAGTGGGGATGGTGTGGGTCAGTCGGACCCGGTGTCATGCGCTGCCGCGGCGGTGGTGGTGGTGGTGGTGTACTCGAGGGAGAAGCGGACGAGCTGCTCGGGCTGACAGACGGACTTGCCCATCTCGACGAACGCGGCCAGGTCGGCAGGCAGCTTCTCTTTGCGCTTCGAGCAGAGCTGCGGCTCGGCGGCGCCGGGCGCGAACTCGGCACCGTCCCCGCCCACGAAGCCGACGCGACGGGCGCACTCATCTGAAAGGCGGACAGCTGCTAGTGTCGGCAGGAAGCGCTCCGCAACAGCGAGTGACGACGCACTGTCCCAGAGGCCGGGCACGAGCTTGTAGACGAGTCGCTGCAGGTCGTGGTCGCTCCTCAGCGCCTTCGACAATCGTTTGCGGTCGACCTCGACCTTGCAGACGGGACACAATTTCCGCGTCCTCAAGTACTGGACGATGCAGGAGCGACAGACTAAAATGAAGGGCCAGGCCGTGCGTCCTCAACGGTGGGCTGCGCGGCACAGAGCTGCCAATGGGCAGCTGCTGACGCACACGAGTGCATGCATGCGGCCAGGCGCGTCGCGTCGATGACGTAGCCGCCGCACAGTCGGCAAGAGATCTCGGGATTGAGTTCGCACAGCAGCGCCTTCGTCGTCGCGCCCTCCTCCATCCTCAGCTTGCCGACGTTGCCAGCACTCGCACCGGTAAAGCCAGTCAGCAGTGCTGAAAGGAAAACAGTGTGTTCTCCAGAAAACGTTCATCGCTGCTTTCAAACAGTCGTCAAGGCCCTCCCTCCCTTCCCTACCCTACACATGTTGACTTGAAACTCAGCTTGGCACCCGACGGGTACATTACGTTCGTTTCACACTCGCACTTTTACACTACAGTATGTTCTTTGCCACAAGCAGGCTTACGTCTCCTCTCCTTTACGAAATCCTACAGAAATAAATGTGTCCGCGCCTCCGAAGAGAATCGTTTGAGACACGGAGCAGGAGGCGTATTATATGAAACAGGAAATGAAAGTTAGGAGGAGAAACGATCCGGCGGCGCGATGCTCACATTAGAAAGGTAGGTAGGCAAGGTAGAGGATGGCGAGAAGAAGAAGCGTGTTTCACATGAGAAGGGCGATGCCTACGGTGTACGGTGAGAGGAGGATGACGACGACCACGGTGGAACATCGCGCGTGAGCTTGCCGACAGTGGCGCGCGCGCGGAATGATAACAACACGTTGCGCGCCGGCGATGCAATGGCAGAGCGCTGGGTGGGGGGACGGTCGGTTGAGCTCCACTACCGCACACTGATGCGAGCGAAAGGGCGAAGGCCTTTCTGGGCGCAGAAATTGATGGCGGCGACCAGTGGCGGGCTACGCCTTCCTCAGCCCCCCCCCCCACGCCCCCCCCCCCCCGCCCAGGCCGAGTCGGCCCTCTTTTGCGCGGCAGTGCGCGCTCGCGGCCGCCTGAAAGGGCTGCGGACAGCGACGTCGATAGGCAGCAGGCGCTGAAGGGAGGGAGGAAGGGGCAGAGAAGAGGCGACGGAGGAGGGATGTTGGCAGCGCATATCGTAGTTCCCAGTCGAGAGAGGCCGCGGGCCGGTCGGCGCCGACGCTAGACACACGTGTTTACCGTATTCGGCGCATCTGTCTCCTTTTGACTACAGTATACGAGAAGCGCTGCTGCGCTCTCGTTAATGCCAACTGCGCGGCGCGCCCCGCTGTCCTAACAACACTCCCTGGCACGCACGGAGCGGAAGGCCTAATAAACCAGACGGCGACACCGATTTTATTCTACAATTTTTTCAACAACGAATGACACTGAAGTTTCAAGGGAGACTGGAATGCCATGCATTGACCGATCGGATGATATAAGAAACGTAAGAAAGACCGTTTTATTGGTGGAAGACGATAGGTTGCGCTTCATACAGTACGCTGAAAAGCCAGCGCAGTGATGATTCACAACCGGTGTGGTGTGGTGCTGCAGTTGCCAACAGATAGTGGTGGTGGTGGTGCAGCCTGAGCGAGTCGATTCTACAGGGGGCGCAGCGCCGACTAAGAACGCAGCCGCCGCAGGAGGCGCGCAGGGCAGAGCTCAGCGCCGCAGCGGCCAGAGAACGCGTGTGTGACGAAGTCGCGCGCGCGTCGAAGTCGAAGGAGCGACGTCTGTCGGCGCCCACGGGAGACGCGAACGACCACGATTCTTGCAGTCGACACCTCGCAACTCGTAACGGACTGACGGAGGACCAATTGGAAAAAATGAACTCGAAAACGCCCGATTGTATAATCCCGCGAATCGACTATGCCAATTCTTGCTGCATCTAAAGAAGAAGACGGACAGGACGGAGAAAAACCGCCAGCCGAGAGAGGACCATCATACCAGCAGCATCGGACGACGCGTGCCAGCGTTCCTCCCGACGGACGGCGCGGCGCTCGCTCGTCGGCGCTGGCTCCAGTGGAAATGGTAAGGAACGCACGGCCGGCGCCGCCAACGCGCCCTAGACGGTGCTGCTGCCGACGCCGCCGACGCCGACGCCACCGCAGTCTTCTCAGCCAGCGCGCCGCTGCGTTACGGCCGCCTCGCTGCGCGGCTAGACCGCTCAGGCGCTACCCCCTTCCCCTCCCCCCACCCCTTCTCCCTTCTCTACCCACGTGACGTCCCGTGGGAGGGAGGAAGGAAGGAGAGGCCGACGGGCGCACTACCGTATTCGCTTTGCGCCGCCGCCGCTGCTGACGCGGCCGTCGTGGCCGCTTCGCCCAGCCGCGCTGCCCAGACGACTCTCGTTTCAACCGGCTGGCGGCTGCCTTCCGCTCGCTTTATCGCGCCGCGTCCGCCGTCAAATCAATGGCTCAGCGGCTCGTCTCACTTCGAGACTGCCGACGCCGCGCGCGCACTCCACACCATCGAGTCCACCACCACCACCACCACGACAAGCATTTTCCTTCACAAGAAACAGACATGCATTGCGCAAACCCTGTCCTTTTTTGGGTTTGCTGGTGCACGAATTCCTCTAGTCATGTCAAATTCAAATGGAACTAAAACAAACTTTTAGATTGCACATTACTAATGCATCCACCGGTTTCCTACTGGAAAGCGTGAGATGTCGAAATACCTCTCAGACGTGGTAGCTGGCGAGTAAGTATGCTGTTTCCCCATACTATGCAACCTCGTATTTTGCACCTTGCGACATTTTTTGACACTTTCAATCTGACATTTTGTGATTGCGAGCTCATGCTCAATTTTGCAAATTGCAATTCGCAATTTTACAACTGCAAATTTTGTCGGTAGAATTTCTAGGTGAATGTCCCGGTTCGCACCTGGCCGCGCATCGGCGCCTGTATTACATTCACGTCCATGGTACAGCATGAGCAACCCATCAGCGCACATGGGGGATTGATTTCAAGAGCTGAAGCTTCGACCTCAGTTGAAGAAACAGTGCTGGGGCATGGGTGGGGAAGATGGAACACAACAATTTAAATTTCCTCGACTACGCAAAGAACCCTGCGGCGTTTTAGTTTCTCTCCGCCAACTTAGTTGCAGAGGTATGCCACAGTGATAACCAAAGACGTCAAATCAGATTTGCGAAGCTTGCTGTTTTGCCGAGCTGGTCGCGTCTCAAGGTGGTGGACAAAAAAAGTACTCTGCCATCAGTCAGCTTGTCAACATGACAACTGAAGAGACGGACCAATTGGTCTGAAATTGTGAGGAGACGTTGTTTAGGCAATGGTCCACATTTTTTTTTGTTTATTACGATACACATTCTTTTTAGTTTATCAAATTCCGTCGATTCGCAAGGATAACGCAAAAACAACGAATACAGTGTTGTACTTCCTATTTTTTTTTTTTGAATCTATAGTCCCAGTGCGAATGGCTCAGTGGTTTCGTCGTTTGGCGTTGGTCGTCAGTGGTTCAACGCCGACCACCAAGCCACTGAGCTGCATAAGTATTACCTTGGGCAAGAAGATGTTCGCATTTGGTGATGGTAATACAAAATTCAGAATGTTTGTATACATACATTCTTCAAACGTTGTTTCGGTCATCATAGCTTTCGCATTTCTTCCCGGCTCATGGCGGCCTCTCCAGGTGCCTACATATAGACTACAATGCATTACCTGAGCTGTGATTCTGCTGATTCTCTGATATTCAAACCCTAAATAAAGGTTCAAACAAATGCGATGCACGAATATTGGTCACATTTCTTGTGCATCGTCTTTGTGACCAGCTTGTTTGAGCGCACAATGTTAAGGCTGATTCACAATTAACGGTCTTCCCATCGGTCTCGGTCTCGGTCTCAGTCTCGGTCTTCCCATGCCAAACAGCGAAGACCGATGCGCAGACCCAGACCGAGACCCAAGGGAAGACCGTTAATTGTGAATCAGCCTTTACACCCGAGCATGGGGAAGCTCTCTGCAGTCCACATGGACGGCTGCGACAAAATGGCCAATTCTTTGTGCGACTTTCCTGCATGCAACATAGGACAAGAAAGACGGCGTACAGTAAATTCTCCAATAGTACCACTAGGTACTGTAATTTCCATCTGCTTGAACCGGAGCACTATTGGAAGGAACTATGATTTCAAGGTCAATAATCCGGCGTGTCACTGGAGTGTTGCACTGTCACGCAAAACGAGCATTCCACAGTCGTTGTAGCGTTACGCTGGTGCGTACCATGTAAACGTGCGCGCGTCCAAGCCATTGTCGCTCGGCGCGTTCCGGCAATCGCGGGTTGGTAAACTACATAGCTTGACGTTCTGTATTAGCCGGCTTGATCGACGGACGGCAACGCTAGCTTGCGGATGTAGACGTGTAAAGTGGCATGTGAGGACCAATGGTTGGTTTATCGGTAAGAAATTCACACCAGGCTCAGTCCACGCCAGTCAATGCGGCGCAAGAGTACCTTCAACTGCACGAGCTCAATTCCTATGTACTTTATATTTCGCGCTGTACTGTATGTGTCCGGGGTTTCGAGGCGAACGAGGTAGACGAGGTGGACGGAGGAAGGAGGAGAACGAACTTGAATACGGTATACCGATAATTGAAGAAAGTGCGCGGGTTTACAAGAACTGCTGGTGAACATTCTGTTCTAGTTTTGTTTTGTGCTTCGGCACAGCTCTAACACTTGAATAATGGAAGGCAGCTCGATCCACGCTCCATAGTCAGTCATGTCCAGCCAGCCTTGATTGACATGTTATAACATAGTAATTTCTCGCAATGATTTCCAAATTTACATCGTGCACTTTGCTTTAGTGTCTCGTGCAGACGTTGTACGTTTAAATGAGAACTTAAACGGGCAACTAACTCAGTTCGACTACTGTGACACCTAAAAAGTTTGGAGGAAGATTGAAGTAGATAGCTCTTGGGACTTGGGAGGTAGATTGATGCTCTACGAATCCTGACTTTTACAGTAACGGTTTGATTGATTGCCCGTTAAATAAAGGGCGTTTTTTTCTAAACGAAACCATTTCTTTCTTGAATAACTTTCGCTAGCCGCAATTGATTTGGACGCCCTTTGTAACGTTTACGCCGAATGCTTTGCGATTTTGCTTACAAAAGATTTCACCTAAATCGGATCAATATTTGAAGAGTTACGCGCACTCAAAACGACCTTCGGCTTTCAAAGAGCTGCCGCAATGCAGAAACTGAACCGTGAGCTGCCCTCGGACTGCTAGGGAGAACTGCTGCTTTACCATTTCAAATATCCAAGCTAAAGAGCGAAACATAAATTTAAAAATTTGAATTTCTGAAAAGCTGTTTCAGATACCGTATTATGCAAAATTTTTCGCGAATCGCGCATATCTCCATGTGCGTGAGTCTGTAATTTGCACCTCAGCTTTGATTGCGCGTAACTCTTCAAATTTTGACGATTTAGGTGGAATCTTTTGTAAACAAAATCCCAAAGCATTCTACGTGAACGTTCCAAGGGCGTCCAAATCAATTGCGGCTAGCAAAAGTTATTCAAGAAAGAAATCGTTTCGTTAAAAAACCCTTTAGATGAAGGTGGCCTCATATTGGTGGTGGGGGTCTTCGTAATTTCGTGTTCGTAATGCAGAGGCGCAATATTTCATACTGTAAGTGTTTGTGCCGGTCGAGCGGGGTACCGGTATACGGTAAAGAATATATTTTGCCACCCATGTACGAATGGGGTGGGGTGTAGTGTCTGTTATAGGAGTGGGAAGTGTGAGTGAGTGCGAGGCGGTTTGGCCGACAGCCATATACACATGGGCACTCCGTCAGCATTTGCCTTGCCTTGCGTCGGCCTGTCGTCGTCTCGGTGGGCTTTGGCTCGCTGCCGCCCTAACGCTGGCGACGTTGCAGCGCGGCGCGGCGACGACGACGACGACTCGAGCGAGGCAGGAGGGCAGGACAGGACAGACAAGGCGTGTGCTTGCCCTCTGCTTGTCTGTGGAACGGTCGCGGCCGCGGTCGTTGGTTGGCTGTTGAGAGGACGAGAGAGCGCAGAGGGCAACCGCGAGCGGGGCGCGAACGCGGAGGCGGTGGGCGTCGGCGTCGGCGTAGTGCGTTGCCGCTGCGAGCGCCGGTGGGAGGCGGAGGCGACGTGCTCTGGGCCGTCTAGAGCGCAGGCGGACGGCGTCGTCGGCGCCGCAGTAGCGGGCTGTTTTTGAAAGGACTACGCGTGGCCGCCGACGGCAGCGCCTCTCGTCGGCCGCTGCTCTGCCGAGCCGAGCCGAGGAGGCGGTGTCGGCGTATCGAGCGCATAGCTTGCCGCAAACGCCTGGACCCGGCCCAGTTACTACGTACGTGGCACGCTCCCTGGCACTGCCTCTGCCCCAGCGCCGCTGCTATCTCGCGACGACGACAAAGACTGCCCGGAAAAGAGAACATGGACGACGCAGAGGCCATCTCAGAAAATGTATTCAAAGTCGAAAGGATCCTCAAGGAAAGAAAGCGCAAGGTTCGTGAGCGGCAACGTCCGTTTTTCCAACGCGACTGTTCAACGCCTTTAGGGAAAACTCGAGTACTTGATCAAATGGAAAGGTTGGGCTCCAAGGCATAATACGTGGGAGCCGCCAGAGAATATTCTCGACAGTCGGTTGCTTGACGAATACACTGAACGGTGCGTCTGACGCTCTCCACAGACTTAGCGAGCGTCGCACAACTTCAGGAAAGAGAAAGCAGCCTCAAAGAAAAAGGGAAAGAAGAGAACCGGTGAGCGACCGTCCGGTGGAGAGCCTTCGAGAAAACGGAGGGCTGTCGACGCGGAAGAACCTGTCGACGACGAATGCGACAAGACGAAAGACGACAGTGGTGACAACGGAAGCACGGTCGAAGCTGCCGCGAATGATGAGGACGACAGCGCCAAGGATCAAGACCAACCGTCTTCTTCTTCGCCCTCTCACGTGAACGTATGCCTATTTTCGTTGAGCTGGATCACTAGAGTTGGGATTTGTCGCGGACGAAGCGCCGTATAGGATGACAAGAAACACGACACGACAGAGAAGGAGGTTGCACTGAAGCAGGAGTCGACGCCAAAAGAAGCCGAAGAGGAGGTCGAGGCAAAAGAGGAGGAGGAAGAAGCAGCGGCCGACCTCGAGGCCAAGGCTGAACCGGTCAACGATGGCGCCGTTGAAGCCGGCGCGCCTGACTCGCCAGTCGAGAGTTGCTCCAAGCAGCTGACCGCGCCCCAACCGCAGCCCGCGGCTCGGACAGCTGAACCGCTAGACGACAAGAAGACGGAGGACAAAGAACGGACGACGGTGGCGTCGGTGGAAGACGCGCTGCTGCCCGACCAGCTCCACTACAACGCCAGCCAGCAGCTGACGGACGTCGAGGCGAACGGCGAAACCGTCTCTGTGCTGCAGCTCTGAGCAACTCACCGTGCTGCGGACCCCTCGGGCTCAGGTCTCTCGAATGGACACGTCTCAACAGCCGAGCGCACGAAGACAACGCGTTAATCAGTTTTTGCTTCGGCACCGACGCTTACTATTCGTGGTCTCGGGCGGTTCGTGGAATAGTGTTGAGTTAGTTAGGCACATGCCCACGTCAACTACAGCAAGATACGACAACGAGTTAGAATCCGTCGCTGTCACCATGGGCTTGCTATTGTGCGGGCCATTTTGGCACTGCAAACGTTCGGAAGTGGAACAAGTGCGCGCCGTGACCGTCGCTCGCGCTCGATTGCCTGCGTACGAACCCGCTCAGGCAGTGGACGCAGGTCGGGAACCAATTTGTATGCCACATTGTACTCTTCGTATCCGCTGCCGCCTAAAGCTTTCGCTCGCGTATCCTCAGTCGCTGGCGGAGGGAGACCGACCGGCTCGGCAAGCGCGGCCAACGCGGCGCGCTCGTCGACCCCATTCAGTGCGTGTCGCGGCGTCCAGCGGAAGCACTCCGCGTTTCTGTCAGCCTTCCATTGTATACGGGTCAGCACTGCAGTTTTGTTGAGCGCAGGCGGTTGAAAGTGACGCCGACGGCGTTGGTATTCCGCGACCGCATGCAATGAAACTTTCATTATGAAAAGAGCGTCGGCGCTGCTGGGAAACGTTCTCGAGAGATTTGCTGGTTCGGTGGCCGCTAGACCGTCACTGTTCCTTCTCGGTCCACTGCTGCTGACGGCGACACTCAGCTGTGGATTCGTGTTCGCGGCCCCGCTGGCGAATCGCTACGACCTCTTCCAGCTCTACGTTCCCTCCGCAGAAGAGATTCTTAGCGACCGACTCCGAATTCTGGCACTCTTCAGCGACGGCTTTCGCGCCGATTTTGATCCCGTGACGTCGCCGACACTTTGCGCCCTCCTCCAGAACCGCCGCAACGGCAGCGTGCTCGGGCGGCCGTTCCTGCGCAGCTACGCTCAGCTTCGGCTTCGACTCGGAGCGATTCGTGTGCCCATCTCGAAAGACCGCAGCCACTCTGTCAACGCGTCCAAAGTTGGCTACGAGCAATTGTGCTACAAGGGCCAAGGCAGCCACTGTGCCGACGACATGCTCCTACATATAGCCGGTCGCCACGGCACGGAAAAGACGCTCACCTTTCCCAAATCTTGGTTCATCTCCGGTGGGCTCGAGTTGCTTTCTTGTCTTTTTGGTGCAAACTTATATTTGTGTATGCCAAATACAATGTACGATGTAGTGACCTACATCATACCGTACCTAGACGGTCAAGTGCGGCATGTTTTGTTGCCACTGGGCGGTGCGCAGCTAGACTCGGCGAGGCGCGTCAAGTCGGCCAGGGCAGCACTAATGTGCTTTAGCTTGAAGGATGGCAGAAGTGAAGAGTATCGCCTTTGGGAAAGCAGCTGGGCGACGCAACTGCGGCGATGGAAGCAGGAGGAGCGAGGCCGGCGTTTTGCAGTCCGACTCAGCTGGCTTAGCTTGCCGCAGCTCGGCAGAGACATCGCCGAGGTGGCCGTGGCAGCGCGACGGCTCACACCCCTCATGGCGGCCGTCGTCGCCCTGATGACCGTCTACGGCTGCTGCACCGTCGACTGGGTGCAGAGCAAGCCGCTTCTCGGCCTCGCCGCCATCCTCTGTCCCTCGGCCGCACTCGTCAGCGCCTTCGGCACCGCCCTTCTTTGCCAAGTGCCGCCCGTCGACCTGGCTTTCGTTCTTCCCTTTCTAACTATCGGTTCGCACCTTCGTTCGCCAACTGCTCATCAAGCACGTGAGACCGTTTCAGCGATCGGCGTAGACGATTCCTTCCTCATGCTTGCCGCCTGGAGGCGAAGTATAGGGGAGTTCGGGTCGACGGTGGAGGACGACCGCATATTGGACTGGCAGAAAGTGGACACGCGACTGCGAATGGCCTACCGAGAAGCGGCGGTGTCGGTGACCGTCACGTCGCTGACCGACTGCGCGTCGTTCGCAGTCGGCGCGTTCTGCCCAATCGCGGCGGTGCGTTACTTCTGCGTGTACGCAGCACTGTCGGTTGCCTTCACGTACGCGTATCAAATGACCATGTTCGGCGCCGCCATGAGCTACACTGGACTCAGAGAAGTGCAGGCCCGACACTGTCTGCTCGTGTTCGACTGCGCTTCGCGCCAATGCTCTCCGACTAACGCCTCGACAGCTGAACAGCAAGCTGCAGTCAACTATTCAAGCAGTGCAAGGGGTTGGCGTATTGCTTCCACTGACAGTGTCATGAGTTGGATTGTACGCAATTGCTACAGTCCACTGCTGGATAAAGGACCGTACCAGGTACAGGTATGCACAGCGCTCAAAGGAAATGATGACGAAGCCACATTCTTGAAGATGGCAGCATTGCTGAGCTACGCTCTCTACATGATGGCCGCCGTGTACGGCGCGTCCACATCCTCTGTCGCCATGGACTATCGACGTCTGCTGCCGCGGTCCAGTGCCAGCCACCGCTACCTCGAGACGTTCCACTCCCTCTTCTCCGCCCACTACCAGCCGTCGCTCGAAGTCGTCATGGGCCCCCTGAACTTGGCCGAGCCGGCGCTGCGTCGGGAGGCGCTCGCGCTAGCCGCTCGTCTCGAGAACGCGAGACACACCGCTGGCGTGCACTTCTGGCTGCCTCGCTACGAGCGCCATCTGGCCGCGCGGCCGCACACTCACTTCTACGAGGTACTCCGCCAGTCGCCGTCCCGCGCCGCGCACGCACGCACGCACGCACGCACTCCGCCGACACACGCACTTCAGCACCTCGGCCAATTCCTTCGCGGGTTCGGCGCCCAATACGCGCCGCACGTCCGCTTCGATCCGCTGAAACAACAGGTGGTCTGTCGACTCCTCGTTGATGTGACGAACCTGGAGCCCGGCACAACGGAAAGGACACTACTGGCGTTTGTTCGCGACAGCTTGCTCAAGGCCGGCGCACTCAACGCCACGGCCTATCATAGCAGCTTCCTGTTGGGAGCGCAACAAGAGGCGATCGTTTCCTCGGTACGAGGCACATTCGGCGTCCAGCCAGCTACGTTGCTTCATTCATACACTTGGCGTAGCCAGGATTTCATCTCAGAGGTGCCTTCCAAACGGGTTTTCAAACACCCAGTAGTCAATCGGCAGGCCAAACTTTTTGAACGTACCATACAGAACGTTTCGACCATCCCATCCATGGGGGGGGGGGAGGTGTGCTCACGTCTGGCTATGTTACTGCCATACACTGCAGATTCTGTGGAGCGTCGGCGGCGCGGCGCTGTCGTCTCTCGTGATCTCAGTGGTGTTGCTGCCGTCTGCGTCGTCGGCGCTGTGCTCGGCGTTGTCGCTGCTCTCGATCAACGTGGGCGTGGTGGGCGCGCTGCCCTTCTGCTCGGTGCAGCTGGACCTGCTCTCGACTGCGGCGCTCATCATGAGCGTCGGCCTCAGCGTCGACGCCGTCGCGCACGTCTCGCACCTCTACAGGACGCTCGCTGCGCCCCCTCGCGCTCGCATCGAGTACCTCGCGCCCCCGCTTCTCTTCGGAGCGCTGACGACCATCAGTGCGGCCGCCGTCATGTACACCATCGACGCGTACCTCGTGAGCGCCCCGTCGGCAACGGATGTTGGACGGTCGCGCCACAGGTGTGAGTTGCAGGTGCGCGCCTTCGTCAAGACGCTCGTTCTCGTCTCCGTCATCGCACTCTACCACGGCCTGGTACTGGTCCCTGCCCTGCTGTCGGCTTTGGAGACCCACTGCCGCAAGGCCCAAGAGGGCAAAACAATCGCGATAACCGGCGACGACAGGGGCTAGGTGGACCGCAACGCAAGAACAATCGCGACTCGGACCCCTTGCTTGGGCATGCTTCTAAGCTAGCCTCATCGAAGGTGCTGACTACGTCGACTTATGACACGAGCAGCGCGAACAGACGGGGCGCGCGTTAAAACACGAGCTGCGACTAGCGCAAAAGACGTCGGAGCATGAGCATCACATCTTTGACTTGATTTTGACTAGTAGAGCGGCCGTGTCCTTGTCACAAGGGTTGGGGCGGGGGCTGAGAGTAGAGCACCGAGCCGGCCGGGTGGGGTGGGGGTCGGGAGGACGTAGTTCAGCTGCGGTGTCGGTCGGGGGGCATGGGCACGTCGGGCCGGAAGACGCGCCACATGGCGCGTATGATGTAGTGGGCGGTGCCGTACTCGCCGGCCGGCGCCGAGTCGTAGAAGTGCTCGCAGATGCCGCGCGCGCCCTCGCAGCGCTGCGGGCGGCGCGCCGCGCAGCAGTTCAGCACCGCCGTCGACAACTCGCGCTGAATGGGTACGAGCGCGTCGACACAACGACTGTCTGTCGACACGATGACCGTCGACACCCACGTTGTGCTCGACAAAGAGACGATTCGCCCGCCGAAGCACGTCGTCGACTTGGAGCGGCCCCGGGGGGTAGCGCAGCTCGTCGACCGTCTTGAGAAAGGTGGGCATGTCGTAGAGCAAATAGAGCACCTCCACCATCATCTGGCGGTACTCGGGCTCGCCGATCTGGTTCAGCGCCTCCTCCACGCGCAGCGCGAACTTCGTCTCCTTGCGCGTCATCTACAATCAGGGCCTCCACCTCTCCATCGTCAACGCCGCCTCCCTCCCTCCTTCACTCCCTCGCTCTACCCACCTCTTGCGTGAGTCCCCAGTTCAAGACGTAGTTGGAGACTTGGAGTCCAGCGTTGCAGCGTCTCAGCAGGTCCCAGACTCTCTGCAGCGGGCGCGCCTGTCCGAGGTCGTTGGGCGAGCGTACGAGGAGACGCCGAGCACCTGATAGAAGTCGGGAGGGATGCGGTTGAGGGAGCCGTCGATTCGGCGGTGCCTCAGCCAGACGCCGTAGACCATCGCGTCCTCCTCCAGCTCTTCGGAGTCGCTGACGGCGCTGGGCGAGGGTGCGGGCGCGACCTGGCCGCCCGGCGACAGCGTCACGTTGGGCAGCGGCGCCGAGGCCGGCTGCGATTGACTACGCAACATCGACTCCTTACGGCTGCGGTCGCCGTGACGCATCGACTGCAACGCAGAGAGAGAGAGACAAGCGGTTCGTAGAGACGAGCGCCCACCGGTCGGGGTGGCGGCAGGGCAGGGGCGACTCACTTTGCGCTCCTCGATCTGCCGTTTGAGGCGACCCATGCCGCTGCGCTCCTCCTTCTTCGCCTCCGTCGCGCGGCCGCTCGACTCCACTGCAAGTGCTCCACCAGTGCACGGACAGGATGAGCGCGGATGCGGCTGGGGGCGGACGCACGGTCTTCGAGTAGGTTGCCCTTGAGGAGGGCGAAGAGCATTTCCTTGAGTTCATAGGGACTGACGGCGAGGAGTCTCTCGGTCGCGCCCTCGGCCGACTGGTCGTGGAGGCGGGCGAGCTCGCTGGCCAGCACCTTGATGAGCAGGCCCACGCGCAGGCGGAACATCTCGAGGAAGAGCGGCGGGTCCGTCTTCACGAGCGAGCCCAGCGAGACGATGATCTCCTGCGGTCGACGAGCCACACTGTACGAGGTGTCGTCAGCGACTTGGGGGCAGCGCAGCACCTGCGCGAGCACGTAGGAGTTGGGGTCGTCCTTATAGGCCCTCTCCAGTATGACGCGCAGCTCCTCCGCCGTCTTGGGCGCGAAGATCGCCTCCTCGTTCTTCGACGGCACGCCCACCGTCAGCTGCTTCTGTCGAATCAGCAGATTCGTCACGGCCTGCGCGAGCGCCAACGGACCCTCAGTCGGGTCGCCGAGCCACAAGGAGCGGGGACAACTCACGTCCTTCAGCTCGTCCATCTGTAGTCGGAGCAAGCCGCCCGCGATGCGCACCCACGTCCACACGCGCATCTTGCAGGCCTGCAGCACCAGCACAGCGTTGCTGCCACACGCGCACGGGGCAGAGGGAGGGGCGCACGAGCGCACCTTGTCGTAGATCTCCTCGACGAGTCGACGCACCGTCACGCCCGTCTGGCCGTTGAGGTCCGTGTCCCACTCGGGATGCCTGGACGCGAGCGGCGGAGGCAGCGTGGGCGCGAGACGCGGCCGTGCACGCACTTCTCCATCCAGAGGTAGTGGAGTACGGTCGCCTGCTCCTCCAGCACCTCGGTGTCGTTGAGCATGTCCACAACGCTCGCCAAGTCCATCTCCCGCAGCGAGTTCTTCTCCAGTCGGCTAGACCTGCACAGGCGCGCGCCGCTGTACTCGGACGCCCCACGGACGAGCGGACTAGCGGCAGGCGAGGGGAGGGGGGGGGGGGAAGAGAGGGCAGTAGCCAGAGCAACTCACACGGACGTCATGGAGCAGACGCTGACCGCCGACTCGGAGGTCTTGAGCACGCTCGGCGTCGCCCTCTCCGCCAGGTAGTCGGACGTGGGAGAGAGCGCCGTCAGCTCGTCCGCCTCCTCCAACGTGGCGGGAGGACTCCCGGCGGCGTACGTCATGCGCAACTTGCGCAAGCCTGAGTGCAGCGCGCAACGCTAGGCTTGGCCAGAAAACCGAATGAAAAGAAGAAGACGCGGCGCTTCACCCTCGTCCGTGTCGAGTACGATGCTGCGGTGTCGCACGGAGATCTTCCGAATGGCGTCGAAGTTGCGGATGAGGCGCTCGGCAGCGTTGAGTCTGCGCAGTTTCGTTTGTGAGCCGCTGGCCGAGGGCAGGTTTGCCTGTCGGCCGCCTGCGCGTTCCGCGAGCAGCGACTCGATGTGCTCGTCGCCTGAACACGCCCACGCCCCACCAACGACTACAGACAGCACCGCCTCCCACGCTGCAACCCGGAAGGAGGCGTACGAAATTCTAGCTGGCTTATGGCGGTCGTCTTGAAGAAGTCGGCAATCGTGCCCGCCTGGACGCGCGCCCCAGCGATGTACTTGTTCTTGATCTTCTTCAGACTGCCGATCACGGCGGCCGTGTCCATGGCTTCTGGAAGGACGCTCGAGGTCAGCGCTCCGGGCGCTCGGGGGGGGGGGAGGGGGTGGTGCACGCGCGCACGCACGCTGCGTCAGCATGTCCTTGTCGATGAGGAGGACGACGAGCGGCCTGCCGGAGATGCTGGTCGTGTTCCAGCAGTTGTAGACGTAGTAGAGCTCGGACCGCCATTCGTCCATCAGACTACGGATGTCGTAGAGCAGGTGCGAGCGGCCCGGCTCCATGAACTGCGCGAAGACGACGGCCTACGCTGCCGCCCGCCCACGCACGCCGCCGACGCCGCCGCTGCACCTGAGGCGTGAAGACGACGAATCGCTCGCCCAGCTGATAGAATTTACTAGTGGACAGCATTCCACAATCTCGGTCGATAGGCTTGCCCGTCAGTCGCATCTTCTCCGACGTGCCTACAAACTGGGAGCGCGTACGTCGCACTGGGAGCGCGCGACGAGGGAGCGGCCGACCGAGCCTTGACAAGATGGCGGCGAGCGCGGAGGCGGGCTGTATGGAGAAGACGGAGTCGACCTCGGCCAGCGTCTGCACGCCGCCCACTCCGTGCTCGACGAGCAGCTGGCGCACCTCTTCGTCCTCGGCCAGAATCGCGACTGCCACGGGCGGGCGGCGGCACCGTCGACGGGGCAGCGCGGCGCGCGCGCGCGCTCGTGACGAGACACGAACCTTGCACTTCGGTCGGCGGCCGCGAGTCGGCGACGCCGAGCCGCCTGCTGAGGGGGTCGAGTTCGGCAGGCGAGAGGAAGCCCTCCCAAATGAGTCGGCAGATAATGTAGAGGGACTGGGCCCAGAGGTAGGGCGTCGTGCCGCCCGCCTGGCGGTCCACAGCGCCGTGCGTCGCCTTCTCCGCGCCCACCTGCCAATATTCGGCAGCGACAACGGTGGTGGAGGTGAGGCGGCTAAGCGAGGGAGGGGGCAGCAGGGGGGGGGGGGCGGCCGGGTCTGGCGCGCACCTGATCCATGGGCACAATGTAGAGCTCGGGCACCAGCTCGGCGCACATGTACGAGCCTTCCTCGCGCACGAGCACGCTCTGCAGACTCGCCCAGTAGACTTCGGCCTGCAGTATCGGCCCTACCAGTCACGCCTCCACCCCTACCTCACTCCACACACACACGCACACACACACACACACAAAGTAGCGTACGCTAGCGCGGTCCTCCCTGAAGAGGGCGTCGAGTAGCAAATAGCAGGAGAATAGAGGCCATTCGCATTCGATGTTCTCGAAGAGGTAGAGCTCGTCGTTCTTGTAGTAGGCGCGACCGGGGTCCTGAACGCCCCGAGGCGCGTGTCCGTCGCGCGCAACGCGCCGCCGCCCAGTGGGCCGGCGCACCTCGAGTACGGTCTTGTAGCCGTCCCGAATGAACCGTCGGCAGCCGTACTTGCCGAGTAGGTCGGTGATGATCGTGTCTCTCGTCTCCTTGATCAACTTCTCTTGCTCCACTGCAAACGCCGGGTAGGAGATGAGGCTGAGCAGACCGGCATCCGTCTCCTAAAGTCGACCCGCGTGCCGACCACAGGCTTCCAGGGCCCCAGCTAAAGCCGACTCAGTAGAAGCGCACAGGGACGCACCTTGGAGAAGGACTCGCGTGGCAGCATCGACTCGAGCACCGCCTAAGAGGAGCGCGTCGGCGAGGAGCGGATGGCGGAGGCAAGGGGCGGGGGTGAGGGGGGGGGGAGAGAGGCGAACCGAGCACTTCTTGATGGCGTCGAGGTCGACGAGTATCATGGAGCCTTTGGAGCCGTCGCCGAAGAGGTCGCCCACGTCGCACATGGCCTGCAGCGCCGCCTTCGCCATGCCGATGGAGGAGGCGTTCAGCTCGACGATGCCCTGGTTCGTCTTGTCGCCACGCTCCCACATGCCGAAGTCCTGCGCCGCCCACGAATTCGCCTCTCCGCCGCGCGTCGCGCTCGCTCGCCCACCCACTCACCGAGATCCGATACGCGTTCTCGATGTAGAACACGAGGTTCTGCACGAAGGCCACCTCGTCGAAGTTGCGCACGATTTGCAGACCTAGACGGATGGATGGGTTGGGTAGGTACCATACGTGTAGATTGGTCCAAAAGCCAGGGGGGGGGGGTGGCTGGGGGTTTCGAGGGGGGGGGGGTTCTAGAGCCATCCCGGGTAAAATGTCAGGGATCGGAAATTTTGGAGGAGGGGTTGTCGAAGTGGAAGATTTCGCACCAAAATAGCGCGTAAATCGGTGCTTTTTAGTCCAAAATGTCCCAAAACAACGCCTAAATAGCACTTCTTAAGCGTTTTTGGGTCACACTACAATGAAAAAGAACACAAAAACACGCATATTCACCCAATTTTTCAATAATGACAGAGGGTTTCCCGCAACTTATTCGGGATGTTGATGGCCAGGGGGGGGGGGTTCCTCCCGCAGAAAAGCGGGACGGCTATAGCCAGGGGGGAGGTGAACCAGCCCTAAACCACCCCTGAGCCCACGTATGGTAGGTACATAGGTAGGGAGTGAGGAACGCACCGGAGGCGCTCATCTGCGCGAGCGTGAGCAGGAAGAGGGAGGTGGCGTCGATCTGGAGGTGGCCCCACTCGCTGTCGGCCGCCACCGCTTCCTTGCTGACGGCGGAGAACTTTGCGTGGAGGGCGTCGTGGCGCGACTGGGACCGCTTGAAGGCCTCGACCTTGTCTGACTGGCGCATCATGCACTCCAGCAGCGACTGCATGACCTTGACGCAGCCCAGGCCCAACTCGCTCGCCTTCGCCACGTCCTCATCGAAGTCGGCGCTCTTCTGGTACGCCCGGTACATGGCCCAGAGCGCGTGGAGCGCGTACACGTTGTCGCGCACCCACGCGTGGCCCGGCCACGACGCCGGCTCCGTCACGAACAGGCCCGTGATCGGGTCCTGCGCGCGCGCGCGTCCACCTCCTTGCCCTACTCCACCACAGTGGGTAGCAGACGCCGCCCACCTGACACTTGAGGATCGTCCTCTCCACCAGATGCATGATCTTGTCCAGACGGACGCCAGAACCCGATCTCGAGCGCATCTTCTCGCGCCGTCCTTCGTCTCCTCTTGGGAGACGTCGACCACACCGGCGGATCCAGGGGTGGGGGAAAGGGGGAATTCCCCCTCCCGAAATCGGAAATCTAGGGGGGAAAAGGGGGAAAGGGATAGGCGGTGGGAGAAGGAACGCGTCTAGTGGGCCTAGTTTTCAGCATAAAATTGCTTGTAGGTGGTCGAAAACAGCAAAATTTTCGCCTGCGGCGCCGTTTACATTCGTTAATCGTCGAAAATGGACCGATTAGGTGTCCAAACCACTGCCAAAATGGCCCAACATCCAAAAAGTTCAACAGGGTCCTCCCTTCTGCAAAATTCTTCCCCCCTCCGAAATTTCTTTCTGGATCCGCCAGTGGTCGACCAGTCCCCCCCCCCAAGAAACGGGCAATTTCTAAAATATGCAACAGATGCAACAGATGCAACAGGTGCAACAGATCACTGTTCCCGCTTCCAGTTAGCGAGGGGGGTGGGGCGGGTGGTGACGACGGCAATATTGCCACTGTTGGCAGAGAAGAAACCGTCGCGTATGCAGCTGCCTCCTCGCGGTTCGACGTCGACGGCCCTCCTTCTCCTTTGGCGGAGTCGACGCCCGTCAAAAGCCCGTGAAAGAAGCGACAAGACCAACGTCCTTCCCCAGAGAAACGGACCGTGAACCGAGCCGGTGAAGGCGACGTTTCGACGGCAGCAGAAGGGGTGTCCTTATTTCAATGATTTATGACCAGAAAATACACGTACCCAAGCAAATCGGCCCTGGTCGAGGGACAGGAAAACCTTTTGGGTTGGGGACGTGGGGGGTTTGCATAGGTGTGTAGCATATAAAAGGTAAGTGAGCAAAATCTAAATCTAAAGTTCCCGAAACGTTGCGAGAATTCCTTGAACTAAAAGTCTGAAAATAATAAAAATTAAGTAGCCATAAAAATGGAGGAGGACTCCTGCAGTATAGGCCAGCCACACTTGAGAGATTGGCTAGTTCTCTGTTGAATGAGTATGCTCTCGTTTCTGTCAGTAGGTTGGGTCTCTCAAGCCATAGGTGGGCTCCGGGGGTGTAAGGGGGGGGGGGGGGGGGACCCCCACTGGCTATAGCCATCCCGCTTTTATTGCGGGAGCCCCCCCCCCCCCACTGGCCATCGCCATCCCTGATAACTTGCAGGAGACCCTCTTTCATTATCGAAAAATTGGGTGAATATGCGTGTTTTTGTGTCCTTTTTCAGTGTAGCGTGACCCAAAACCGCTTAAAAAGTGCTCTTTAGGCGTTGTTTTGACACATTCTGGACCAAAAAGCACCGATTTACGCGCTATTCTGGCGCGAAACTTTCCACTTCGCCCCCCCCCCCCCCTCTCCAAAATTTCCGATCCTGGCGGGATGGCGGGAGACCCTCGCCTCCCCTCGATACCCAGCCATCCCCCTGGCTTTGACCGTGGGGGGGTGTTGAATGAGAGGGTGGAGGGGTCTAGTGCCTTTTCGAGAAAAATGTCCGTGATAGGAAATTTGTTAGGGGGGGGGGGGCTGAAAGGGCAAATTCTGCACCAAATCATTTCCTTCTCTTCGTTGCATTGCTACGTTTGTTGACGTGTCGCGAAGCTGTTAAATGGGAAAGAATTTTGGGGTAAATTCCCGTGCTTCATTGTGCACCAACTCACCAGCATTAATTACTCTATCATTTTTGTGGCTCGTTGACAGAACGGGGAAGGTGGGGTTTTTTCAAGTGGGCGTCTCCGCTAACCCCCCCCCGCCCCCATGCAGATACATACCTATGAATTAAATAGGGTTGTTTTTGCTTTCGTTCACGTGTTATATGACCAAACACCTAATGTAACATAATTTCGACCTCGTTTTAATCCGTAGTTGACCAAAAAGTACATACGCAATTTTGTTGAACAATTTTCATTCTGTGGTCTTTTTGAGTCTGCACCCCCCCCCCTTCCTCACATGGCGGAGATTTTGAAGTCGGCGCAGAGCGCCTACGCTGGCGACGGGAGGCCCAGCGTCGTCTACTGGTCGGCCGTCGACCATGGATCGATGTCGTCCCACCCTCCGCCTGGCACACACTGCGTGCGTTCGCGAGGTAGCGTGTGATTTACAACATGATCGTACGTGTGGAGGGGTGGGGGATTACTGTTCAGTTTTTTTGCCATGACCACGCCTCCATGAGAGGCTCTCAAAATGGGGGCTCGAGACCATGGTGGCGGGTTTGGCGCCAGCTCAAGAAGATATTCCACACAATCCACAAAATGTTTTAACCAACATGAATAGCCCCACCCCACTTTTTTGGGTGCGCCGCCCCCCCCTCCCCACCCCTTAAACCTTAAAATAGGCTTAAACCTAACAGTGGCGTAGCCAAGGGGGGGGGGGGAAGGGGGAAGCTTCCCCCCCCCGAAATTCTCCGAAGCTAAAATTTTTTAACTTGGTACCCTCTGTTGCAAAAGTGCCAATCTGGGCATTTTCTCAATTTCAATGCAAATAATGATAAAAACGACACTAAAGAGCCAAATTTTCGCCTGCGGCGCATTGTTTTGCATTAAAAACCGTGAAAGTTCGTTACCCTACTCTAAAAAATTTGCCTGCGGCGCTATTTTTAGCACGGAAATCGACCGTTTTGACAACATTGCTAACGTTTTGGTGTGAATGTAGTCAGACAAACGAGCGCAAAGCGTGTGACAGGGTCCCCCCTGTTGCAAAATTGAGAATTTGGCCGAAATGTGAATTACCCCCCCCCCCGAAATCAAGTCCTGGCTACGCCACTGAAACCTAACCAATTAATTCGGAAGCTTAAGCCTAAGCAAGGACTAAACCTAAGCAGTACGAGGCGAGGCAGGTGACTTGACAAACCACCTTTTGGAGCGAACCCGCCCCCACTCCAACCCTTCCCCCACTCCCACCCCTCCCCCACCCCCACTCCCACCGCTCCCCAGCCCCACTCCTCCCCCACCCCCACCCCACCCCCCTCGCTAACTGGAAGCGGGAACAGTGATCTGTTGCACCTGTTGCATCTGTTGCATCTGTTGCATATTTTAGAAATTGCCAAGAAACGCGACCGGCCGCTGGTCAAGCGATCCACCGGGAATATCTGTTTGGGAGTGGCACGCGTGGTACGGGTGGTATAATATATAATAGCGAGGAGCAGGGCGCGCAGGGCTGGGAAGGCGCATCGTCCGCCATCAACGCGGCGTACCCGTTTCCTTTGCTGTCTGCGAGACGTCCTAACAATTTCTCTTTAAATGTTTCTTAAAAAAGATTTATGAAAGGGATTAGACTTAAGCTTAGGCGATTAGGATGAAAGGGATTAGACTTAAGCTTAGGCTTAGCTTGCTTGGTTGCTGAACCATTCAAGATACGGTGTGCCAAGTGTTCAAGGTGTTCGATCCAATACCCCTACAACAAGCGATGCCGGAGAAAGAGAAGACGGCAGCGACCGCCGCTACCACCAGCGGCGGTGGCTAGCGGCGACGGCAGCTCGGCGGGCTCTTCGACGCCGGCGACTGCTCCGCAGAAGCCGGCGAAGGAGCCGAAGCCGAGCAGCCGAAGCACAAGCAGAACCGCAAGAAGCGCGCGGCTGAGGAGGCGGCATCTGCGACGCCGCTGCTCGACACGACACGCCGCTCGTCGGTGCCCGCATTATACACCCTCCTAGAGCTCGAACGAAAGAATTAGCCCCCGGGGTGCTAATTATAGGGTTTACGGTATGTCGACCCCCATCGGTGCTGTCGGCCGTAAAGCAAGGACTGGACGATGGCACGCAGCCGGTTCCATTCCGTCGGCGCTCCGTCGCGGATTTCCCAGTTTCCAGGTGTGGAACGTTGCACGTTCGGCCCTAGCGCTCGGCAAGTGGTCGGCGACGTCGGCATGATGTCGTAGTCGACGGCGTTGGCGCTGTCGATCGGCGTTTAAGAGGACAACAGCAGCGAAAAGTAGGCGAGGGTCGTGGATGTGTGCACCCGGGTCGCGCGAAACAGTGAGCCGACTTCGTGCCCAGTCGGCACCGGCGGCACAGCAATGAACGATGTCTACCTGCTGTTCTACGGCCAGCAGACGTATGGGTCTCAATGCGTGCCTCATTCTCGTTTCATATATTTTCATGCCAATCTCATCTCAATATAGCACATGGGGGTTAATGTGGGCACTAATAGGCAACAAGCCCTTTTAAAATTCCTGACAGATGACGATTGGTATCACGGTTTTCCGGTGACGAGTTTTTGTACTCAAGATGTACGAGTTTTTCCGGCGAGCGGATTACAGCTTGAGGATCAAGCACTGTACAGAGCCGCCAGCTTTCAAGAACTCGGACGTGTCGACTTCGACCACACTGAATCCCTGTGCAGCGAGCGCCGCTTTAGTCGGCTTCGACATGCCTCTGGGAGAGATGACGACGCTGCCGAATGCGACCGCGTTGCAGACGAAGCGCGCCGCCTCTTCGTCCGACACCTCGATCAGGGCACGCATCTTGCTCTGGACCAGCGCGCGCGATTCCACCGTCAGCACCTTGGGGTACCTATGGGCAGAGACAGAACAGCGCATGGTCACTGCAGCTTGCTTATCGTAAGGAAGCGTAAGCACGCGAGAGCCCAGACGCCCTCGTTTACCAGAGTCCGACGCCGTCGCCGAGTGCGGCGAAGGCGACGTCAAGGTGATAGTAGGCGCTCGAGGCGTCGATCTGGCAGTAGGCGGTCTCGAAGTCGCCAAGCGCTTGCACGTCCGCGTACGCCTACGCGATGGCAGTCGGCGCCGGGTGGAAAGAGGCCGCGGCGCGCTGCCTGCCAGTACTCGCTTGTCGCTGCGCTGACCGAAGCCGGCGATGAGAAGGCTCTCGCTGGCGAAGAACGCGTCGCCGCCACCTTCGAAGCAGGGCCGCCCCTCCTCGAGAGACGACGACTCGACGAGCTGGAAGCCGTGGTTCCGGAACCAGCGTCGGTAGTGCCCCTCCTCCGCCTGCCGCTCGGCGTGTCGAAAGTGCGACAAGAAGACCTGGACGACTGCTGCACGTGTCCCTGACGCTCCAACAAGACGACAATGGAGCGAAAACGCGCATTCTCCTCCCACCTTGCCTTTGTAGTGCAGACCGGCGTTGCAGCAAAACACCATGTCAGGCAAGCCGTCGACGGGCTCGATCTCGACAACTTCCACCTCGCATTGTTCCACTGTGTCTTTCAAGTGATGCCATTGTTCCTCTGCCAGTGGTCTAGATGCGCTAATCATGTGGGTGGCGGACGTCGTTGTCTCGTTGACACGTCTACCTGTCGACAGTGCCGCCCATCCATGGATTGATGACATACGTCACAGAGAAGAACTTCGGAGCACACATGGCAATTCGACGAGTTCGTGGCAGCGTCATGTTCAGCGCAAGGTGATTCCGTTTCGACACAGATCGTTTGAACTGCAGTTTCGCCCAGTCGTGCCGCAACAGCCAACAAGGCTTTTACTAAAAACGGGCAACAGTCGATCGATACACAAGCGACCTACCTACAACAAAAAGCGAAGCCTAAGCCTAAGCCTAATCCTATGCACACTGGCGGATCCAGGATTTTCTGACAGAGGGGGGAGAAGGTCAATTTGTTTTCACCGCACAAACTATACTACTATGGAATAGACAAAAATGACGGGATTTCGCAGCTCCCTTACGAATCAAACGTGAGTTGGAAGAGAACCACAGCGCCGCAGGCGAAAATTTTGCGCTTTTGAGTGCCTAAATCCAAAGAAAACGTCAAAATCTGCCTGTTTTCCCTTGTGATCGCCCTTCTTTCCTGCTTCTCCCCTTGATCTCTCCCCCTCCTTCCCCCCCAAATCTGAGCTGACAGGAGGGGGAGACCCCCCTCTCCCCCCCCGTCTGGATCCGCTAGTGCCTATGCATAAGCAAAGCTTAAGCCTAGCAAAAACCTAAGCCTAAGCGAAGCCTAAGGCTAAGCCAAGCCTAAGCAAAAGCCTAATCCTAAGCATAAGCAAAGCCTAAGCCTAGCAAAAACCTAAGCCTAAGCTTAAGCGAAGCCTAAGGCTAAGCCTAAGCGAAGCCCAAAAGCCTAAGCAAAACCCTAAGCAAAAGCCTAAGCCTAAACCTAAGCCTAGAAAAAAAAAGCCGCGAGTCAACTTGCCTGCATACTTTACCTGCCTGCATGCCTGCATAGATTCTTGTATGCCGTATTTAGCATAATCCACGCAACCTGAAGAATCGAATGGAGGGGTGAAGAATCAGAAGATGGAGGGTCTCTACGGACGCGACGCAGTCGGTGAGTGACGTTGGCTGCGGTGTGCGCGGCGCGGGCTGCAGGGTTGTTGGTGACGCGATCGATCACGTCTGCAGAGGCTGCCGGTCGGCAGACGCTGCAGCGCTACGGTCGCTCCTTCGACGAGTGGACCGCGCGCGTTCGACACCTCCAGCAGAAACTCCATTCAAGCGGTGGCGTCGACGCCATGGACTACCGCGGACTCATCTATATGACGGTGCGTGCGTCTGTCATGATGGTGCGCGCAGCTAGTAGTGTGTGCTGCGCGCCTGCTGCAGAGCGCCGGCTGCTCGGAAAGCGTTGGTCTGTCGGAATTGCTGAGGAGCGGCAACGATGTGGTCGACAAAGTGGCCGCTGTGCTCGTGTCGCTCATGCTCGAGATGGACCGACTGCGCGCCGAGGCCGAGCAGCGCTTCTTCACGGCTCTCCTCTCTTATGGACACGAGTGCCGTGCGTGCCACGCCACTTCTTTCCCTGGCTGCCATGTCGGCGCAAGCCTATATGCAATTGTCCAGTGTCGGAGCCGTCGGCGGAGTCGGCTGCAGGCGCGCATGGCATCGAAAGACTGGCGCAGTTCCTGCCTTGTCTGCAGGAGCTGTCGGTCTTTGTGCAGCGCTGCTACGAAGTGGTGCGGAACGCGTTGCACCAGCTCGCCTGCGTCTACAGGTGCCTGCCTGTCTGTCGCGGTCGTGGCGCCTAGCTGTCGTGCTCCACTCCAACCCAGTCCAGGCCGCAGTCGGTGGTGCGCGTTCGCGAACTGCAGCTGGACGAGTTCTTCCAAAGCATGGGCGACCTCCTGGCCGTTCTGATCACGCTCGACGAGCTGATCGCACGCAATGCGGTCTTCAGAGACGATTGGACCGCCTTCGCTCGGTCGGCCATCATCGCCGCCATTCTCTGTCGTGTCCTCCTACCGCGCCTGAGGTTCTCTGTCGTCCGCGTTCAGAGCGGTGCACTCGGCTCAGCACAATCCCGAAAAATTCGGCGTCGACGTCTCGGTCGCGCGGCCCTTGCACGCGGTCCTGGCCAAGATGGAGAGTCAGCTGACGACCGGCTTCATCTTCCAGGTGCGCGCCGTCTACGCCCCCTCTGCCGGCAACGGTGTAGTGCGAGAAGGGGCTCATTGTAGAACTGCGTCGAGCAGCCCTTCGATACGGTCTCGAGCGTTACGGTGACGACGAACAGCGGCCTCTCGGAGAAGTGGCTCGGCATCATCCGCCGCTCCTTCTATTCGTGGGAAAAGAAGTCTCGTGCGTGAAGGAGGGGCGGGGGGTGGGTGGGGGTTGTCTAGCAGACGGCGGCGGCCGTTGCAGTGACGGAGGTGGGAGACGGCCGCGAGCTGGCGCGTCTCGTTGCGCTGCTCACGATGCACTGCTTCGTCTACCGCGCTGTCGACCGCAAGGTCGTCCGCTTGCTGTGGGACAGCCATAAGAAGGTTGGCCCAACCGGCCGCCGTCCCTGACGACGCGCGCGACGCCTCTCGTTGGCAGCTGGTCAACTTCTACCTGGTGGGCGACATCGTGTTCACGCCCTGCGTCTACCTGTTCAACAAGTTGGGCGTCCAAGACAAGGTGCTCGACCAGAAGATGCTGAGGGCCGTACTCGAGCTGCGCGCCGGCTACCTGGAACAGTTGGTCGTGGGAGTCGTGAGGTAGAAAAGAGTCGGCAGTGGCGAGTGCACGCGCTCTGACGACCGAAAGGGGTGTTTGTCGCGCAACGCCAGGGAGGCGCGTCTGCACGTGCTGCGCGCCAGCGAGTGGTGCGCCCGCATGGAGACGGCGCTCGCGAGCTGGCCCGACACGAACATCTACCGCGAGCTGGAGCGCAGGGCGCAACTCCTCTTCACGGTCAGCAGCGTTCTCGGTCTTCCTCGGTCGACGGCTGAGTCGACGCGCCTCGTGCACAGGGCTTCCGTCTCTGCCTGACGATGGGCCGCGTCGCACGGCTTCTGCTCAACGGCCACCTGCAGGAGAAGCGCACCATGGCCAAGAGCAGCGCGACCGCCGTCTTCCGTCTCGCGGAGCTGCTCAAGGCTCGCGCCCCCGGTTCCCTGCTCGCGCCCCCGGTTACTCAGGCCTCCCTCCTCTAGCAGATGGTCGAGCGCTGCTTCGACAAGCACTGGGTCAAGGTCGTCGAGAGCCTGGCGCACATTCGGCAGCAGTGGGCGGCCGAAGTCCTCCGACTCGTCAGCTCCGCCAAAGAGATGCTCAAGTGCGTCCGTCGCCTCTGGCCGCCCGCCGCGTCACCTGGTGGGGGTGAACGTCTACGACGCGCTCAGTTCGCTCCAGGACCGACAAGCGCTACACGGACGACAGGGCCGACATGCTCGCCGGCCTCGTGCTGGCAGAGCGGATGCTCGTCGGGCCCTGTAAGCTTCTTCCTGTACTGTGTGTGTTTCAGTTTTTCTTCGCGCTAGCCCCTCGCCGTTCTGCTAGGCACTCCCCAACGAGCGGCGAGTCTGAAAATGGCGCTGCGTATCGGCTGTCACAACGTGAGTGAGGCGCGCGCATTCGCAGCCGAGTCGACTTGTCGTCGAGAGCGGCGGCGACGCGCGCTCTCGCGCAGAGGCTGCTGCGCGCCGAGGAGGCGCTGAAGGTGGACCGGCGCGTGGAGCAGCTCGAGCTGCTGGCCACGTTCGGCGAGCGCCTCCGCGTCGCCGCCGACGCCTCCTTCCTCTTCTCGCACCTCAGCCTCCTGCCCCTACACTTCAACTCGTTCTTCCTCGACGGTGACGCCAAACCCAATAGACTACGCGTACGCCGAGCAACCCCCAACCGCCCCTGCACTCCCCAGGGCTATCCAATTCAGTACACCTTCGCGGCGCTCAGTGACTCGCTCTTCATTGTGCGCGGCGCGAGGCACCTGGCGACGGAAGAGGCGATCGCGCGCTTCCACAACGCCATGTTCCGACTCTTCGAAGAGGTGTGTGTGCGTCTGTCCGTCTGTCTGTGTGTGTGTGTGCGCGTGCGTGCGTGCGTGGGTGCGCGTCACGAATGGGCATCATGCGACCGCACGTCGACGGTTTCGTGTCTAGACCTACTTGACGAAGTTGTGTCAGCGACTGGAGAACGAGCTCCGCTTGTCTATACACAGCCACCTGCAACTAGACGACCGCAACCCCTTCTTGACGGCCGACCCCACCGCCGTGTCGGCCATGTACCTGGGCCGTCTCCTAGAGGCGCCCCCCTTCGTGCTCGGCTCTGAGTTCGTCGACGTCAAACGTGAGTGTCAGCACAGCCCCCCCCCCCGCCTGGCGTCGAACCCCGACCGAGAGGGTCGACCCTGTCCGCCAGGCTACGTGGAGCGTTACGTGGAGCGCACGTTCTACAACCTGACGACGGTGGCGCTGCACGACTGGCGGACGTACGCGGAGATGCGGCAGTTGGGGCGGGCGAAGTTCGGCCTGCGACTCGCCGACCCGCAGCTGCCGAGTCAGACGCTCGAGCAGGGCCTCGACGTGCTCGAGATCATGCGCAACCTGCGTCTCTTCGTCGCCACCTACGACTACAACCTCAACACCCAGGTGCCGCACGCATGGCCGGGGGGGGACAGTTGGGACGGCGCCTGCGCCACTCCCTGGCAGACGTTCATCGAGAAGGAGAGCAAGAGCAAGCAGCTCAACGCGCTCCACGTCAAGCACGTCGCCAACTCGATCCGCGCTCACGGACTCGGTATCATGAACACCACCGTACGTCGCGCTCCTCTTCTCCTTTTCTTCTCGCCCTTACGCTTCCTTTGCCCTGACGTCCGGCGGCCGTGTCTGCTCAGGTGAACTTCGCCTACCAGTTCCTCAAGCGCAAGTTCTACATCTTCTCGCAGTTTCTCTACGACGACCACATAAAGTCGCAGCTCGTCAAGGACGTCCGCTTCTTCCAGGAGCGAATGCTCGAACTCAACAGAGAGGCGCTCCGCGACCCGAGCTTTGTGTGGTCGGCAGCGCCTGTCGACTGTCGCTCTCCTTGCAGTATCCTGTCGACCGCGCCGAGAAGTTCAACAGCTCCATTAGAAAGCTGGGCATCTCCGAGGGCTTGACCTACTTGGACCGCTTTCGCATGCTCGTCACGCAGATCGGTGGGTGCGCAATGTTTGTTGCACTGACCAGCGCCGTAGTTACAACTTGGATCCTGCAACCCGATTCACCCGTACAACTGTGGGATGTACAACTGAAGTCGAGTTGAATTCAGCTCGGCAAAAGTGAAAGAGTCGTGTCCGTCTGGGTTGCAGGGAACGCGCTGGGCTACGTGCGTCTGGTGCGCGCGGGCGGCACGGAGTGGTGCAGCGCGGCGTCGCAGCTCGTGCCCGACCTGGAGGACGTGGGCTCGCTGGCGCAGCTCTGCGCCTCCACCGCCTCTGCTGGTCTCTCGGAGGAGACGTTCGCCAGCGCCGCCCACTTCGACGCCCACCTCGAGCACACCGTCCGGCACTTCGCCGATCCCACGCACTACTTCAAGGTGAGCAAGTCTGCGCCGCCGACCGCATGGTAGAGGGCCCCTCTCTCGCGCAGCTGCTCGTCGACGTGTTCGCGGCCGAGTTCCGCAACGCGGACAAGTACCCGCACCACAAGCACTTCTACGTGCTCGTCCCTCCGCTGGTGCGTCGTGTGCCCGCTGCTGCAGTTGGCTGCGGGAACGCGACAGCCGCCTCGGCGCGTGGCAGACGATCAACTACGTGCAGCACATGCTGTCGTGCAAGGAGCGGCTGGGCAAACGGGGCCAGTACGGGCACGCGTCGTTCACGGACGACGGCTTCGCCATGGGCGTCGCCTACGTGCTGAAGCTGCTCGACCAGGGAGAGACGTTCGACGCCCTACACTGGTTCCAGTCCCTCCAGCGCCGCGTCGACGCCCAACGGGCGCGCATCGCCGCAGCCGCCGCCACCGCCTCGAGCGCGCCCTCGGCCGGCGGCGGCTCCGAGGGCGAGAAGCTCGAGCAGGCCATGGCCTTGAAGCTGACCCGTCTCGACCTCTACGAAAAGGTAGGGCGCCCTCTAGGTGCCTCTTTGGGGTGGAGGGCTGTGCTAGGTGCGTCCTCGACGCAGGAGTTCGACCTGCTCTCGTTCTCTCTGCGCTCGGCGCGCATCTTCTTCCGAAGCGACTTCTCCAACGAGCTCATACCCAAGGAGAAGGAGGACAGGAACTGAGACCAAAACGGTCAATCAGTCGACCACCACCGCTTCAGCAATTGCGCCCTACGGATGGCTACTGTGATTCTACGGGACCTGTGCCAGATTTTAGTTTTACTTCATTCCCTAGAGTATAGAAATATATCTCTACGCCGAGTGCAGCCTATGCGTTGTGTTGCCGATATGATGATAGCTGATTGCGCGGCTTGCGTTGGCGGTCGCGTGGAGCGGCGCAGCTTGGAGGCCGGGCGATGGCGAACCGTACGGACCGCAGCGCTCACACGGTGAAGGGTACGAACCCGCAGTACCTGGTCGAGAAGATCATCCGCATGCGCATCTACGAGTGCCGCTACTGGAAGGAGGAGTGCTTCGCCCTGTCCGGTAGGTGAGCCAGTGTCCGGCATTGCCGCAGGGACAAGGCCGAAACTGCAATTTAGCGGAACTACTCGTGGACAAAGGCATGGAGCTACGCTACGTGGGCGGCGTCTACGGGGGCAGCATCAAGCCGACGCCGTTCATCTGCCTCATACTCAAGATGCTGCAGATCCAGCCAGAGAAGGACATTGTCGTCGAGTTCATCCGACAGGAAGAGTACAAGTGCGCACACACGCCACTCGCAATCGCCAGCAGCAGACACTCCATGCCCCCTTCCCTCTATCAAGGTACATCCGAGCGTTGGGCGCCTTCTACTACCGGCTGACGGGCAACTCGGTGGAGATCTTCAAGTACCTCGAGCCGCTGTTCAACGACTACCGCAAGCTGCGCTTCATGAACAAGGACGGCCGTGAGTGCGCGCGGCCGCGAGGCGCTTGTCACAGAAGCAGGCGTCCTCTTTCGCTTAGGCTTCGAGCTGCTCTTCATGGACGACTTCATCGACCGCCTACTGCGCGACGAGATCGTCCTCAGCGTCACGCTGCCCAGACTACAGGTGCGTGGCGTCCGGGGGGGGGGGCAGCAGCGCTGTCCAATGGCGTTGCTTGCAGCGTCGCGCGGTGCTCGAGGAGAACGGCGAGTTGGAGGCGCGCGCGAGCGCCATCTTCGACGACCTCGACGACCTCTCCTCCTCGGACGACGAGCAGCAGCAGCAACAGACGAACAGGGTCCGTCGCTCCTCCCCCCCCCCTCTCCTCCGTTGTCCATCGCTCGTGTCCCGTCGACTCCAGGACAAGGCAGCCCAGTCGTCTTCGTCCTCAAAGAGTCGACGCCGGTCAAGGTCGCGGTCGCGAGAGCGAAGCAAGAGAAGCAGCAAGAGAGACGACGACACGCGGTCCGTCCGTCCATCAAAATCTGTTCTGGCGAAGCAGCGTTGCGGCTGACGCGCCAGCGCCTTTCAGGAAGAGGACACGCGAGACGTCCCACGAGCGCGAGATTCGAGAGGCTAACGAGCTCCGAGCCAAGCTCAACATGGAGCCTCTCAAACCCTGACTCTCTCCGCCGTGTACCGTTCCGCAGAGGCGTCGTTGTGTTGTTGGCCTCTTGAATAAACGACAGAACTGCGTAGACAATGTGCAAACTGCGCGCATTCTCGTATAGGGGTACGGAAGCGCCGATTTGACTTCACTTTCATGCTGATAGTGACAGTGTCGTAGCCCCGTCAGCGTGAGGGTGGCGCTGACAGTGGCGACATGTCTCTGCCATGCGTCTTGTCTCAAAGATGCTGCGAACACTGTTGTCCGTATTTTGACCCATTTTCCACCAACAAGTATGTAACCTAATTAGATTCCGTTTACGTTGAAAAATTTCATCTGCTATTTTCAAGACTGCGGAAGCGGAAACCTCGCCTTTCTCTATCGAAGAGTACCAATTTTCTGACTAGCGACGTTGCTTCGTGCAGTGAGGTGTCCGTACCACGTACCGTATTCGGCGGCAGCGGCGTACCGTATACGCAAAAGTTAGCAGTTAGGAAGCACGTGCGGCCATTCGACAGGGTAATAAGAAAGGCGAAACGGCACCTGCGCCAGCCGTGCTATAGGCAGAAAAGGACAAAGATAACGCGACAACCAGAAAGCAGTACGAGAGGAGGGAGAGGCTCGTAAACGAATCGGGCCGCCAAAGACAGGTCAACATAGTGTACAGCGTTTCTGTTGCTGGCCGCTCTTCTGGTCAGGGCCGGCGATGGCGAGCTCGACCTGAGAGGTCTGCGTGTCGGCGACGCTGCTGGCCGAGTCGGAGGCGGTGGGCGCAGAGCGCTTGGCGTCTGCGGCCCTTTTGCGCGCCGACACGGGCCCCGTCCAAGAGGGGCGCGGCCGGGAGACGCAGCCGAGGGTGACGGACACGCGCTCGAGGCCGTCCACGGCGAGCGCGTAGAAGGAGCCGTTGACGGCGTAGTCGACCGCCTGCTCGTCTGCGCGCGGCCGCGACACCGTCGGCACCGCCGCCTTCGGGCCCAGTCCCAGCAGCGCCGTCGTGCCGCAGCCTACAGACCCACGAGTCAATGAGCAACCGCCCGCTCCCAATTGGCACGCGCGCAAGCAACCGATTTGGTCCAAGCACTGGAAGGAGGCGAGAGTGCCGGTTCGGCCGTTGACGACGTCGGCACAGAGGCGCGCCATGGCGCCGTAACGGAAGAGGGAGCGGAAGCGGCGCCGCACCAGGCCCGGCTGCAGCTCGAGCGCGGCCGGCGCCGAGCAGCAGAAGGTGGGCAGCAGCAGCGACTGCGCCCTGCCCACGCGCTCCGCGCGACGATCCATCAAGTCGGCCACGCAGCGCCGTAGCTCCGTCAGCGCCGCCCACCGCCCCTCCTTCCCCGTCTCGCCGCCGCCGTCGTCGTCGTCGAGGAGCGCGGCCGCGTCGCCGTGTCGACGCTCGCACAGCTCCGACCAATACTTCTGAGGGTTCAGGGGCAAGAAGATTAGCAGGCGCATCCGACCGTCGCCAGTCTCGCCTGAAGTAGGAGGAGGTCGCGAGGAGGGGGTGCGCGTCGACGGGCGCCGACGGACGCACGGGCGTCGAGAGGCACGTTGAATGCTAGCCAGGTGTCGCTGCGGCAGACGTAGAGGGGCTGGTGCGGCGTCGACTTGAGCACGAGCGCGTCGACCGAGCATTCCTTGGAAGCGAGCTGGCCGCCGCTCCTCCGCTTCCAATAGTGGAAGCGAAGCTTCGCCTCCCCCTGGACGACGTCGCACTTGAGGTTGAGGTCGAGCCGTGAAGCGCCCACGAGGCAGAAGCACGGACCCACGGTCGACTTGTCCGCCTGCACCGTCCGCCGCCAAGCGAAGACGCGCGAGCGCGGCCCCAACTACAAGCAGCCAGAATCACTGTGAGCTCGGCCGCACCGAGAACGGAGGCCGACTCTATGCGTCCATGTCCATCCATCCATCCAACTGCCTGCAGGCGTACCCGCTGGCGCAAGGGGAGCTCTAGTCTGCAGCTGAGCCACTCGACGAGGTTCGAATTGATCTCGTACTTGGCGTTCGGCGTCGTCGGCCTGAGTTGCGGTCGCGGCCCGCCCGCAGCGTCTGAGTCGTCCGATGAGCCGACGGCCGCGGCGTCAGCAGCTGCGGCGGCGGCGTCGTCGAGCGCGCAGAGCTGCAGCTCGACGTGCGCTCGACGCAGCAGCTGCACCGTATCCACATCGTAGCAGCGCGCCCACTCGCTGCTCATCACCATCCGGCGCCCCGTGCGCAGCACCGCGCCGCCGCCCCCGTCGCCGGCCCGCGTCGAGTGGACGTCGTTGAGGGAGCAAGCGGACGAGGCCACGTTCCGGCCCAGCTGGCCGGTCCAGCGCTCGAGAAAGCGCAGCGCGCCGTCCGTGTGGTCGGGCGTGGCGACGAGTGCCTCGAGACTGCTGCGACTTTCCGAGCTGCTGCTGCCGACGAGGAAGAGAAGCGACGTCACGACCTACAAAAATCAACACTAAGAGAGGCGCGAGCGCATGCCTGCGCTGCTGCGGAGCGGGCCAGCCTGCCTGGGGCACGCAGAGGCCGCAGCTCTGGGGCGAGCTGTCGCCGGCGAGCACGGAGTCGTTGAGCAGCCGCCAGGCGAGCGGCAGCCACAGCTCCTTGGTGTCACCGCTGATGGGCACGCAGCCCTCCTGTTCGAACGCCTCGTAGAACGAGCGCGCCCGCTGCCCGTCCCCGTCGCTCGCCGTCGTTCCACCGCCACCATCCGCCTCAACCCTCAATCCGTCCTCGTCCATTCTACCACTAGTGATACAACAAGCTACCAGCGGTACCGTACAGCAAAATGGTCGATCGCCTTTATGCAAAACCTCTACTGTACACTGTACGGTACGATTATAGTCATGGTACCGTCTTGCCGCCGTAACCCGACAAATGGAGAGCACAGTATGCTTAGAGCTGGACAGGTGTTCTTTTATAAACCCTCTTAGATTGTCTAGACAACCCAAATTTCGAGAACTCTTTTTACACCTCCACAGAAGAAGTGCTGATAAACACTCAAGAACGGAAAAACGTTCATGATGCAACATATATATATGTAAATATTGGACAGACTAACATAAAAACGCAACGTATACAAAATATGTAAATATAGATCAAATTAAATTCTTGTTTGCGCGGCACGGTAGCCACGAATTTGCAACTACAACGCTAGCTCCTACGGTAGTTTCTTTCGTCGTCCTTTGTACTACATGTGTGAGTGAGAGCCAGGAGGTTTCGAAGGTGATTCCGCTTTCTGTTTTATGTGTGTGGGTTTGTGCGTGCGTGTGTTTGTATTGATGTTCAAGTCGATTTCTTAGTCTGCTGGCTTTTGGGCTCGAGCGAGTCGTTGTTCTCCAGTTACTCAGTTGGCCGTGCAGCTTCTCTGGCTGAGCGGTCGGCACTCGGTCGGCAGACAGGGGACACAGGGCGCCGTGCAGAGGGCGGATAGGATGAGTGTCGCCCTCTCCGTGCCCGCGGGAGGGGGTGCGGTAGAGAGGCGTGCGGTGCGGCTGGCATCTGCGGCGGGTCGCTGAATCGACGTTGTCTATAGACGACGGCGGTCGACAAGCACTGCGACGGCCGAGTGACTGGCGCAGCGGTGCGCCGTGTGGCTACGCTCTCAGGGCTGAGCTGAGACGACGACGACGCACGGCAGAGGCAGAGCGCGGTAGTTGGGTAGCGCTGGCCGTGGCAGCAGCGACGACAGTGGGGTAGTCAGCAGCAGCAGCGCCGGCTGTGCTTCAGCGGCGCCGCCTCTCTCCGCGCAGAGGCAGTGCGAAGGCAGCGAAGCCGACACTGCTGCGACGACGCGTCAGTCAACTCGCGGCAGCGCGGGGTCTCTCGACCGGCCTTTCAGGCGAACGCCGCGGACGCAGATAGATAGGGTCGCGCTGACGACGACGACGAGTCCAACTCACCACGACGCCTGCGGGCCGGGCCGCGCCGCGGCGACAACACTGCTGCTGCTGCTGCTTCCACTTCAACAGCCTGTCAGTCGGGCCCTACGCCCTTTCGCCGCCTTCTCCTCTCTTCTCTGAACTGACGAGACGGCCGCGCTGCTTACTTGGCACCGAGACGTACAAACAACACACGACGACTCCTGAGAGACCGCCGCGGCCACAGCGCTGCGTCCTGTAGCCTCTGCAGAAGAGAGTAGAGAAGGGATGGCTTCGTCGTCGTCGTCGTCGTCCGTCCGTTGCGCCGTCTGCCAACAGATCTGCGATGAAAAGGAGATCGAGGCGCGTCCGTTGGCTCGTGTCGTGCGTGAGCCGTCGCGGCTTCGCGCCCACCGCCTCTGTCGTGCCTGTAGGGGCACGTGAGCGCCGAGCACCTCGACTACTACCCGTACAGCTGCGGCCACTGCGGCCACTTCCTCGCGACCGAGGAGCTCGTCTCCTTTCACGCGCACAAGAAGGGCCACCTCCCCATCAAGGTGTCTCTGTCCCTCGCACTCCGACGGCGCCTGTCTTTAGTCGGGTTGCGCACGCTTTCTTGCAGATTCGCGAGAACTTGATCCTCGCCAAAGAGCACAGTCTCAAGGGCATCCTGGCCACTTGCGCCGTGCGTGCCTTGTTGCCCCTTCCGCAGTTGCGACTATGGCCTCTCGACTCCGACTGCGACGACCGTTCAGACTGAGCGCGCCACCGACAGTCCATCGACAACGTCGAGCAGCGGCGCCAACGCCTCAGCCTCCACGTCTCACACGGCACGCGGCGGCGCGCCCGACCCTCTACCAAAGGATGTGGACTTCAACTTTGGTACTCGCTACGACAGGACAGTGTTGTCCAATAGACGCCGTTGCTTTCGTTTTTTAGGCGAGCTGCCCGTGCAGCGCCAGAGTGACTACTTGGACGACGGCTGCGTCGATGCAACTCGCTCACTCGGCGGGCAGGTGGGAGTCGGAAGGGCCGCTTCCGGAGATCGGACATTCGAGTTGGTGAAGAGTTGTCTTGATCCTGTCGATCGGTTGATACTGCTTCGTATGACATCGTATATACACAATACATGGTGTTCAGTGCGAGGCAGCAGGATCGACACCTGCATGCGAATGAGGCTGACGACTCGGCTGGCTGCTCGACGCTGCGCCAGAAAGGCAGCCGGCTCGAGCAGATGATCTCGGGTCTCAAGCAGAAGAAGTCCGCGTCGCCCCCGCAGAGTTCGTTGTGACTGGGGACAAATCAACAACTGCGTTTGCGTGACACGACGTCACAGCTTCAGACGAGCCGCCTGCCGCGGATGTCAGGTCTATTTTCGACCAGCTGCAGTTCGGGGACGACAGCGACGAGCGCGATGACAAGTTGAGCAGCGGCGTTCGCTACTCGACTGCCGCGTGCCATCTGTGCAAAGCCGAGGTTCGTCGGCGGTCGTTTCGTCGTGCCGAGGCGCGCCCCGACGACGGCGGTTGGCGGGCGGTGCACGGTGGCGCCGGTGTAAAGGTACGCGTGGAGGAGTGCTACGCGCACAGTCGACGCCATCTGTCGCGCGAGCTCGAGGAGCGCAGTCGGCGCGGCAAGCTGCTGGGCAGCGGCTCGCAGACGCAGAAGGGCCGCTGTCTCTACTGCCCCTACGTCGGCAAGTCCGTCACCGCCGTGCGCGTCCACATCACCTGGAAGCACAAAGGCTGTACGTGGGCGCGCGCCCATTCTCTCGCTCGCTCGCCGTCGCCACTCGACATCAATCGCTGTTCTCTGCAGCCTCCACGAAGATCGGTGTCGGCGTCAATCCGTTCGGCGGCCGGCCGCTGCCGACGGTGGAGAGCGTCTACGCCAAGTGCTTTGGCGACGCCTCCGCCGACAGCGTCCCGGTTCGGCGGCCCGCCAAGACGAGCGGCAGCCTCGTGCGCTTCGCCGCCAAGTCGCCCAACACGGCAGCGGCCTCCTCCACGGACGCCAAGGATAGAATGGTGCGCTGCCCAAGCCGTCACGTCGTCGTGCCTGACTGATCCGCTGTCGCTGTAGAGTGGAGTTCGGAGTAGCGTGTCGAAGCAGAAGCTGGAGTTGGCGAGGAAGCAGCGGCAGCGGCTCAGCGAGCGCGTCGCGACCGAGGCGTCCTCTGCGTCGGGACTCGTCTCCCGGACGGGCAGCAGCAGCGGCGGTCGACTCTATCGCTTTCTCATCTGTCAGGTGCGCTCTTGTCTCTGTAGGAGGCGCGAGGGGGGGGGGCGGTGTGTGAGAACGGCTGGCATTTGGAGGTGTGCAAGAAGGAGTGTTGCGACGCGATGGCGTCGACGCACATCTACGCGGCGCACATCAAGCGGCCGGACGCTGTCGAGTGCGCCTACTGCTCCTACGGCACCACCTACTCGCTCTCGGAGGTCAAGAAGCACGTCCGTACCAAGCATCCCCTAGAACCCATCAAGGTCGTCGACAATCGACTAGAACTCCAGGTGACGCGCGCGCGCGAATGTTTGTGCCGTCACAACGGGTACCTCTTCACGGTTTTTATTGTTGCAGAATGAGTATCTGGAGTGGCGTGCTCTTTGTTTTCCCGACATCGGCCAGAAGCGAAGCATCACGACAGCGCAGCTGGCCATGGAAACGAACCCGCAGCTCGGATTGGCGTCTATGGTTCGGGACACATTTGCGTGATCTAACCCGCTCCTCCGTCACACCCTCCGTGACCTATCTTGCCGCAGGTAGCGAAAGCGGCCGAGGCGGTCAAACAGTCGCGGTCGTCCGACGATGCGGTCGCGTTGGACGCGCTACCGTCAGAGGAGCAGCAGCAGCAGCCGTCGCTCGAGGGCGCCGGGTCGGCCGCGGGTTCGGCTGTGGGGCAAGAGGACGATGAGGGCGCTGCTGCCGAGGCGGTGTCGGCGGAGGCGCGCGGAACGGCGGCGGCGGCGGCGCTGACGGAGCGGCTGCTGCGCCAGACGCACACGAGTCGAAGCAAGCGTCGCTGCCGGAAGTGCGGCGCCGAGGTGACGCTGCTCTGGTGCGACCGGCACGCCTGGAAGCACCTCTCCGAGGAGCTGGGCGTCAACCCCTTCCGCTGCGTCTTCCCCGACTGCTGCTACACGACCTACCTGCGTCGCTCCCTCGACTCCCACTACAACGGCAGTCACGAGCGCGGGAAGACGACGCGCGACCTCGGCTGCGTCGACAACCGCGACCAGCACACGTGCGCTCTAGTCCTTTACACCCCACACCCCCCCCCCCCTCCCCCCTTCCCCCTTCCCGCTGAAACTGCTATGTTGACTACGCGTTTCAGTGGCGACTACAAGCAGACGCTGGTAGACTGCTTCGGCACGGACGTGCTCGTGCTCAGCGCCGGCCTGAACGTCGACGACGTCGACGGGCCTCTTGATGACGAGGACGCTGTCGGCGCCACGGATGCCGCGGCCCACTCGCCGCTTGCCGACGACGACGACGCCGACGGGCACCCAGCTGCTCCTGCGGACGCCGGCGCTCTCGATTCTCAACCCCATGCTGTGCGCGCACCCTCCCTACCCTGCTCCACTGCAGATGCGAGCTTTGCCCAACGAACGTCTCTCTTTAGATTCAGGACGTGAAAGTCGAAGCCTCTGGCAGTGAAGACGACTCCGTCCGCTACGATGATGACTTCATGGTGTACCAGTGACAAGGAACGAGAGCATCCTCGTATATAGCTTTAGTGTGCGTTCACTTTTGTGCGGTGCGAGTCGTAGCGCACTGTTAGCATAAGTTTCTCAGCTGTTTCTCCTGTTCGCGGGATTGTTTGATTGATGCATTGTGTTGTGAGCGAGGTCGCATCATTTGGAATTTCGAGTCAAGTTTTCGACATTTCGATCGAGGCGCAGAATTGTGTTTGGTCGGCGAGTTCATTAGTCGCTATTGATGACAAGTCCTCGGTCGCGTTGGCTTTTATCCGTTTCTTGAACTGGCGGATCGCCGTCGACGTGAGGACCTGCTCCGATGCTGTCTGCTACGACTGCGACTGCGACTGCGACCCGACGCCCTTGGCCGCCCCGATCCGCCGCCCCGAAGCCCGTCCTCGCCTGCTTGCAGGGGGAACTGATCTCGGAATGCAGCGATCGCACAGTGAGAGGAACACGCACTTTCTTTGGCACTCTGTTCCACATTTCGTCGTCGACTTCGGTCCTTTTCGATCTCGATCTGCTTTTCCAAGTCGACAGGCTCGCCAGTTGCGTCGAGCTTGTGGCCGTCGACCCGCAGGCGCGTGGTGGAGGGTGCGCGGTAGAATTGCTTCTCTTGCCGGCCTAGAGGGACGGGAAAGCGTTGGGTTGCGTCACGCTCGGCTGCTGCGCGGGCGGCGCGCGGGCGGGCGGACTGACGAAAGCGGCGGTCGAGTGTCAGGTGGTGCTTGTCGGCCTCGGCGGCGGGCACGAAGCAGCCCCTCTTGACGAGCGCGTTGACGAGCAGCTGAGCGAAGAGGAGCGCCAGCAGCGTCAGCAGCTCGATCATCAGCGGCGGCCACTCGAGCGACCAGCTCTCGAGCAGAGGCGCCGCCGCGCCCGACGCGCCTCCAGCACTCGCGACTGTCGTCGACTCCCTCGTCACGTTGCGCTCCATCCTACACTACGCTTGTTAGTAGCTTCTTACCTTCTCTACTGTTAGTTTACAACAATTGGCATACTACTGCTTTATGGCGGTTTATGGCGGAACCTAGAAGTTTTCGTCTTGGACGCGTTGCGATGAAGCTTTGCCAATGAGTTGAATGTACATAATGCTTGAAAGAACACCATCTCTTGCAAGCGCATAGAAAGAGCGGTCTTTTCTATGACTTTTGCATACGTCGCGCCCTGTTCGTCCCAACCCCATATGTTCTCCCGGCGGTTTGCGGTTTTCGGTCAGACAACTCGCTCACAACCATGCCAGCCCACTCTGGTGGGATCCGTGTCTATTGAGGTCTTTTATTGGGGGCCATTTCTTGTCGATAAAAAGCATTAACTTGCTCGGTACACACAGGATTCACGTAAATCATTTGAAATCGCCTCAATACCTCCTTCCCTTACCCGTGCAACTAAAATGCGCATCGCTGACTGGCGAAACGTATCAGCGCTTTTTAGGCTTGTTCGCGAACGCCACGTTAATTCTGGACGAATTTTCAAAACCAGGTGGATTCGATTACAGGGGCTATTCGCTAACAGCGCTGACAATGCTCCAGCCGCGTTCGCGAATACCCCCTGTACACGAACCGCAAGCATACACATGCGTTTGATGTTGCAGAAAGCGACAAAGAGCAAAAAGCGGTTCGCGGCGTCGATTCCTGTGCCTGCCCGAGGGTCGACTTCCGTGCCCGCCAAGCGTCGAATAGTCCGTGTGCTGTGATTTGACTCAGGAGTGTTATTAAAAACGTGTTTGAGACCTGTTTCCTGGCTCCACATTGTTTGACACCCTTCATGCGCGACGGGTACATACAGTCAGCACAGCACAGCCAACAATTACAAAAGCGCGCGAACAATCGTTGTTAGGTTAAGCTGACACCAAACGACACATTTAATCACTAGTCTCACCATGTTCAAACGAAAAACAGTAAAATTAAATGCACTCGCTTAACAGGAACGCCAGCACGCGCAGTACCTAATCCAAGCGCACTTCTTGGCCATGTATAACAGCTGTCTGATTGTTATGCGAGTACATTATTAATTCGTGAGTAATCCATGTCAAACTAATTCTTGTAAAGACGACAGTAGTATAAGAAAGGAAGCAGAGCAGAGGAGGAGGAGTAAGGGAAGATGGAGGAGGAGAGCGCAGCAGAAGACGCGATGGTGGAGAAGCTGCTGCTGGTGGGCTCGGGCAAGGCGGAGCTGCGCCGCTGCGTCTCCGAGGAAGAGATCGGCCGGCTGCTGGCGAAGGCGCGCGGCGTCCTCCTGGCGCAGCCGTCGCTCGTCGAGGTGGACGCGCCCCTGAAGATCTGCGGCGACGTCCACGGCCAGTTCTCGGACCTGCTGCGGCTGTTCGCGATCGGCGGCTACCCGCCGGCCAGCAACTACCTGTTCCTCGGCGACTACGTGGACCGCGGTCGGCAGAACCTGGAGACGATCCTGCTGCTGCTCGCCTACAAGGTCAAGTACCCGGAAAACTTCTTCCTGCTGCGCGGCAACCACGAGTGCGCGCCCATCAACCGCGTCTACGGCTTCTACGCCGAGTGCGAGCGGCGCTACAGCCTGCGCGTCTGGCAGATGTTCAACGAAGTCTTCAACTGCCTGCCCCTCTGCGCGCTCGTCGCCGAGAAGCTCTTCTGCATGCACGGCGGCCTCTCGCCCCAACTGCGCAGCTGGGCCCAGCTGCGCGCCGTCCGCCGGCCCGTCGACCCTCCCAACCCGTCGCTGCTCATCGACCTCCTCTGGTCAGACCCCGACCGCTGGACGCGCGGCTTCCAGCCCAACACGCGCGGCGTCAGCTACGTCTTCGGCCAGGACGTCGTGCAGGACTTCTGCGCGCGCATGGACGTCGACCTCGTCGTGCGCGCCCACCAGGTCGTCCAGGACGGCTACGAGTTCTTCGCCGGCCGCCGCCTCGTCACCCTCTTCTCGGCGCCCCACTACTGCGGCGAGTTCGACAACGCCGCAGCCATCCTCACCGTCGACGCCGACCTGCTCTGCTCCTTCGAGGTGCTCCGCCCCACCGCCGCCCTACGCGGCGTCACGCCCCCCGCCGCCGCCGCCGCCGCTGCCAAGTAGCCGGCCGGCGCGCCGCCGTCGCGACACCCAACCACGGCCCCTCGATCACCACCTCACCCGACACCCCGCTGTGATAGACCGCGCCCTGCCTGCCGCTCACTCGATGGCGCACGAACGAAACAGTCGGACAGATCACATACATCTATGGCGTATTGACAACGCACGCACTAACAACGCAACAACAACAACAACAACAACCACCAGCACTTGTTATATGGGCAAAAACAAGAGTTGTTATCCTTGGGACGTTTTGCCGCAGTTTTAGCTCAGCGTGTACGTGCTGCTTCCTGCAAATGGAACCTACGCGACCCGCCGCACAAACGACGAACGACAATGGGACATACATACAGTTATAACCAGTACACCTTTTGACTGCAATTGGCGAGTTACGAGTTGCGTTGACCTCCTCAGCAGTGCACGTTTTAGCGCTTCTCTACGGCTGTTATGATGTTTCGGTTTTGAGCAACTCGGTTAACTCGCGCGAGTTCTCGTCAGTCGAGCGCGACCAAGGAGCCGGCGACATCTAACATCACGGGCGTGCTGCTGCTATCACTTGCCCAGCTTCTTCTTCTTCTTCTTCTCTTTCTTCGACTTGGACGTCTTGCCGGCCTTCTTGCTGGGCGTCGACGCGTTCGAGCTGGACGTCTGGGCGCTCGGCTGGACAGTGGGCAGGCCGAGTGCTTGGAGCGCGTCGAGAAATAGCTTCCTGCGCTCGTCGTTGTCCGTCAGCAGGTTGCCGTTTCGGTGGAGTATGTGGAAGAGGCAGCGATAGGCGTCGAGCAGGCTGTCTTGGCTGTCGATGGCGCCGTAGCGCTGGCGCTTGACTTGAAGCGCCGTCCGCGGCACGGAGACGGGCCGGTCGCAGCACATTTGGCGCGCCAGCCAGTAGATGAGCAGGAAGGTGGCCGACCGCTCGGCGCCCGACCGGCAGAGGACGACGAGGGGCGGTGCGGGCTGCGTTTCGCCGTCCTCCATGGATTGGCACGCGCCCTGGTAGAGCGCTGCGGCTTGGTAGAGCTGGTAGACGGCGTCGACGTTGGGCCGGCCGCTGCCCGGCTCCGGCCAGGCGGGGAAGTGGAGGTGCGTGATGGCGCGCTTGCGGCGCTCGTTCATGTCGAGCTCCAGAGAGCAGTCGCGCACGCAGCCGGCCTGCGTGAGCGCCGAGTGGCAGCTCGCGACGAAGGAGACGACCGGCGTCGAGAAGGTGGTCGTCTTGCCGGCGCTCGTCGGCCAGTACTGGTAGTTGTTCTCCTTGCTGCTGCCACTGATCGCCACCACGACCCGCGCCTCCAGCTGGTACACCATGCGCCAGAAGTCGTGCGCCGTCTCTTCCATGGGCCATTGCGTGAGCACGGCGTCTTCGAGGCAGACCTTGTTGGCCAGAGGAGTCATGTATGAGGCGTGGATGTAGTCGGTCTCGTCGGGCCGGCCCCGGGCGCGCTCTCGGCGGACGCGCTCGCGGACCTCTTCCAGCCACTTCTTCTTCTGCTGCGCCCGGCCCGCGAGCAGCTCCTTGCGCGTGGAGGGCGCGGCGACGCGCTCGTAGCGCTCGTCGAGGTCGTCGGCGAGCGCCTCCAGCTTCGTCGCGGCCACGAGCTCGACGCGCGTCTGGTCGTAGAGGGTGAGGTGCGCGAAGCGGTTCTTCGCCCGGTTCACGACCGAGTGGAAGACGGTGCGCTCCTGGCGGAGCAGCGCGCTCTGCGCCTGCAGTCCGCGCACGTCTTCGAGCCCGCTGAACTGGTCGCCGTTGGCCCAGTCGCTGACGCGCTCGCCCGCCAGCACGCGCTGCGTCGACGCGCCCGCCGCGCGCCACGCGCCCAGACGCGCCAACGACTCCTCCGCCTTCCGCTTCGCCTTCTGCTTCGGCTTCGCCATCTGCGCCCTCTCCTTCTTTGGCCCTCTCTCTCCCTCTGCACACACACTACTTAAATACGTCACTACACTAACTAGTCCTCACTTTGTCAAACGCTAAAACAGTGGTCGCTGCCCACGTTGTATCTGCGTTGTTACTGCTACAATTGGCACGCTACGCACGTATAAACAGCAAAAACTTGAAATACAACGCGTGCTCAAAATCTGATTGCAAGCAAGTATGGTTGTTTGCCGTGAAATTATTAGTGCGGTGACTTTTGACTGTACCTCTAATTTACATGTGATACGATATTATGATAAATAAATAAATGAATAAATAATAAATAAATAAATAAATAAATAAATGAAAAAAAATTTTGTGCCAAAAACTAACTTCTACCTTGTATCGAACACTACCGTAAACCATTCGACGTAGGTGCGATTCGAGACACGTAACACTGCAACACGGCTACCCAGACACGATTCGAGACACGGCTACCGCAACACTCAACCCGATGTCGAACGCGCGTTTCTGAAAAGCCGAAGTCCGTCTGTTCCAAGTGGAGCTGTGACGGCGGCGTGGAGAATGGACGTGATGAAGCGGAAGGGCGTGATGGCTCAGAAGAAGGGGCGGAAGCGCAAGGCGAAGCGTCTTGAAGCGGCGACTGTCGCCGGGGAGGCGGCGGCGGCGGCGGCGGAAGGCGGTGATGGCACGGTGTCGATGTCGGCGTACAAGGGGATCGTGAGCGGCCTGGCCGAGACCGACCCCGAGTTCTACTCCTTCCTGCAGCAGGAGGACGCCGCCCTGCTCGAGGAGGTCGACAGAGCGTCCGACGACGACGAGCTCGATCTCGGCGAATCTCAACACGACGACGCAGCCGTCGACAGCAGTAATGTCGACAAACGCGATGCCGATGTCGCTTCTCCCGACGACGACGACGACGACGACTCGCGGCCGCCGTCACGCAAGAGGAATAGGCGGCCACTGACAGACGTCGGCGGTGACCAGAGCTCGGACGACTCGGACGCCGCCGCTGCCGAGTCGACGACTGGAGGGAGGCACTTGATGTACGAAGTGTTGCGCAGTTGGGACGACCAGGTGTGGCAGCAGTGTCTCTATCTATACGTTGCGTTCACAAACGCTGCACAGTTCAGTTGGCCTCGTCCTCGCGATCGAAGTCAGCAGCGTCGACAATTCAGTCGGTTGTCGAGGCGTTCGATGCGGCTGTCACGGGCGCGGCAGGCGACAGCTCTGCCGCCCGCAGCCAGGCGTTGATCTCGGACGGCGAAAGTGCATTCCTTCTGCCGTTTGCGTTGCGCCTTCAGTCGTTCAGTCGTTGGGCTTCTTCCCCGTCGCAGTGTTCGGCCATTTGCTGCGCCTCTGCTTCACGCGAATGCCCGCCGCTCTGCGGTCCGTGCTGGGCGAACGGACCGCTGCCACAGCCGAGGGAATGAGAGCTTCCATCCAAAAGTTCCGTCGCTGGGGACGGCACAGCCGTCTGGCGCGCAAGTACCTCGGCGCCCTTTCCCTCGTACGCACGTGAAACTTTTTGTCGCCAATTCCGACAAGACGACACCTTCAGAGGTTTTCAGCTGTTGGTTCACGTCCAGAACGAGAGCGTCCTCTTGGCCGCCTTGCGCCAAGTGGAGAGCCTCACCGACCTCTATGTTTGCCTGCCAAAGTTGCTCAAGTCGCTCGTCAAAGTGCAATCGCCCCTCTTCCTCTAATTGGCATCGTCTTGCCCAACGTCGAATTAGCAACCTTGTAGACGCTGGCGCAAGTGTGGTCGTCGAAGGGATCCGTGCGCTGTCGCCTTCTGGCCTTGGTGTCGGCCATGAAACTGGCCCGTCTCGACGAGCGCCTATTCGGCGTCGTCGTCAAGGTTCCCTCCTCTGCTCTGAGAGAACACTGCGCAGGGGTCACCGCGTCTTTTTCCCGCTTGCAGGTGTTCTACGTCGCCTACGTGCGCCACACGCGGCTCGTGTCCGAGGAGACGGCGCCCATGCTCCGGTTGATGCAGGTGCGAGTCGCCTGCCTCTATGCTTCGTGACTACGCAGCAGGGAGGCCTGACCGTCTTAGAGCTCGTTTGGAGAGCTGTGTCTCGAGAGGCCGGGCGACGTCTACTCCTTGGTCTTCGTCTACGTCCGGCAGATGGCGATCCACCTGCGGAACGCGTTCATCTCCAAGCGCAAGGTCCGCTCCTCGCTGTCGACCTCCGTCCGCCTCGTTGCCACGTGGCGTCGTGCCACCACAGGAGCTGGTGCACGCCGTCTACAACTGGCAGTTCATCCAGTGCTGCTACCTTTGGGCCGCGACGCTGCGCCGACTCCTCTCGGCCGACTCCCTTGACGACGAGACGGCGACCGCTCTCTCCGAACTCGTGCACCCGCTAGTCGAGACCGTCGTCGGCTGCGCCAAGTTAGCCGCCACTCGCTCGGCCGCTTTCAACGTGACGCGTCCGCAACCCCCCGCAGACTCCTGCCTTCTGTGAAGTTCTTCCCACTGCGTCTGCATTGCATTCGGATCCTGCTGTTGCTCGGAGAGAACTCGGACACGTTCATTCCCGTCTTTGGCCTCCTCGACGATGTTCGGCTGCTTGATTCGCTCGCGTCGGCCTGAATAGCAGCGCGGTCGCACGCTTTGAGGTGTTGGAGAAGTTGAACGGCTGCCTGAAGACGGGCGGCAAGGCGTCGGAGAAGGCGTCGTCTGTGCGGAAGCCGGCGCTCGACTTGACGTTCCACTACAAGGCGAGCTCGGCGCGCCTGCTCACGGTCGAGTACAAGGACGGCTTGGCGGACGCCGTCTATCGCGTGCTCCTGCTCGCCCTGCGCCAGCTGGCGCGTCGGGCCGCCTTCCCCGAAATCTCCGCCGCCCTCGTCGCGCAGGTCAGTCGGACACGCGCGTCCCGTGGGTGTCGTGTCGTTGACTACGCGCACTCCGGTTTCAGCTTCGCTCGTTCACGAAGGAGTGCAAGGTGGCGGTGTTCGCGAAGCGCTTCCGGGGCCTTGTCGACGTCGCGCTCGAGCAGGCCGCCTTCGTCAGTCGGCTCCGTATGCGCAGCCAGCTCGACCTCGCCAACCGCCGCTCCGTCGTACGCGCGCGCGCGCGCCTTTGACGTGTCGTCGGCACCCACGTCCCTCTGACGACCCTCCTTGCAGGACGAGTTCGAAGCGGCACTCGGCGGCCATGCCGACGCGCCTTTTGAGCGCTTCTTCGCGAGCTGGCGCAACGGCAAGGCGGGGGCACGCACGGAAGCGGAGGCTACGTCTCCAACGACGCTAGTGGTCGCCACCAGCGGTGACCGCAGCGGAAAGCGGGTCAATGGAGCGGTCGCCTCAGCAGCAGTCGTCGATGAGCCAGCTGCGGCAGAGCGACCTAGACAAACGGCAAGCGCTCGAACTCGAAAGCGGAAGAAGGTTCAAGCGATTGAATTAGCCGCTAGTCCGCAGGGCGACGTTGTGCAAGAACTGGATATGGCCTGCTTTTGAATTGAAAGAATAGAAGCTTGCTGCTGTTCCTTTGCCGCGTACGTCAACTGGAGTTTATTTCATTGGTCGGTGCGTGGTGTGTCGCCTACTACTGGAAAGAGTGCTGCTGCTCGTCTTCTAGGGGCCACAAATCGTTAAAACCGACGGTAGAACGCGTAGGTAGTTGTTGAGTGTTTATTTGCGCTGTTTTTTGAACTTATGCGTCAATGTATTTGCGCGCACATCGGGTTCTTTTGAACGCGTATAAATTTGCATATGTTTTTGGGCATGCATGGACTTAAAAACACGATTCCGTGCGTTGCAAGTAAGAGACCCGGATGCAATATATCCTGGGATGTAGGTTCGTTCGATGGTTCGGGAGATTGAACCATGAGGGGGGGGGGGGGAGGGTGTCAGCGCAGGTCCCTGTTTTCCCCAGTTTGAGTTTGCGCCAACCCCGTTATTTGCTTAGCCGTTAGAACTGCATATTTTTTTAAAGCACCGGTTATGCAAATTACAGTATCTTTTCTTTTTTGGCCTCCTTTTCGGAGTCGTTGGAGTCTATTCTTCGTTGTTGTCTTTCACCGAGACGAAAACGGCCCGTTAGTAGTTGTAGCGCTCTGCCCGATTGGAGTGTGTACGTAGACGGGTTGTTGCCGCCGCCGCCGCCGCGCGCACGTGGCGTCATGTCGCGGTAAGAGGCGATAAGGGCGTCGACTTTGCAGCTGCCTGTGTTGTTGTCGGCTCGTCGTCACTCGGTCCCGTCCGCCGCGTCTCGTCTGCTCCCGCGTCTGCCGTTCTTCTCCGCTGTGTGAGCTGTGACGATGCCTGGCTACACGTCGAAAGCGTTCGTGGGCGAGCCGGCGCCCGCATTCGACTGCATGGCGCTCGTCAACGGCCAGTTCAAGAAGGTCGCTCTCAAGGACTACAAGGGCAAATACGTCGTCCTCTTCTTCTATCCCCTTGACTTGTGAGAGCCCCCAGGGGGTGGGGGGGGGGCTAGGGTTGACAGTGTCACTGACACGTCGTGATCGTCGTTTGCAGCACGTTCGTCTGCCCCACGGAGATCATCGCCTTCAGCGAGCGCAGTGACGAGTTCGCGAAGCTCGGCTGCCAGGTCGTCGCCGCCAGCACCGACTCGCAGTTCTCGCACCTCGCCTGGTGCGTTCGCCGCCCCCCCCCCCACACCTGACCCCCTCCATCGCTCTTGTTTCTTACGCCGCAGGGTGAACCAGCCGCGCAAGGAGGGCGGTCTCGGCACCATGAAGATTCCCATTCTGGCCGACACGACCCACCAGGTGTCCAAGGACTACGGCGTACTCAAGGAGGACGAGGGCATCGCCTACCGGTGACCCCCACCCCTCACCCCTTACACTACGGTCGACGGCTCCGAGTGTTGCAGCGGCCTGTTCATCATCGACGGACACGGCATCCTGCGCCAGGTCACCGTCAATGACCTGCCGGTCGGCCGCGACGTGGACGAGACGCTGCGTCTCGTCCAGGCCTTCCAGTTCGTCGAGAAGCACGGCGAGGGTGCGTCTGCGCACCCCCTCCTGTCCCGCCCCCCCCCCCCCCTCCGGCATCTCGGCCCCCTCTCCCTTTCAGTGTGTCCCGCCGGCTGGAAGCCCGGCTCCAAGACGATCAAGCCTTCCGTCGACGCATCCAAGGAATACTTCAAGTCCACCTAGGTCTTCCTCCCTATCGCTCCCTCCCTTCCACACCGCCTCTGGCTGGCGCTAGACGTTTGTTCGTTGTCGCGAACCGGTGTTCGGGTTTTGCTTGATGTTGTCTACGAGTAGATGATACGTGGTGGTCGAGCGTGTACGCGTGAAGGAACGCGAGTTCGACGTGTCGTGAGTCCTAACTTTGCACAAGTCCTAAGGAGCGACTGGCGGCGGTGTTGCGAATCGGACGAGCTTGCTGTAGATGAGCGCTCCGCGGTTGTGCTCGGCGGCGACGCAGACGCGGTAGGCGGTGGCGGCCCGCAGTCGGTTGAGACGGTGGCCGAGCTCGGGCCCGCAGTCGATGCCACTCCAATCGCCGCCGCTATTCGCGTAGTAGAGAATGAACTGCTCATGCGCTTGACCGCTCTCCTGAACGATCGGGGGGTGGGCACGGGACCTAGCTGTGACTGCTGAGACGTTAAAGATTTCGACACGCACAGTCGCTCGCTGCGGCCTTTCCCAGGAGATCAGTGCCGACGAGGGCGCCACCGCTGTCACGCAGACGTTTTGCGGCACTGTTGACGGCTCTGTGTCGTTGAACTCGTACCATTGTTGACGACGCAGCGAGTGGTGCGCAACGCTCACCGGTGTATTCCTGGACTTTGGCGACTGCGCTTCTGCTGCGCCAGTCGTCGCCAACGTGAGCGCAGAGCAGAAACTCGTAGAGCGTGAACGATTCGAGTCCCGTGACGACGAGTAGACACTCGGCACAGTTTGCTGGTAAGACGCTCCTTTCCGACACCTCGAGCAGATGAGTGCGCAAGCGCGCGAATGGTTTGTGGGCGAAATTCCTTTGACGCGGAAATGGCAATTAGAGAAGGCAGACGAGCGATTCACCGACCTTGTGCGGTATCCGACTGTGTAGTGCATCTCCTTCGAAACGTCGGCTGTGGGACAGCGCTGCCAGCGCAGTGTCACCGAGTCCGCCGAAGAACCGGCGGTGCAAAATCCCCTTGGCGCCTGTCGTCGGCGTCCTAGAATTTGTCGCGCGTGCCCACTCGGTTCGTCCGTCCGCTCGCAGCACGTACTGCTCTCGAGACGAAACATGTCGAGTTCGGTCAACTTGAGCGCGGGAGAGAACTTGCGCATTACCGACGATTGGTACTTCGGAGCTCGCTCGGTCGCACTGCTCTTGTGGTGATGCAGCTTGACGGCTGAGCAGTTTTACAGTTCTGCATAGGTCGTGCGCTCCTTCCGTTCGAACCCTGGTCGAAGAGAAGTTGGTGGGCGGCGAACATGGCGTTGCGCCGGACGGCGAGACGCTGGTGCCGACGCAGCCAGCCGACCGGGTCGTAGTCGCGCTGAAAGAACCAGCGCAGCCGACTGAGGTAGCGCCGACCAGCCATGTCGACGCAACTTGTGCCCAGCACGAGACCACCGAATAGAAACGCTATCGACAGCGCTCGACCCACACTCGACACGGGCATGACGTCTGAAGAGGCGTGACCCAATCGGCTGAAGCCTCCGAAACTTTGGCGTCAAACAAGCGGAAAGCTGTACCCCCAAAGCCGATCGTCAGCACGCTGACGGTCGCAAAGTAGAAGCCAACATCCAGACTCCAGTCCTCGGCTAGGGAGAAGCAGCAGGCGCCGAGGCCGATGTACGCGACGAGTAGAAGGTACGCCAATCGGAAGGGCGGTTCGACAATCGTCACGTTCTCGGGGTGATTGCACAGCGTGTCGACGAGCGAGCGCTCGTTCATTACACGGTGCGGAGGTTCGGCAGAGCTGCTTCCGTGCCTTCGATACGCCATCCAGCGCACGTGAAGCGTCTCGACGGCGCGCGTCACGAACTTGGACAGGTCGGCGATGCAGAACAAGAGTAGCGGCAGGCCGAGAAAGATGACCAGCGAGCAGACGACGCGATTCTCCGACGGCTCGCGATAGCCAACTGCGCCGACAGCAGCAAACGTCAGGAAGATCGTAGCCAAACCTTCTCTCTTGTCAATTTTGACGGCCTCGAGTGTACAATCGCCCGAGAAGGCAGCATTCTTCAACACGGTCTTCAAAGACGAATAAGCCGCCGTAGAATTCTCAACAGTCTCAATTAATCTGACTTCGTACTCGAGCAGGCTGGCTTCGTCAAGCCGAAAGAGCGAGTTCGTCACAGCCAGCTGAAGTTGCTGTACGTCACGGCAAAAATGCTGAAGACTTCCATCAGAACTACTCGAGCCGTTCCACAGTAGAAAAAGAACCGCGGAGACGCCGACATATGCGATCGACAGGCAGAGCAACGTGGCGTGCAGCGAAGCGATTCGACAGGCCGACCTCTCACGACTACTGGGCATCCTTTTGAACGCAGCTACAGCCAATACATGCCGACGACTGGCGGCGACGATTGCGGCGCGGCTTAACCGAACGAGTAGGCAATCAAGTGTCGACGCAGTTACGACCGTCTCCGCAGATGCCCCTCCGCAGTGCAGCCGCAGTCGGCACCCCCCCCCCCCCGCCAACTCAACCGATTCCCATGTCGACAGTTAAAGCGGTAGAAGAACCGCCTCGTCAGACTGACGGCGCGCGTGCCGGAGCCGAGTCGAGTCGAGAACAGCGCTTCGGTCCGTCCACCACGCAGCGACGAACATATCACCGAATAGACACAAGACGCCTTCTCAATATTTCGGTGGATCAAAATGCAGCAGGAATCCTTTCGTTGGATGCTGTGCGCGAGGCACCTTCAGATTTTGCAACAGCAGCGCCTTCTCATCGGCCGCCTGAACACTTCGGTTCGGCTGTCGTAGGGGGACGGAGGCGCGCAGCCTCGCGATCCGTCCGATTGCTCACCTTACTGACGCTGTCGGTGCCGAACTGTTTTCCGCCTGATGGCGGCCTTGGCGACTTAGGTGGCGGCACGCGACCTGCAACCGGATATATGGGAGGACTAAGAGGGGGGGGGGGGGCAGGGGGTGCGAAGGCTACAACAAACCCTGTTCGGACTTAGCGGGCCAGGTGGGGAACATGTGCGGCGGCACGGGCCTGGGCTCTTCTTGGAACCACTCGTGCGTCAGCGCCTCCTGCGCCGAGACGCGGCGGCCCGGGTTGTACGTCAGGAACCTGATGACAACCGAACCATCTTTACAAGCGTCCTGCTGACTACAGCGATGTGCAGAGCGAACTTGTTGAGTAGTCCGAATCCACTCTCGGAGAGCGCGGTGCCGAAGTGCTTGCGCAACGAGTTGTAGGGGTGGTGGGCGAAGCTGAGCCGCTTGACGGCCGGCAGCTCCGAATAGCCCGGCCAAATGCTCTCGTTGGGCGTGCCCAGCATCTGCAATGGAGAAGAGGCGACGCAGCGAATGGTCGCCAGGAACAAGAGCGGACGCGGTGTCGACGCGCACCTTGAAGATTCGCTCTAGCTGCTGGACCTCTCCTCTGCCGGGAAAGAGCGGCTTCAAGGAGAGAAATTCGGCGAAGATGCAGCCCACGGACCACATGTCGATCGCGGTCGCGTACTCCTGCACTGGAGCCGTGTGTGTGTGTGTGTGTGTGTGTGTGTGTGTGTGTGTGTGTGTGTGTGTGTGTATGTGTGTGTGTGTGTGGGTGTGTGTGTGGGTGTGTGTCGAGATGCGCGACGACGCGCGCCTTGCGACGCACCTTGACGCCGAGCAGGAGTTCGGGGGCGCGGTACCAGAGCGTGACGACGATCGGCGTGTACGGCTTCAGGGGCGAATCGTACTCGCGCGCCAGGCCGAAGTCGCCGATCTGCAACACGAGCGGCCATTCACCATCCCCACGGATCCATGGCGAGCGAGCGTTGGGAACGCGACGCGCCTTCAGGATGCCCTTGTGACTCAGCAGCAAGTTGGAGGTCTTCAGATCGCGATGCAGAATCCAGTTGTCGTGCAGATGGTGCACGCCCGCCAGCAACTGGCGCATCAGCGTTTTCACTTCTCCTGCAACAGGCGAACCGAACGAGCGTACACGTACGCGCGTACATCGTAGCGCGTGTCGGCTTTGAGTGCATAGACCAGCCTCTTCGTGCATCCCGGTGCCGAGCTGCAAACTCAACAAAACTAGTGAGATAGTCTAGTGATAGAGAATGTCTGTGGTGCACGATGCTCTCTCCAATTCTTGACGATCCCAGTACCGATTACTGCCCTATCAATGGACTTGCTCGTTCGTGCTGTCGCTGCCCTAGCGCTCTTCCGAAAGTCATGGGCAGTGGCGGCCCTCGTGGCCAGTTACGTGCCTCAGACGGGAAGACGTCATAGAGATTTAAGGGCACCATCGGCCATTAAACGGCATCCTGGAGTTTCTCTCAATCAAATAACAACAACAACTCGTCCATGTGGTGTATTGGAAAGATCTCGACTCGACTCAACGGGCACTGCATTTCCCCGCCGAGCGCGAGTCGTCGTCGCCGTCGTCGCCGTCAGCAGGGCGGACGGTCGCCAGTCGGCGTTGGCGCGGGCTGCCGGCGGGCGCAGGCCCGTAATGAGAAGACGCGCGCCGAGGTTACCAGAGGAAATGGCCGCCTTCGTCCGACAATCACGGAACGCCGCGCCGAAGGCGGGGGCCGCGCCGCGCTGCCGATCAGTGGCGGCGCGGCGCGGTCGAACGCCGCTGGGATGATGCTAATCAAGCCCCTCCCTGCCTGCCCTCGTCCAGTGCGCCGCTGCCGACGGCGGCGGCGGCGGCTACCGGCCGGCGAGCTCGAGGTGTCGTCTGGCGGCAGCGGCCGAACAACGAGTCTTCAGCCCCAGGCATTACAGAGCAAGCAGGTCGCACTCGCAGCCGGCCAGCTGCCGACGAATCGGACACAGAAGAAAAGTAAGGCCTCCTCGCGGGGGGGGACGTCAGAGCAGCGAAGCGCTGGGAGTCGGATGGGGGCGCATCCCACTAATTTAATCTAAGAAGGGAAAGCGCAACAGGGCGCATGTAGACGACGGCCGGCCGGCCCGCCCTCCCTTTTCCTCTCGGCGACGTCGGCGGCTGCGCCGAGGCGGCGGCGGCCTCTCCGCTACTCGAAAGAGCGTCGACCGAATTGAACAGCATCCGCTCCTCCGTGACCACTGCAACAACTCCGACGGGCTGGAGGATGAGTGTGCAGAGCGCAGCTCCAAGTCGGCACCCGCCACAACGCGGGGCGTGCGTGACGCAGACCAAATTTATAGTGGCTACTTTACGACGTCACACTTTTTGTCCCAGCGGCGGCTACCTTGTTTAACGCGAACGGATCAACACGGCCCTTTGAAAAGCCGTCCAACAGCTGCTCACCTGCCGAATACAATGTTCTCATTTGGGCGGTAGAACATTGCGGGCGGCTGAAGATAGAGAGAGAGAGAGAGGCCTCTCCCTACCCAGTGTCTCACCCCCGGCTTGCCGTCCCAGACGAATTGAGTGCGTCCAATACAGCCATCGCCAGCGGCAGCAATAAACGAGAAATCCTCGCGGTCTGAAGCATTTTCCAACTCGCTTGGGGCGGACGACCGCACCGCGTTCCAAATGCTGCCGTCGCGTTGGCGAAATCTCCACTGCTGTGCGTCAAGCACAACTGGTATCCGGTAACGAGGACCAAATGCGTTCTAGTCGACCCGTCCCGCCATTAAATGGCCCATTAGGCGCCATCGACAGCCGTACTTTGTTGCGCGCGTCGACTGAGGAGTTGTTCTCCGCCGCTCCAGTATCAGCCTAGAGTCCGCCAGTCGCACAGCGGCACGAACGCACGCTAAGAAGGCACGTCCGGTGGCAGGAGGCGCAACTACAGGCAGAGGACGGTCGGCATGGCCGAGGGCGTCGCGACGACGGGCTGGCCAGCGGCGGCGACGACGCTCAACGGCTCGTCGGCGTCGGGAGGGAACGAGTCCGACTGCGGCTGGGAGCCGGCGAAGTTCCTGGAGATCAAGTTCTACCTGCTGAGCGTCGTGGGCACGTCGATCGCGGTCTTCGGCCTATTTGGCAACGTGACGACGGCGCTGATCCTGACGCGGCCGAGCATGCGCTCGCCCAACAACCTCTACCTGACGGCGCTGGCCGTCTTCGACAGCTGCCTGCTCGTCTGCGCCTTCCTCATATACTGCATGGAGCACATCATCGACTACACCGCCCACCTCGACCTCTACATCGCCTGGCTCACCTATCTACGCTTCGTCTTCGGCCTCTCGCACATCTCGCAGACCGGCTCCATCTACGTCACGGTCGCCGTCACCGTCGAGCGCCTACTCGCCGTACTCTGGCCCAAGTGCGTCACCCCGCCCGCCGCCCACCAACGCTGCGGCAACCGCAAGCCTCGCCTTTTGGTTGTTGTTTTCTTTTTTGCAGACTCAGCAAGCGCTACTGCACGCGGAACGGCGCGAGCGTCTCGGTGCTGTCGGTGACCTGCTTCGCCATCCTCTTCAACTGTACCAAGTTCTTCGAGATCCGCGTCGTCAAGAACGAGACGCGTTGTCCCACCGACAACTTCCAGACGTACTCGCTGACGCCGTCGGCGCTGGCGGTGAACCGGCTCTACTTCGACTACTACTCGCTGTGGGCCTGCAACGTCGTCACCATGTTCCTGCCCTTCAGCACGCTCGCGGTCGTCAACACCGTCATCGCCTACCAGATGCGACGCACCATACACCGACTGCGGTGGGCGGGCGCCCGTCTGAGTCGGCACTCGCAGCTGAAGGCGAAGTCGCGCGAGGACACGATCGTGCTCATCTTCATCGTGGTCACCTTCCTCTTCTGCAACGTCTGGGGCTTCGGCATGACGCTGGCCGAGCACGTCTACGGCGCAAACTACCTGCGCAGCCACTACCACGTCGAGTACACGTTCACGCGCGAGATCATCAACTTCCTCACGATCGTCAACTCCTCCATGAACTTCGTCATCTACTGCATCTTCGGACGCGACTTCCGCCGCGAGCTCGTCCACTTCTACGGCTGCGGACAGCAGCGAGCGGTCAGCGTCGTCCTGCCCAGTCGGCGCGACAAGTTCACCTTCTGGCGACGCCTCAGTAAGGGCCTACTCAACGACAAGAGGTCCGCCGGTGCCGCCGGTGGAGGGGGGTCCGCCGACGACGCGAGTCCTTCGCCGGGCCGCAGCCGTCGGCGCACCTCTCCGAGCCCGAGGGCGGTGGCCAAGCTGCGCCGACGCGCCAGCGAACTGTTCGAGCTGAGCGTCGTGCCCAGGAGTCCCGCGGCCCACGCGGCCCTGGACGCGCGCCAGCCGCAACGCCAGTCGGCCGCCGGCTGCGTCAGAGACGTCGCCATGGGAACCTTCCACGCGGCGCTCGCCTGCCAGGAGCCCGGCAGTCGCGAGGAAGAGCGCGAGTCGAGTCTCCTACGCCGCTGGCACAGCACGGAGCTGCACGACGGCGCCGCCTCCCCCAGCCGCGATTCACCCTCGAACAACAGTTTGCAGCGCAACCGAGACGAGAGCAAGCGAAGAGGAAACAGCATTGTTGCTAGCTCCAGGCCCGCACGCCTCGCCAGTCATTTCAACGGTTCCGCGTATCTGTTCTGACTGTCTCCGCTGTCTCCGAAGAGAGAAGGTTGTGCGCGCAAAAGTGATTGAGGCAGCGTTCAGAACGCTGCAACTGCGCTCAGAGCAGCGCAATTTCGCGTAATGTTGAGTAAGTGGCGGAAAGGGAAGGTGTCGCGCACCGGTGAGGAAGGGCTGCTGCATGCGCTCCATGAGTGCCTTGGTATCGTGCTCCACAAACTCCATGACCATGTAGATCTTGTCCATGTTGCTGCCCACCACGATCTCCTGCGAACAAGCGCGTTAGTTCCTCCCCCCCCCCTCTCCACTAGGCGGCACTCACGCGGACGTTGACGATGTTCTCGTGCTTGGCCTTGAGCAGCATGTTGATCTCGCGCAGCGACGTTATGGGGAAGCCCTCCTTCTCTTTCTCCATCTTCAGTCGTTTCAGCGCCACCACCTCGTCTGTTGCGAGACCGACGTCGCGCGTGCAGGCGGGCACGAGAAGGGAGGGATGGGGGAGGGACACACACACCGGTCCTCTTCTCCTTGGCGCGGTAGACGACGCCGAAAGTGCCCTCCTCGATCTTGTTGAGGCAGTGGAACTCCTCAACCGACCGACAGCCCATCATCGCCGGATAGTAGACGGGCAGGGCCGGCGTCGACGGACCCCCACTCTCCCCCGCGCTCTCCGCATCGGCGGCGTCCCCGCCGAGCGGCGTCTCCTCCTCCACAATGACGCCCTCTTCTCCGACTCTCTCCACTCGCTCGACAAGGCCTGCGCGTAGCGAGTCCGAGCGAGTAGCATTACAAAGCCACGTGGCGGCACGGTACGTCTTACCGTTGGTTGCTGGCTCATTGGGATCGGTGGCAACCGACGGCTCCGACACTGGCTGACCGACTGTCGCGTCGCCAGCTGCTACGCCCGGCAGAGGCCCTTTCTCAACGAGTTCATCGTCGGACGAGTGCGAATCTTCGCCTGACGACTCGAATTTCGAGTACTTGTCGGCTGCAATGTGGAATACTCTAGACTGCGATAGCTATCGAAAACGGAAGAACTCAAAACTGAAACGAACGTTTCCGCACAGTCGGCGAGAGTTCGTCCTGCGTGGGAGTGCTTTGGTCGACCTGCGCGCCGGCACCGGCACTCCTCTGCTCCGCGTCCTTCGAGTCGTCCTCGATCTCGCCGTCGCTCGACACCGCCGCCTCCTCGACGGCAGGCCGATCGGCGGACCGATGCTCTGCTGCCGCCCACTTCGAGGAGCTCGCGCCCATCGCTGGTGGTGACGAAGCGAGAGCGCGCTTCGACCGGTCGCGGTCGGACGACCGCCGCTCCACTGCAACAAGCGACCGGTCGCGCGGAGCTGCTCCGTCGAAACGCCGACCTCCGCGACTGTCGAGAGTCGGCAGCCGACTGGGCGACTGACGGCGTAGGGAGGCACTCGAAGTCGAACTCGTCGTCGTCAACCGAGACGTGGACGCTGACGCGCCCATGTGATGGCCCGCGCCATGCCGCTTCTCGGAGTGTCTGGGAAACAATGAAGAAGGGCGTCGACCACCTACTAACCGACACGAACAGCGTCGAGCTTCGGGCCTGCCTTTTGTCCAGGGATGGCATCCGCTTTGTGGAGTCGGAGAGCGGCGAGCGCGCATGAGGCTGCCTCGAGGAGGCGGTCGTGTCCTGGAGTCGGGACGTGGAGGCGGCGGCGTGGCCGAGCGGTTGCGCGGCAGGCACAGAAGCCGTGGCGGCGGGCCGTCGACCGTCCACCGACCGCTTCCAACGCGCCCAGCCTTCTTCCGCCCGCCGCTCTCTCGCCTGCTCCTCCGCCGCCGGACGTCTCTCTGCAGCGATCAGGCACCACCACGCACTGCGCGTCTGCCCACTGAAGGGAGACGGGGGGGGGGGGAGGGGTGGGGAACAGTACCTTTGTGTCGCTTCGAGGGCGGTGTCGACGCTTTGTGCCGCTCCTTGCTGGCGCGTCGCTTCGACGACTTGCGCTCGTGCCGCTCCCGGCGACGGTGACCGGCGCCCTCGTGAGTCCTCGACGACAATGGCACCGGCATCTGGCCGGGCGGTCGAATTGTTGGCATCAATTCCTCATCATCAATCGAGTACACCTGTCCTAAAGCCTGCCGCCCATCAAGCCGCGTCTCGACCCCGCGACAAAACAAACTCTTTGGTTCCACAGGTGGGCCTGTAGTAGCTTCATCTGAGAGGAACACTTTTCGAGTGGGCGCCGCCGACTCGACCTGTCGACTCGCTTTCACGTCGAGTGCGTCCGACTCCGACCGCTTCACTTCTGCAACGGCATGAATGAAACCATTGACTCCAAACAGTCGCTGTCACTTGACGCTCGCTCGCTCGCGCGCACCGGTCTTGGCCATGACTTGAGAACGCTTTTCCAGTAGTTTGCGCCGCAGCCGCGCTTCCTCGTCCTCGCCGGCCCCGCCGACAGCAGCGGAAGGTGGAGAGAGCGGAGCTCGGGCGAGCTGCCGAGCGGCGCGCTCGTCCGCTTCCACTTCTTCCGGCAATCGCGGGTCCAGCACGTACTCCTCTTCCTCTCCTGCCGACATTCTCCTCCACCCTCAAAGCCTCACTCACAGCAGGATCAGATACAGACTGTCGTGACGGAGCTTCTTGCACAAGACAAAATCTTTTCGAAAAAAAGGCATACAAGAATCTATGCAAGCATGCAGGCAGGTAAACTATGCAGGCAAGTTGACTGTTGGCTTAGGCTTAGGATTAGGCTTTTGCTTAGGCCTAGGCTGTTGCTTAGGCTTAGGCTTAGGCGATTCCAAGGAGAAAAAAAAATTCCTAGAAAAAAACCGCAAAAGTCAGCATACCTGCATAGATTCTTGTAAGCCCGAAAAAGGGCGTTTGCGAAAGCGCGCGTAGCGTGTAGTGTAGTTCGCCAACCGTTTTCGTAACTTCCAATTCGTATCGTACGTACTAAGGCTACGGTACCCAGACAAACACAATACAATCTCAAAACTCATGTATGGCCCGTTGTCAAAACACGGCAATGCTGCATTGGCCTTAAATGGTGTTTCTTGATTACAACGACCTATTCGTTCTCGCTGTGAGCGGTCGTTCCACCGGTTAGTCAGTCACAGTTGCATATGGCGCTCGTGTCACAGTCAAAGCATGCGGGCCTGCTGGGTCTCGGTTCTTGACGCGCGGGGCCATGAGTCGTCGTGTCAGGGCGACGGTGGGCGGCGTCGGAGGCGGCCGAGGAAGGCGCGCGTCGCGGTCCAGACCTCCTCGTAACAGAGCAGGTCGTTGTGGCCCGCCTGCGCCACCCAGAGCGGCCTCACAGCGCCCGGACATTGGCGCCACATGGCCAGACTGTGCACGGGCGACACCATCGAGTCCTGAAGCGCCTCGCTCTCTCTCTTCTCTCGTGCGTTGCCGCGGCGTGCGAGCAGCAGTAGTGGAGCAGTTGCGCTCACGTCGGTGCCGTGGATGAAGAGCGTGGGCTCGTGGATGCGCTCGAGCTTGGGCAGCGAGCAGAAGGCGTCGATGCACGACAGCCTCGTGCCGCGGGGGTCGCGGTGCTCGGCGAGGCAACGGTCGGCCAGCGCGACGCGGCCCTTCCACGTGGGCGTCGTGCCCAGCTTCTCTTCGGCGCTCTTGACCTTGAGAACCACTACAACTGACGACAACGTGCAGTCGACGGCGGCGCCGACGCCCAGCTCTCACAGAGTGCGGAACAGAATCCACCGGCCAAGACTAGTCCTCGGACCGCGCCGTGCTGTCGACTGCCGGCCAGGTGAATGGAGGCGGCCACGCCCATGCTGAAGCCCCACAGGACGATCCGCTGCGGGCCGATCTTGAAGCGCTCCAACAGCGCGTCGTACACGGCCTCGACGTCCGCGTACAGATTCTGCTCCGTTGGGCTGCCGCTGCTGATGCCTACGATCGGAAACTGCGTGAGCATCAAGGCGCAAACGAAGCGACACTGCACCACTGTACCAAAGCCGCTATAGTCGTAGACGCAAACGTCGACACGAAGGTAGTCGGCCAACTGGGTCGCGGAGAAGGGCGATGCCTCACGCCGAGTCAAGCCGCGCGGAAAGTGGCTGGATATGTCGCCAGCGTTGGGCCGCGAAAGGAGCAGCGTAAAGCTGCGCTGAGGAGGCGGCGGCGGGAAGCGGCTGCGGACGAGGCAGCAGGCGAGCGTCGACCCGCGCCGAGTCGACACCACAAAAGGCAGCACGCGACGTTTCCGTCGTTGACCAAGCGCTCCCCGGACCACTGACTCCTCGGTGCCGCTCACGGCTTCGCCGTCCGTGTAGACGAATTTCAAACGCTCAAGACGGACGTCGGCTCGCCGCAGCTGTTCGCGGTGACGCCTCAGCTCAGTCTGAGTTAGCCCTTGCGACGATCGCACCTTTTTGATGACTCTGCCCGTTGAGTCGGCGAAACGATACTCAGCCGGACCGTTGCGAAACGCGCACTTCGCCATGACTCTCGTCGGTAGCGGGGGACAGCAGAAGATGTAGCAGGCCAGTCCCACCACTTGCAGCGCAGCTGCGCATTTCTTAGCCGTCGCCTGCAAGCTGGTCGCGAACGAGGTGCGGACAGTGGGAATGCGCTCACCGTTGGTCTACTTGTCCGCACGACGATGTCTTTCTCGTCCGCTTTGTTCAGTATTTGATGCTCGTAGTATGCGAGACGAAGGTCGCGGACGCCGGCCACAAACTGGCGCGCGAAGCAGAGCTGGCAGTCGGCTTCTTGGGTCGAAGAGTCGTGAAAGGACCGGTGGGCGTCATTCGCCGGTCTGTCGCGCTGTCCAACGGTTGCTGGCGAAGCCGGCATGAGAGCCGGCTGCTGAGGCAGACGTCGAGCGACGCGTCCCCTGCTACGACGTAGTTCGAGCTGCTGCTCCTCGAGCAACTTGCAGTGGGGGCAGTTGAGGAGACGGCAAGTCGAGCAGCTGCACGCGAGGGGATGGAGTCGGCCCGGCGTCGCCTCCGACTGCTGGCGCGCGTCGTCGTCCGCGTCAGCCGTCTGCGCTGCCTCGACTGCCGAAGGCGACGACGACGGCGACCGCTCACTCAGACAGTGGCACCCAGGCGGATCCGAGTCACTCGAACGTGACGGCTTCATAACGGGCTTCTCTTTATTCTACATTCTACAATACAGAAGTGTCGCGTACTGCGAAACACTTGCAATTTAAGGTCGCCAACGAACCTAAAGAAGATAGTCGTACGTACAAACGATCGACGTCCACTATGCATGCAATGCAATGCCACCTACGGATACAGAGACCCGCGTATTCGTCTCTCTAGCTAGTATAGTATTCGGAGTGTGTCGGGAGCGATGCCACAGGTCCAATGAAGATCCAATTAACGCTATGATCCACTTACAGTCATCAAGGTTTCGTTGGAGGGTTCGTTCATCGAGGTTTTGTCGGTACTTACATTTCCGTAGGACAGGAGAACGTGGACAGTAAAATGAAGTGGTTGACAAAATTGAACACGCATAAAAAAAAACATAGAGGTGTCCGCAACTTTCAAGAACCAATGGTTGCATAATTGATTCATGTTCTATTAGACTACCGTATTAACCGTTACACCCTCATTTATGTATTTTTATCTCCTTACCGCCACAACGGACCCGAGCGTGCGCTGCTGAGATACGTTTTCAAACCCATGCCAGTACATGCGATTATCGTTCTCGAACAGCCCTAAAAATATCTGCGTTCGCAAATACCACCTGTTCGCAACGATGCTCGCAATTTTCCGAATTTTGTGGAGCTTCTTGCTGTTCGTTTACACGTGTATTCAAGAACAATTATTTTGTGTTAACGAACTTAGTGTTAACAACGATTTGACGACGACATGCTGCAGGCGTGCCGTTTGCCGCAGTACCACTCAACTCTTGGGTGGGCACGGAATCGATGCCTCAGATGGGGTTTTGTCGCGTTAGTTATTTGTCGGTTTTCTGCAATGCATGGGTATCTTGCTGTTCGTGTACAGGGGGTATTCATGAACGTGGTGAGAGCATTCTGAGCACTGTTAGCTAAGACCCGCTGTAATCGAATTCATTGGGTCCTTGAAATTCGGTGAGTCCAGAATTAACTTGGCATTTGCGGAGTCTAAGATAGTGCTGATACGTATTGCAACTGGTGGATATGCTTCTTAGTTTCGACAGTAGGAGATATACATATAAAATGTCGTTCGATCTGGAACATCAGACGCACTGTAACAAATAAACGACATTTGCATATCGTATCGATCGAGTATTGAAAAATTTGCATACCATGTTGACTAGCATTTTATTTATCAACGCAAACCAGCAACAACTCTCAAATAGTTTTCTTCATTGTTAGAAATAAGATTCGTAACATGTTTGGGCTGGACTTGGGGCGCGATTGGCCATCGTTGTGTATTTACGGCGTCATCGCCGTGTTGTTGTTGAAGTTGGTGAGCGTCGCGAGCGCGTCCACCGTCTACTGGATCTCCAGTATGTGCGTGCGTGCGTGCGTGCGTGGACTGTGGAGCGGAGAAGGCGTTCGGCGCAGCGCAGAGGAGCTGCTGTGCTTTCGCGCGGCGATGGGCAGTGCGCGACGGGCGCTCGAGACGCCGCACGCGGCCGACTGCTGGGAGGACGAGGAATTCTGCCGCGCCTACTTCGCCGTGCGTTCCTCGGCCGGCGTGGCGGCGTCTGGTGGCGCGTGGGCGGTCGCTGTCCGACGTGTCGCTTCGTGCAGTGCTACGAGCGGTTCAAGCTGGCGCGCAACATCTGCAAACACGACTACAACGGGGATCCGAGCTTCGCCTGGGACGACTTCGACCAAGTCGACGTGCAGCTCAAGGACGTGCGCGTCGAGCAGGGAGAGATCGTCGACTAGAGACCCGCCTTTTGCCCTCTCTTCTCTTGATTGATTGTTTAAACGCAACTGCGTGACCAAACTACCGGACAGACGAGCGGTGCGAGACGGCGCACTTAAAAATAGCACGTCAGAGTTTCGGTGGGAATGAAACTTGACGATGATAGATGCAAACTTTTGCACTGTGCGCCGGCGGCGGGGGGGGGGGGCGCCCCGCCCTGCGCTAGGCGGCTCCGCGCGTTTCTGCTGCACGCTGCTGCGCGGGCGTCTGCGGTTGAAGGGTCGCCGCGATTGGACTCCCCCTTCCCCCCCCCCCTTCTGTTGGTTCCAAGACGTTTTCTTTTCAGCCATTCAACCAACACGTCAGAGGATGCGTCAAGCTTACATACAATGCGAGCAGAAGCAAATGTTTTGCGCTGGACGCGCACTCGGCCTTCGGATTCACGACGCCGCTTTGGCTGAGCGTTTCAGGTAGAGACTGGCAAAAACGGATTGCCAATTGTTACAAAACATGGCTTTCTTGCTACAAAACATGGCAATAGAGTTGCTTTCTAGTTTTCAGATGAGCTTGTTGAGTACCGTAAATCCTCCAATAGAGCCCCCCGGGACACTACCGTTTCAATGTCTCTCAAGAGGGGGCACTATTAATTTCGTCAGGGCCCGTATGCTGACAAAAAAATTAGAGCGCTCTAAGTTTAATTAAAGTGGGTTAGGACGATACGCCACTCGCCCGAAAATTTCATTTTTCTGCATGCTCATTTTCTGTCGTCGACTCGAGGAAAGCGCTGAAAAATGGAGAAATCGTCGTCGAAAGACAGGAGCAGCAGCGGCGGAAGCGGCAGGTGCAGCAGCAGAACGCCTCTGCGGGGTTATTCTCGACAACTTACTGGCGATCAAGGGCTGTTCCTCTTTGGATCCCGCATGGGAAGCTGTCGTCAGTCGGTTCAACGTCGAAATCGCGTCGCGTCTGACCGGCGCTATTCTCTGGACGAGTGCAAGCGGAACTGGAGGTAAAGGCAGCACCGAGCCAGAAGAATGGTTTTGAGTGGGAGGTGTGTCATCAATTTTAAGCTTAAGCGCCTCGTTTTATTGCCGAACTTTGGACGTTTCGTAACCTATTGCGACGTAGGAAAAGCGAGAAGAAGCTGGTGGAGCGCCGCCGACTCGCATGGATGGCGCCGAGTTGCGTATGGCCGAGAAACTCGGAAACTCCGTCAACTTCAGCGGCCTCGACGGCTGCGTCGGCGTCGTCACCACCGGCAGTCGGCGCGTCGACAGCGACGCACAGGCTGCTCTCTCTCTACTGCGTCGGCCGCCGCACGGACGACTTCCTCGACGACTCGGTACTGCTAGCTGTCCTGTTTGATTTGTTTGTGAAAAGGTTGGGGGGGGGGGGCGGGGACGGGAGTGAGGGCCCACAAAAATTGGGCCAGAGGGAGGGTAAAATCGACAATTTTTCGAAGAGGGGTGTGGCCGAGTGGATTGACGTACAAATCGCGAGTTTTGGGATGGATTTTTGTTCGTAACATATTTGGTGCAGCACCAAAAGCACAACTTGTGTCGCTTTTACGCTAAAAAATTTAGCTATGGGAAATAGGGGGGGGGGGTTAGGTGCGAAATTATTTTGGGATAGGCAGGGTCTGCCAGGTGAGGGGTATTCCCCCCCTCCCAGCGGCGCAGGTGGGATTTCTGCACTGACAGCTCCAAGATTTTCTGACGGGGTGGGTGGGGTGTTTACATGTCCCGCATAAATTTTAATAGATAGGAAGCAATCGTTTTTCACGTTTTGGCCGGGTTTTGGCTCACAATAACACGCCGCAGACGAGAATGTTTCGTTCTCTTCTCTTCGTTTGTCTATGCGTTTGTTGTCCAAAATTAGGCGAAACTAGCTCTTGCTCTCCCCCTCCCTATACATGGTGCGTTAATCAGCGGGTAAAAATCCGCCCGCTGCGAACCCTCTTCCAGGGCTTCTACTACTGCCCCCCCCCCTCTTGCGCCATGCCTGCCTTCCACCATTTATATCTGCCCACCCCCCCCCCCCTCAGGGGGGGGGGGTCCCCCTGGATCCGGCAGTGTATGTCCGGAACAGGTGCTCGGTGGGGGGGGGGGGTGGGGGTGTGAAACCTTTCGGCGGTGACCGCTAATCCAGCAACATTTGAACCACTGAACCCCTCCCTGATCGAGTGTATCAATATTCTCTGTTGTAGGGCGATGCGAGTCGTTGTGGTGTGGGACGCAGCTGGGGGTGGGCGGCGACACGACATGCGCTACTGTGGCAGCCGTCCCGCAGCACAAGGCCTGCGTTCTACGTCTACGTCTACCGCTTTGGAGTGACGGCAACGAGAACGCGTTTCCACTGTTCCAATTTTCGCCTTTGAATGACTGCAAGAGACGAGTTTCTATGTGCGACTATCGATCACCTTTCGAACGTGATTTGGGCTTGCTACTGTTTGTGGTTGTGAATGCTTGTCGAGATGTTTGTGAAATGACACCTCACAACTACCATGCTCATGCGTCTAAACATGCACTTACATTCGACCAAGGGGAGGGGAAGTGGGGGAGGGAGGGGACTGTCCCATACGCACATGTTTCTTCAACATCTCACTCAAAAATACTCAACAATTACTCTACATCTGTGACCCGTGAGATAGATTGTCTCGTGGTCAAAATGAACCGCTGGCACAGTTCCTCATCAGTCAGTTTTTGTTTATTTCTCTAAATTCTTTCGCTTTGCAGCCATAGAATGATGACAACCAACAAATTTCAAAGATGTGTTTCAAGTGTGCAAACAATTCTAGCGCAATCAGCACATTAGAGTGGGTAGGAGCACTCTAATTTTATGCGTGTGTGCCACTCTAATTCAAGTGCTCGCTCTACTCTAATTCGAGAGGCTCACTCTAATTTTAATTCAAGTACCATATACCACTCTAATTCTTACGTGCTGAAGGATACAAGTGGCGTATCGTTTGCCAACCCCGATTGAATTAGAGCGCTCTAATTTAATTCGAGTACCAATTGTTGTCAGCATACGGGCCCAGATTTTGCAGCAAAATTTAACATTAAAATGCCTTAAAATGCACATAGGTGCGCCGGAATAAAAAGTTTAACTGAAATACGTGTATTGCACACATGATTACACACATGCATGCACTTTTAATGCAACTGAGTAGCATTCAAAATATGATTTTGGCGCGAATTTAAAATTGACTTGCTCCGGGGGGGGGGGGCACTTTTGGAGGGGGGGCTTTTATTGGAGAATTTACGGTATGTATTCAGCACGAGTTTTCTAGAGCCGCTCAGAGGTGGTAAATTTTTACCGAGTTACTGATCTGGAAATGTTGCAGAATGTTTGTTTTTCGTGTCGTTCTGTTGTCATGTGCGGCGCGTAGCTCCACTCGTGGATTTTTTTCGTCAACGCACGGCCAGCGTGCGCGAAACCAAAGTCGGCATGGTCATACAGAAGACGAGATCGAGATGACGTGTCACGTGCTAGGGGGGTGGGGCTGGGGTCAGATGAACTCGGAGGTGTCGAGGGGGGCGAAGCGCTGTCGGCAGTCGGCGAGGAAGCGCTGCAGACGCGGGTCTTGGGCGGCGGTGGGCGAGAGGAGGCGCAGGGCGATGTGCTCGGCCAGTGCGTAGTGGAGGAAGAGGTACTGCTCGTCCGTCTGCACGGCCAGGGCGCGCTGCCGGCGCAGACGGCGCACGGCGTCCGCGACGTCGGGCGACTGGCCGCGCTGCAGCGCCGCGATCGCCATGTCGAGCGCGACGAACGTGCCCGTCCGGCCGATGCCCGCCGAGCAGTGGACGAGCAGAGGACCCGAGCCTGCCGCCTGCCGCGTCGTGCCCATCAGCGCTGCAACGTCGCGCGCCTCATCAGGTCAGCGTGCGCGCAGCAGGCAGACGCGCCGCTGTCGCCGCGCAGCACCGATGAGGCCGGATCCGGTCGCTGGGACGCCCTTGTCGGGCCAGGTCGTCAGCTGCAGGTGGACGATCTTCTTCTGGACGCCGCCTTTCTCCAGCGTCAGCGTGCTCTCGATCCAGCTAGCCGCCGTCCCTCTGCCGTGCGTCACGTCTCGCTCGCCCATCTTCCGCACGCTCATGCCACCAGCCACGGACATGGACTTGCCCAGCTCTGAAGGAGGCGGCAGCGCTGTGAGAGACTGAGGTGCGAGCCTAGCCGCGCACTCGGCCGGCCGCACCCGACGGGTAGTAAGGCGCGCATTTGTCGCCACCGCCCTCGACGAATCGGCAGAGCATGAGAATGCAGCGGACCTCCCTCTGCCAGACCATGCGCCAGAAGTCGGCCACCGTGCTCTTCATGGGCCCTGCAACGAGTCCTGCCTTCGGTCGTAGCCGACAACGAGGGCCGACGTAGAGAGAGGACTGGGAGGGACGCGCCTTGCGCGCAGATGAACTTGCGCGGCTCGGTGTAGGAGTGGACCCAGTTGGCGTGTATGTAGTCTGGCGAGCCGTCCTGAAGGCGCACTCGCGTGCCGTCGTGGCAGACGACGTCGTCGTAGCGGTTGCGCTGCTTGTTGCGCCCGAACGCGGTCGTCGACAAGTCGGGAGGCAAGTAGTGGCTGACGGACTGGAACTCTTGCAGCAGACGCTCGGCCCCCTTCATCACCGTCTCCGCCAGCCAGCTGCGCAGCTCCGCGGATCGCGCCACTTGCTGGCTGGGCAGCAGCTTCTTGGTCGCGTTGCGGCGAGCCAGCTCGGCGTCCTCGTCCTCGATGCTCGACGCGGCGCTCGTCGACGGCTTGCTGCGCGCCTTCTCGGCAGTGGCGCCGTCGCCGCCTGGCTTGGTCGGTGTCTTGCCGCGCGTGCGCGTCGCCTGCGCCGACTTCTTGGTGGGCGGAGTGCGTCTGCCGGTGGCGGTCGCGCCCTGCGCTTGGCGGCGCCTCGCGTTCAGCTGCTGCTGCACCGTAGTCTGGGGTCGCGCGGTCGCCGCGATCGGACTCTGCTGCGCGCGACGCCGACGCAGCGCGCCACGCTCCGGCGTCCTGCCCGACCCTCTGGCCGCTCGGCGTCCTTGTCTCGACGGTGCGCGCTTCTTGCCGCCACCGTGCGCAACCATCGCGCTGACCGACTACCTTCTTCACAAAACAAGTCAAAAAGATTAAAGTCAGAAAGATTAAAACAAGACTAGTAAAAGTTGTGTTCTCCCACGAGCAGATGGCCCCTTTTATGGACAGCACAACTTCGCACACAATTTAGTTCTCACTAGCAAGATGAACAGATGCACTGTACAACGTATACAATGTACACCGAATACAATAATATACTGTACATCGTACACAACGTGCGGGTGAGGAATGAGCCACCAACGCCATCATGAGGCGATGGAATGGCAACAACGGATCTCCCTCACTTCGCAAAGTACATTGTACCGTAAACCCTATTATTAGCCCCGCTATGATTGCCCCCCCCCCCCCTATAATTACACACCCTCCTAAGACCACTTCGAGCTTATGAGCCCCCCCCCCCCTATAATTACGCCCCCTCCCTAAATGGACCATTGTCTGAAAGGCAGTCTGGGTGTATGTATGGTCGCGTATGTGTATGTATGTACATGTATGTGCATGCGAGACTCTGTGAGAGTGTGTTAGAGTGTACCAATGTATGTGTGCAGCGTCGCAAACAAAAAACGCAGGAAAAAAATTTGAATAAAATGGGGTCATGATTGGGTAACTAATTAATGCGTGCACCCAAATTACTGAATGCGTGCACCCTGATTACTGAATGAGTGCACCCCCATTACTGAATGCGTGCACCCCGATTTATTAATGAGTGCACCCTTCCAATTTATGAATCAGTGCACCCAAAATTCATGAATGCGTGCACCCAAGTCAGTGTAGCATGGGATGGTGCACCACTTGCGTGCGATGTCTTTCACCTGAGCTGACTGCTAGATTGTGTTGAAGCCAAATGTGACCACCTGACCACCAATCTTATCATCAAAACCAACTATGCAACGCCCGTCGTCTTCTGCACCACCTTGCGTTTGTTGACGGGGTTTCTCGCTGTCGACGCAAAGTGACTAAGCAGACGTACCTGCGGCCGACCTGGGCACCTTGGACTCATACCAGAGTAGACAACTCGCTGACGCCAACTCACTGATAGATGTCTCGTCGACAGGGACAAGTAGCGACTGGCATTTCGCCGCCAAGGACAAATCGCCGCCTCTGGTCATACTGCATCTCATCTCGATGGTGCCTGATTGAGAAGCTCTACATAGGCAAGCTCATCTGTCAGAGCTGTGATTGAGCGATTGGCGCCAGCCGCGCTTTCCCCCGCAATTGTGGAACGCGCACCAGTGCAGTACCACTCCAACAACCTGCACTGCACCAACAACTTTGTCGAGGCTGCTGTTAGCAACATTCAAGTCCAGGTTGGGGAGAAGCACCCCACCATTTCGCGCCTCATTGGCGCAGTCAAGAAGGTCCAGCACAGGGGCAACACCTACCTGGAGTAACTTGTTGGCAATCAAGACTCAAGAGTCCAACAAGCTGCGTAAGCACAGACGCCGAAATTTTCATCGGAAACCAGGCGGTGGCGGCCTGTTGTCCCAGACCCATCTCCCACAAGCGCTGCACCTTCGTCGCTGTGGGGATCGTCTGGGCTTTGCGCGGACGCGTGGCACTTGCGATTCGCACTGCCGATTAAGGCTAAACTTGGATAACTGTTTTCGCCCGTAATTCTGTACATCGGATTTTTAGTTTTGATTGAAGGTGATCCACCAAACGGCGCTACAGTTATTCAAAGTTTTCGCTTGGTTGGCACGCTTAAAAAAACACCCTAGACTGCAACGGGTGCACGCATTCATGAATTTCGGGTGCACTGATTCATAAATTGGAAGGGTGCACTCATTAATAAATCGGGGTGCACGCATTCAGTAATGGGGGTGCACTCATTTAGTAATCAGGGTGCACGCATTCAGTAATTCGGGTGCACGCATTAATAATATTCCTCATGATTGATTCAACCACAGGTGCGCTTACAATTGCGATTTTTTTTGAGCGATTCATTTGAAATTTCAAATTTCAAAAATGTTCGCGCGCGTTACTGTAGTCGTTATTTGCATAGGCACTTTTTGTATTTGTAACTTTACACTCGCTTCACTCTCACTTTATTTACTTCATAAATTGAATCGTCCTATTATCCTATAGAATGTTGCTGGAGAATGGTGTGTTGTCGGAGGAGGGAGACGGGGAGGAAGAGGAGGGTGTGAAGGTGCGGGCGGAGCGGATGGCCGTGGGCGAGGTCTTGGAGGCGTTCGTGACGTCGCTGTGCGCGGCTGAGAGTCAGCAGGCCGTCTACGACTGCGAGTTCTTCATCCGACTTTGCAAGGACGAGGCGGCCTTTCTCGAGACGGCCGCGCGGATCCGGCGGAGCGCGCTGGCGGCCGAGTGCGCGACGACGGAGGCGGATCTCCTCGAGCTGGCCGAGAAGGCGCGCGCCGAGCCGCAGCAGTGGAGCGGTCGCTGCTTCGCGCTGCGCGACCCCGAGGGCGCGTACGCGCGCCAGGTGGACCTGTTCTTCCGCTGCGTCGTCGTGGCCGCCGAGCTGGAGCGCCGCCTCGCGGCCGGCGGCGTCCGGCCTTGCCTGCGACTCTGTCTCTTCCTCCAGGACACGGGCGCGGTCGTCCACGCGCGCGCCTCCACCGCCGCCCTCTACCAGCTGCCGGCCAGCTTCCTCGCCGAGCCGGCGCCCTTCGCGACGCGCTGCACGCTCGCCGCCTCGGGCTCGCTCACGAACCGCATGTCCGCGCACCAACTACTCCTGCGGCTCGCAGGCCCCAACACCGCCACCGAGCTCGAGCTAGACGGCGGCGGCGGCGGCGGAACGGAGCTGGGCTTCGCAGCGGCGCGCTTCCAACTCCTCGGCAGCAACAATGACGGCGCCATTATTCTAAAGCCACTGTGCGCTGAGTGGACGCGTATATAGGCGACTGTAGGCGGGCGGTATATCATCGTGTGTACTTGTTTTCAGCGGACCCGGCTGTGGCGACGCTTCCGCGAGCGCGGCCGCCTCCGTCGGTCCTTCGGCGGTGAATCCGACTGTGCGCCGTCTGAGTGGCATTGGCGAGTCGATTGTCGGCTCGACAGTTCGCTGCCGATTGAATCGACAGCTGGCCCAATCGCCGCCAGAGCGCGGCGTCCTCGTCGCCGCGACGGTGGGCGAGAGTGAAGACATGGACAGCGCCCTCGACAAAGTCCGTCCCCACGTCCCGTCCCCTGTCGCGTGCCTGCCTCGCGCGCGCTAACGCTTCTCCGCTTTAGTTTTACGGCAATGGTGGTGGTGTTGGTGGTGGTGGTGGTGGTGGCGGCGCATGTCTGGAGAGTGCCGCAGTTGGCGACTTGTGCGCCTGCTTTGACGCGGGCCACTGGCGCCGAGCGGTCGTCACTGACGCGGGCGTCGACGGAGCCGTCGTCAGTGTCGAGCTCGTCGACTACGGCAGTGCCGCCTCCGTGCCCGCCGCTCTCGTCCGACAGCTCGACGACTCCTTCCTCTGCCGGCCCAAGCGCGGCGTCCTCTGTCGCGTCGCGGAAGGGAGCAGCGAGATGGGGGAGCTGGCGGTGGGCTCGGCCGTCGCCCTGCGCTTCGTCGACTTCCACGCCGACAGCGGCGTCTACGACTGCTGCCGCGTCGACAGCGACAACGACAAGCCCCGCAGCGCCGCCGCCTACGCGTCACTGCACGGCGAAGGCGCGACGCCGCCCCACCGGCCGTCGTCGGCGCGCGCTGGTCGTGTCGGCGTCGCGTCTTCTGGCGAGGAGCCGTCGGGCGCGTCGACGTCCTCCGACGCGCACCTGTCGCCGGCGACGCCGCCGACGTCGTTCGACGCGGCCGGCGACTCGAAGCGCCGTCCCAGGCGTCCGCCCAACACCTTGCCGCCGACTCTGAGCTCCGGAGGTAGGCGAAGGCGGTCTGCCGCGATGCATGCGCCTCAGCTGCTCACTTCAGACCAGTCGGTGTCTGCTGCTGCCAAGGGCCTGTCCGAGCGACGGAAGGCGACCCAGACGCGCTCTGGGACCTCGTCACTCGACGGTGCCGCCGACAAGACGGCGCTTCCAAAGGCCAAGGCCCCGCCGAAGCTCACGCACCAGCTGATCATCACCAACAGTGCAGTTCAACAACAACAGCAGCAGCAGCAGCCGAAACCGCGCAAGCGCCGTGCGTACTCTGACGCGTGTTCGATGTTCGATGTTCGCGCACAGACGGTGTCCGTGTACAGTGGTGGGCGACAAGGACGAGCGTCCGCAGCAGCAGCAGCAGTCGTCGTGCCATTTGTGCCGGCAGCCTGGCCACTTGTGTCGGCAGGTCACGCCCATCGAGGCGTCCGCGTTGGAGCGCAGCGCGTGCTGTGGCCGAACCACCTGCAATCGTCGCGAAAGCGGCAACACAGACGCGTGACGCTCGCGCCAGCGACGAACTCACGGCGCAGCCACTCATGGCATGGGCGACGGACGGTGCAGCGGAGAAGCGGCAGCGTCGGTCGGCCGGCGTCCTGGACGGGCAGTTGGGCGACGCAAGGCAGACAGGTGGACGAGGCGAGGAAGCGCTCGACAAGACCGAAGTGACACACGCCTCTCGGACCGTCCGAGTCGTCCGCGTCGCACAGGCCGAGCGCCGCCGCGGCCGCCCTCCAGTGGTCCGCGTTCGTCTAGACGACGCCGCGCGCCGGGGTCGATCGAGCACGACGATGAGGAGACGCGCACGACCCCATCCCTACCCTCTTCCGAACCAGTCGCCGCCACCTCCGACAGACGCCGGCGCAAACGGCGAGCGACATCGCGTCGAGATATCTCGTCAGGATAATGTCGAACACGTCTCTGCACAGGTCTCCGTAACACTGCTGCGCCGTGTATAAATAGAGACGCCGCTACATGAAACGCGACGTTGGGAGTTGACAGCAGCAACTTGCGTACTGGAAGTGGCAGATTCCAATGGGGCGCCGCCAGCAGCCGAGAGCCACGTAACGACCTCATCAATGCGACGCTGACGGGCCAACTGAGAAAACTGCTTGTTGTACAGGTCGTCCGGGGGCGGCGCCTTCGTCTCTCCAATTCCGCGCTCCTCCTCCTGCTGCTGCTGCTGCGTCTCGTGTCGCCGTCGCAGCCTCGAGCGGCCGCCGACGACCGCGTCGAAGCCGTCACGCGACCTCATCTGCTGGTGGTGCGGCATCGCCCGCGGGCAAAAGCTAAACCATTGTACCATTGTACAGACCCATTTTCTTAGGCTTGCGCCTCGCTTAGGCTTAGGGCGTAGGCTTAGGCTCATGCCTCGCGTAGGATTAGGCTTATGCATTGCTTAGGCTTAGGCATTTCTTAGGCTTATGGACAACGGTACAATGGTTTGCTAACACTACAGCTGCCCAAAAGGTAAGATTTTCTTAGTTTTAGGCTTTGCTTAGGCTTAGGCTCAGGCTTTTGCTTAGGCTTAGACTTAGGCGTACGCTTAGGCTTATCCTTTGGCTTAGGCCTACACTAGGCTTAGGCTTAAGTCCGTACAATGGTACAATGGTTTAGCTTTTCCCCGCGGGCGCGGCAACCCTTGGCCGGTGCGTTAACACTTCACTACTGGAAGTCAACACTTCACTATTGCATTGCGGTACTTTGGGTGTCTTTACAGTGCTTGATGAATTCATAGCCGATTAGATGATAACGATAAGCTATTGAGACAGAGTGATCGATCAGAAGGCAGTAGCTAAAGCTAGCTAACGGTAAACTGGCAGCAGTCCCGGCTCGAGCGAGCATCAGTGAGCAACAGCATTTGGGGCACGCATTGGCTTCTCGAACTTGTCTCTCCGCTTCATGCTTCTAGAACAGCAAACTCCGTTCCCGCAGGTCAGGTGGCAACGGCCGTGCAACCCCCTTGGACGTCGTTTGAAATCGCGGTAACGCTAACCGGCGTGACGTGGCCAGCTCTTGGGGCCTCAGGACACTATGGTGACCAACTATGATTACTGTGATTAGTTCCTCACTAGCTTGCCGCATGCAGTGGTTCTTTTTGTCCGAACCGACCACAATTACAAGGCCGTCGAGTCAAGCGAGATTAGATCACTGCCCTGCAGAGGGCTGGGTCGCTGGGACTAGTAGACCGGTCCGCAGTGGACGCCTGACGGGCGGAGAGGCGCTTTGCCCAGCACGCGCTCGTAGTCTTCTCGGAAAGCGGCGAGTCCGTGGCCGAAGCGTTGGGCGAGAATAGGGTACTTCTCGACAAAGAAGTCAAGGACGCACTTGTGCAGGTAGACATACTGCACTTCTGTCTGCACGGCGCCGCAGCGCTGCCGTCTGCAAGGGTGGCGCAACGCCGTGGGCGCGACGGCGCCGTCGGCGGCAAGCCGAGAGCCGACGCACCTGAGGCTCGCCAAGAGGTCGAGACCGTGCAGGGGCCTGTCCTCAAGCAGAGTCTCGATTCCGACGTAAACCGCGACCACAGTGCCAGTGCGGCCGATTCCGGCCGAGCAGTGGACGAGGACGGGCTGGGTCTCGGCGGCGCCACTGCGGCCGTCGGCCGCCTTGAGGCGCTCGAGCAGGCGCAGCGTCGCTATCGTCGACTGCGGCACGTAGCGGTCCGGCCAGTTCGCCCAGTGTATGTGCTGGACCAGGCGGCTTTGGCCGCCGCCGCCGCCATCCGCCGCTCGGTCCGTGACTCGCAGCTGGCTCGTAACGAAGCGCTGATGTTCCATCGATCTCCGGACCACTGTCGCCGCCCAGAGATTCGCGTCGCTGTATCAGCTCGACAGTGATCTCATCGCTGACGACGAGCCGCTCTCCCTCCGCCTCGGGGTAGTACTTAGCGCACTTCTCCTGAAGGCACCGCGTCGTCTTGCCACCCGGAAGAAAGAGCCTGCGCCGCGAACGTACGCGTCTGGCTTCGATGCGTTGGCAAAGCATAACCATAGTTCTGACGTTCTCCTGTAGGACCATGCGCCAGAAGTCGATCACCGTCTCCTGCTTAGGACCTTGCGTACAGATGAAACGGTTGCGGCCGAACGGGTCTGCAACGGACGTGCTGCATTCCTCTGCCTGCGTTGTACTCTAGTGCGAACCCTGGACGAAGTTGGCGTGAACGTAGCTCGTCCCACGGCCGTCCCTTAGCTCCACGCGGTTGTGGTCTCCGCAGATGACATCTGCAAAAGCGCAAATTCGCAACGTAATTCCGGACGGGTCCAACGAATGACCTCGGTAACGGTTCTTGTCCCTGTTGGCGCAGTGCGCGGTCGCGTCGTTCTCGGTGAGACGGCTACCGGGCGCTTTGCCGAAGTCCATCCGCAGGCGGTCGACGCCGTACTTGATCACTGTCTCGCAAAACTCCTCCGCTGCGATGGGAATGCTGGCCGGTATTTGGGGTGGCCGTGTCGACTCCTTGGCAGCAGCCGCCGGCGGATGGCGCGCCGGATTCGCAGCGGGCGGAAAGCGACGCCTTGCGCCGCGGGTGCCGAGCGCCTTGGGCTTCGCGCGGCCGCGCGCCCGCGGCGGCGTTGCGGACTGACGCTTCTTCCGCCTGTCGACGGCCTTGCCACGCTTCTCGACCGCCACGCCCAAGTCGTCCGGCGAGGGCAGCAGCGCCGGTCGTCGCTGCGGCGTGCGGCTGTCGTCCTGCAAGGCGGCGCAAATCGACAGTCGGCCGTCGACCCTGGCCTACGCCGCGTCTTACGGCTCTGCCAGCCGCCGGAGCATTCGTCTCGCCAATGCCACCCGTCCGTCTCCCCTCCTCCTCCTGCGCCTTCGTCTCCCCAACACGCCAATCCTCCTCCTTCTGCTGCTGCTGCTGCTCGCGTCGCCGTCGCAACCTCGAACGGCCGCCGGCGACCGCATTGAAACCCTCACGGGCCCTCGTCTGCTGCTCCTGCTGTTGAGGAATCGCCGCCGCCATTCCCGCCTTGCCGACTCGCATGCCGAATGGACTAGTGGGGCGGTGGCCGGGCGCCAGCGCCGCCACTCCGCGCCCGCGCCTCCCTGGAGCCATTATTCGCCGCCACCCAGTAGTCACTGAATTATACACCAGACACTAAATTAGTAAACTCCGTTAAATTACCACCTCGATGTGCACTGTGCCGTATCAATGGGGAAAAACGAGTACGTGAAGTAACGAGTACGTGCGCACCTCGTACGAGTACGTGAAAGAGTACGAGCTGCTGCCAGACGAGATCATCGCCGCCTGCGAGAACGTGCAGACGGAGGTCGAACTGCACTCGCGCAACGTCGTCCCGGACGCGTTCATCTTGCAAGGGCTACTCGCCCGTCGACCATCCGGCACCTTGTCGCTTGTCGTAGCCGCCGACATTGAGCTCTACCGTAAGAGCGCCGCGAAAATCATCTTCGACACCCGCGTCGCTGCCAGCGGCAAGTTGCCGCTCCCCTCCCTGACGATGCTGCAAAACGCCGTTGGCGACTACAACCGAGCACTCTGCGTGCGCAAACACCGCTTTGCTGTCGACGGCGACATGCAACACTTCGAGTGCCAGTTGTACAACGCTCGCAAAGACGCCGCGGACAGAGACGCCTCTGTCAAATACCCGAAGAGGCCTACGCGGACATTGATTGACGCCGGCAGTCTAAGCGACGACGAACGCAGCGCGATAACAGCGCACGAGCAGCAGCAGACGGCTTTGCGCCGCGACGAAGATGACGACGACGAGAACGACTTCGCTGACGCCCACGAGGGCGGCGACAACGCTCCAAGCGCGACTGACGGAGGCATGCCCGAGCTGCACGTGCCCGACGACGTCGAAACTGTCGAGCCGCACGCCTATCAGTCCGCGCTGCGCCACACGAGTCAGCTGACGGTCGAGAAACTGCGCCAGGACTACGCCAGCGTTGTCGCGGGGCTTGTAAACCAGGCCAAACAACTCGACGACGCGTCGCAGCAGATTCGGTCGCAGGAGCGCATGCTCGTCGAATGGGAGCAGAGGGTCAAGCGCGGGCAGCGGCCGACGCCGCCCACTCAGCTTCCCAGAGCCCCGTCGCTGGCCGCCTCGTTGCCCCACTCGCCTCGCTAGCGCAACCGGACGCAGCCAAGGTCCGCCTCGCCTCCTCGGCGACCAACGTAGACGCGGAAGCGCAGCTGCATATGACGACGCAGTGCGCTCGACCACTGGTAGCTCTCGCCGGCACGAAAAAGAGAGTCCAGATCGCCGCGCCGCCGATGGTGTCAGAGCAGCAGCTGGAGGCGCAGGAACGGCAGCACTACGCGACTGCCACTGCGTCTACCGTATCGCCGTTCAACCAGGGCGTTGAACAGGTGCATTGGACTGCGCCGCCGACAGGCTACACGCCTGTAGTCGAACAGAGCTTGCCGACGGCCGCTGCTTACGCCGCACAGCAGCCGCCACTCGCAGCCGCCGCGTCCAGTCGCTCGAATGCCGGCTCGACGCCGACGACGGCGTGGTTCACGTAGCAGCCACCGCCGCCGTTTGTTAGCGCGTCGACCGCGCCCTACGCCGTGCAGAGTATGCCGGCCGACCCTGACCAGTGCTCGACGCACTACAGAACGATAGAAGCTGCTGTCGTCACAGCAGCCGCCGCTCAGGGCTGCGACTACTCGCTGCAGTTGCCCGACGGCTCGCTCGTCAACAAGTACGGCCACACGTACCAGCAGGTCGTGTTCTGTGCTTTCGCGCGGCGATGGGCAGTGCGCGACGGGCGCTCGAGACGCCGCACGCGGCCGACTGCTGGGAGGACGAGGAATTCTGCCGCGCCTACTTCGCCGTGCGTTCCTCGGCCGGCGTGGCGGTGTCTGGTAGCGCGTGGGCAGTGGCGTAGCCAAGGGAGGGGGTAGTGGGGGTATACCCCTCCCCGAGATGGTGTGAAGCCGAAAAAATGCAACAGGGTCCACCCTTTTGCAAAAATGCCCGGGCGAAAGAAGAGAGTGAGAAAGCATTTTAGCTCGCTTGTTCGCTTGTAAGGTTAAAATCGCTCAAAAGTGCCTCAAAATAGGTTAAAATTGCTCGAAAGTGGCCCAAAATAGGTTAAAATTTCTCGAAAGTAGCCCAAAATAGGTTCAAAATGTTCGAAAGTAACCCAAAATAGGTTATAATTGCTCGAAAGTAGCCCAAAATATGTTCAAAATGCTCGAAAGTAGCCCAAAAACTGAAAATTTTTGCCTGCGCAACAGGGGGACCCTGTAAAAAGTTGGAAATCTGTACCCCCTCCCGAAACCAAATCCTGGCTACGCCACTGCGCGTGGGCGGGCGCGGGCCGACGTGTCGCTTCGTGCAGTGCTACGAGCGGTTCAAGCTGGCGCGCAACATCTGCAAGCACGACTACAACGGGGAGCCGAGCTTCGGCTGGGACGACTTCGACCAAGTCGACGTGCAGCTCAAGGACGTGCGCGTCGAGCAGGGAGAGATCGTCGACTAGAGACCCGCCTTTTGCCCTCTCTTCTCTTGATTGATTGTTTAAACGCAACTGCGTGACCAAACTACCGGACAGACGAGCGGTGCGAGACGGCGCACTTAAAAATAGCACGTCAGAGTTTCGGTGGGAATGAAACTTGACGATGATAGATCTTGTGAGTACAATTAAGTTCACCAGTAAGAGCTTTTTTGTACACAATAACAAGCGCACACTAGATGTAAGGCGGGTATGCGCAGCATCCTAACTACTTATCGAATGTCACCGTAATACTATATCTTCAACACTCCTCCTCGGTGACATTCTTGAGGTGGTAGTTGTCGACGTCCGGTTTGTCTCTGTCGGTGTAGCGCCGCCGCGTTGGCTCTGTGTTGTGGAAGGACTGCCGTCGCACGTCGATGTAGAGGTGGACGCCGGCCACGGCCAGCTGCTCGTCGCCCTTGACGCCCATGTTCTCCTCCTCGCTGTCGAGCGCCATCTTCGCCTTGAGTTTCTTGCGCTTCTGCTCTGCAGCCGTCTTCTTTGTCGCGTCTCGCGCGTGCTGCCGCTGCTCTGGCTCGATCTTGTGCAGGCAGTCGCACTCCTCCTCCTCGAGATGATCGTGTCCAACGATCTTCTCGACCTTGAAGTGGTCCTCAGTCGCCATCATCGCACTATCCTCGACGGTGGCCTTCAATCGACCCGACGGCTTCTTCTCGGTTTCAGTCCACTTCGGGACATCCAGGACAAACAGCTTTCCCTTCTTCGTTGCCGTCTACTTACAACTCCGGCGGCTGTCCGTTGGTTGGTTGGTTGGTGGAGGCTCTAACTCTCTAACGGCTCGACGGATCTGGACGGGCGATGGCTCGATCGACTCGGCCTCGCCTCGCATGCCCCAGGATGCTATTCGTTTTGCTATCCGAAGCGGATATTAACTGCCGAAAATACCCCTCTGGGACAAATATTTTGGTGCGACTAATGTTTTGTTTAGTTACAACGACGCGCGTTTCTTATAAAGCCTGCATGCGTCAAGAAAACTTAACTCACAAACGGCTCGACGGATCGGGACGGGCGATGGCTCGATCGACTCGGCCTCGCCTCGCATGCGCCAGGAAGCTGCTCGTTTTGGCCACAAGTACCGATAAGTGCCGAAAATGGCGAAATTAGCAAAATTCTGGCATTGCATAAAATACACCCACAACACCGACACTGCCTGTCGGTGTCTTTTACTACGCTTGAACCTAAAGGGGTAAGTAGTATACCTAAAAGGGCAAGGAAACAAACGATCCTAAAAACTAAACAACACGACGGCAATATAGCACGCGTTCATGGATAAGGATGCGACGCGGCTCGTTCGACCAGCCATCGCCAGAACGTTTCTCAAATGTGAATGGCATTTGCCAACAGTTGGTCAATTTGTCAGAGTTGCTAAAAACGCTTTTACGAAAATTCGAACCACTGCAAAAGACCAATGGACGCACATGGCGGCTGACTCAGACGGATCCTCACGGCCAGTCGGCCAGACCTTTGCAGCCAGTTGGCGCGCACGATGCACGGCCTTGTCATCACGCCAAACAGTAGGGTGCTCTACAGGCAGACTGGACTGCATGCTGAACAGCTAGCGCGATCGACAGGCGGACTGGATGGCACGCTGAACAGCTAGTGCGATCGACAGGCGGACTGGATGGCGCACTGAACAGCTAGTGCGACTGACACGCGGACTAGACGGCACGCTGAACAGCTAGCGCGATTGACAGGCGGACTGGATGGCGCACTGAACAGCCAGTGCGACTGACAGGCGGACTGGACGGCACGCTGAACAGCTAGCGTGATTGACAGATGGACTGGACAGCACGCTCAACAGCTGGGGCGATCGACAGGCAGACTGGACGACACGCTGAACAGCTAGCGCGATTGACAGGCGGACTGGACGGCATGCTGAACAGCTAGCGCGATCGACAGGTGGACTGGACAGCACGCTGAACGGCTAGCGCGATTGACAGGTGGACTGGATGGCGCACTGAACAGCTAGCGCGATTGACAGGCGGACTGGATGGCGCACTGAACAGCTAGCGAGACTGACAAGCGGACTGGATGGCACGCTGAACAGCTAGCACGATTGACAGGCGGACTGGATGGCGCACTGAACAGCTAGTGCGACTGACAGGCGGACTGGACGGCACGCTGAATTGCTAGCGTGATTGACAGATGGACTGGACATCACGCTCAACAGCTGGGGCGATCGACAGGCAGACTGGACGACACGCTGAACAGCTAGCGCGACTGACAGGCGGACTGGACGGCATGCTGAACAGCTAGCGCGATTGACAGGTGGACTGGACAGCACGCTGAACGGCTAGCGCGATTGACAGGCGGACTGGATGGCGCACTGAACAGCTAGCGCGATTGACAGGCGGACTGGATGGCGCACTGAACAGCTAGCGCGACTGACAAGCGGACTGGACGGCACGCTGAACAGCTAGCACGATTGACAGGCGGACTGGATGGCGCACTGAACAGCTAGTGCGACTGACAGGCGGACTGGACGGCACGCTGAACAGCTAGCGTGATTGACAGATGGACTGGACATCACGCTCAACAGCTGGGGCGATCGACAGGCAGACTGGACGACACGCTGAACAGCTAGCGCGACTGACAGGCGGACTGAACGGCATGCTGAACAGCTAGCGCGATCGACAGGTGGACTGGACAGCATGCTGAATGGCTAGCGCGATTGACAGGCGGACTGGATGGCGCACTGAACAGCTAGCGCGATTGACAGGCGGACTGGATGGCGCACTGAACAGCTACATAGCGCGACTGACAGGCGGACTGGACGGCACGCTGAACAACTAGCGTGACTGACAGGCGGACTGGACGGCACGCTGAACAGCTAGCGCGACTGACAGGCGGACTGGATGGCACACTGAACAGCTAGCGCGCTCGCCACGGGACAAGTCGAAGCACTGAACAGCTAGTGCGCTCGTCACGGGGACGAGTCGACCCACTGAACAGCTAGCGCGCTCACCACGGGGACAAGTTGACCCACTGAGCAACTAGCGCAATTGACAGGCGGTCTGGACGACATGCTGAACAGGTAGCGCAGTCGACAGGTGGACTGGATGGCACACTGATCAACTAGCGCAATTGACAGGCAGACTGGTCTGGATGGCACGCTGAACAGCTAGCCCGCTAGACAGGTGGATTGGATGGGGGGGGGGGCGGCCGAAGGCCGCTACGGGCGTCTAGTTGCCCACAAGTCGCCAGTTCTTCCGTGACGGATGGACACCTTTCCATTGCTGAAGAGGACATTCACTCCTCGGCAATTCATCTGTTGTACGGACAGTAGATTGTGCTCCAAAGCCGGGATGTAGAGCACGTCGGTCGCCGTGATCTTCTTGACGACTCTGCCGACCATCGTCTGGATCTTCACTCGTCCTGAGCCGGTCGCCTTGAGCTGTCGTCCGTCAGCTGTCCAAACCGTGCGCGGCTCTTCAAACTTCTTGTAGTCGAGGAAGTTTCTCGAGTCGCAAGTCATATGCGCGGTCGCGCCAGAATCGATGATCCACGAGTCGATTCTTCCGCCTTGCGCTGGTAGCACCATGAGAAGTTGATCTTCGTCGTCATGTGCCACTCTCGCCGCAGTTGTAGCAGGTGACCCTCCTGCCTCCACACTGCTGGTTGAAGCTTCTGCCGTTTCTTTCTCCTCCTTGCAACAAGTCGTGTCGACCGCGAGTTCGGGTCGCAAACATCGCCCCGTCGTCGGCGAATGTCGGAAGCCGTTGAGCCTGCTGCTCGTTCGTGATCAGCGCCTGGACGGCCTCCTCCAGCGTGAGCGCGTCCCCTTTCAGAGCCAAGCTGGTTCTGATCATGGCATATTCTTCAGGCAGAGATCGTAGCAGCACCGTCACCTTCAGCTGCTGATCGACTGGATAGTTGATGGCCTCCAGTCGACGGCACAGGTCGTACAGCGCCTTGACGTGCGTCTCGATCTTGTCGTCGGTCTTCATCTTCATCTCCATCAGCTGGCACAGGAGATGGTGCTTGGCGGCTCCGGCTGCTCTCTCGAAGTGACCCCGAAGCGCCGTCCAGCATTCGGCTGACGTCACTGCTTCGTCGACAATGTAGAGCAGGGAGTTATCGATGCTCAGCACGATGATCGCCATCGCCTGATTCTCCTTGGTCTGCCAGGCGGCTTGGTCAGCGTCTCGGTCAGGTCGCAGTTCCTCTCCGCTGACGACGCCCCACAGCCCCTTCGCGATCAAGTAGACGCGCAGCTTTCTCTTCCACTGCGCCCAGCAGTCCGTCGTCAGCTTGTCGATCGGGAGTCGGTCGGCGGCAGCCATTCTTCTGCAGGCTCCGCTACCCAGCAGCTATTTCTCAACTGCTTCTTTCAACACTCCACGACAGCACGGACGCTGTACCTTACTGTGAACTAATTTACGCGTGGGCTGGGCCCATAACCTCTTGTGAATACAATTAAGTTCACCAGTAAGAGCTTTTTTGTACACAATAACAAGCGCACACTAGATGTAAGGCGGGTATGCGCAGCATCCTAACTACTTATCGAATGTCACCGTAATACTATATCTTCAACAATAGATGCAAACTTTTGCACTGTGCGCCGGCGGCGGGGGGGGGGGGCGCCCCGCCTTGCGCTAGGCGGCTCCGCGCGTTTCTGCTGCACGCTGCTGCGCGGGCGTCTGCGGTTGAAGGGTCGCCGCGATTGGACTCCCCCTTCCCCCCCCCTTCTGTTGGTTCCAAGACGTTTTCTTTTCAACCATTCAACCAACACGTCAGAGGATGCGTCAAGCTTACATACAATGCGAGCAGAAGCAAATGTTTTGCGCTGGACGCGCACTCGGCCTTCGGATTCACGACGCCGCTTTGGCTGAGCGTTTCAGGTAGAGACTGGCAAAAACGGATTGCCAATTGTTACAAAACATGGCTTTCTTGCTACAAAACATGGCAATAGAGTTGCTTTCTAGTTTTCAGATGAGCTTGTTGAGTACCGTAAATCCTCCAATAGAGCCCCCCGGGACACTACCGTTTCAATGTCTCTCAAGAGGGGGCACTATTAATTTCGTCAGATTTTGCAGCAAAATTTAACATTAAAATGCCTTAAAATGCACATAGGTGCGCCGGAATAAAAAGTTTAACTGAAATACGTGTATTGCACACATGATTACACACATGCATGCACTTTTAATGCAACTGAGTAGCATTCAAAATATGATTTTGGCGCGAATTTAAAATTGACTTGCTCCGGGGGGGGGGGGGCACGGTTGGAGGGGGGGCTTTTATTGGAGAATTTACGGTATGTATTCAGCACGAGTTTTCTAGAGCCGCTCAGAGGTGGTAAATTTTTACCGAGTTACTGATCTGGAAATGTTGCAGAATGTTTGTTTTTCGTGTCGTTCTGTTGTCATGTGCGGCGCGTAGCTCCACTCGTGGATTTTTTTCGTCAACGCACGGCCAGCGTGCGCGAAACCAAAGTCGGCATGGTCATACAGAAGACGAGATCGAGATGACGTGTCACGTGCTAGGGGGGTGGGGCTGGGGTCAGATGAACTCGGAGGTGTCGAGGGGGGCGAAGCGCTGTCGGCAGTCGGCGAGGAAGCGCTGCAGACGCGGGTCTTGGGCGGCGGTGGGCGAGAGGAGGCGCAGGGCGATGTGCTCGGCCAGTGCGTAGTGGAGGAAGAGGTACTGCTCGTCCGTCTGCACGGCCAGGGCGCGCTGCCGGCGCAGACGGCGCACGGCGTCCGCGACGTCGGGCGACTGGCCGCGCTGCAGCGCCGCGATCGCCATGTCGAGCGCGACGAACGTGCCCGTCCGGCCGATGCCCGCCGAGCAGTGGACGAGCAGAGGACCCGAGCCTGCCGCCTGCCGCGTCGTGCCCATCAGCGCTGCAACGTCGCGCGCCTCATCAGGTCAGCGTGCGCGCAGCAGGCAGACGCGCCGCTGTCGCCGCGCAGCACCGATGAGGCCGGATCCGGTCGCTGGGACGCCCTTGTCGGGCCAGGTCGTCAGCTGCAGGTGGACGATCTTCTTCTGGACGCCGCCTTTCTCCAGCGTCAGCGTGCTCTCGATCCAGCTAGCCGCCGTCCCTCTGCCGTGCGTCACGTCTCGCTCGCCCATCTTCCGCACGCTCATGCCACCAGCCACGGACATGGACTTGCCCAGCTCTGAAGGAGGCGGCAGCGCTGTGAGAGACTGAGGTGCGAGCCTAGCCGCGCACTCGGCCGGCCGCACCCGACGGGTAGTAAGGCGCGCATTTGTCGCCACCGCCCTCGACGAATCGGCAGAGCATGAGAATGCAGCGGACCTCCCTCTGCCAGACCATGCGCCAGAAGTCGGCCACCGTGCTCTTCATGGGCCCTGCAACGAGTCCTGCCTTCGGTCGTAGCCGACAACGAGGGCCGACGTAGAGAGAGGACTGGGAGGGACGCGCCTTGCGCGCAGATGAACTTGCGCGGCTCGGTGTAGGAGTGGACCCAGTTGGCGTGTATGTAGTCTGGCGAGCCGTCCTGAAGGCGCACTCGCGTGCCGTCGTGGCAGACGACGTCGTCGTAGCGGTTGCGCTGCTTGTTGCGCCCGAACGCGGTCGTCGACAAGTCGGGAGGCAAGTAGTGGCTGACGGACTGGAACTCTTGCAGCAGACGCTCGGCCCCCTTCATCACCGTCTCCGCCAGCCAGCTGCGCAGCTCCGCGGATCGCGCCACTTGCTGGCTGGGCAGCAGCTTCTTGGTCGCGTTGCGGCGAGCCAGCTCGGCGTCCTCGTCCTCGATGCTCGACGCGGCGCTCGTCGACGGCTTGCTGCGCGCCTTCTCGGCAGTGGCGCCGTCGCCGCCTGGCTTGGTCGGTGTCTTGCCGCGCGTGCGCGTCGCCTGCGCCGACTTCTTGGTGGGCGGAGTGCGTCTGCCGGTGGCGGTCGCGCCCTGCGCTTGGCGGCGCCTCGCGTTCAGCTGCTGCTGCACCGTAGTCTGGGGTCGCGCGGTCGCCGCGATCGGACTCTGCTGCGCGCGACGCCGACGCAGCGCGCCACGCTCCGGCGTCCTGCCCGACCCTCTGGCCGCTCGGCGTCCTTGTCTCGACGGTGCGCGCTTCTTGCCGCCACCGTGCGCAACCATCGCGCTGACCGACTACCTTCTTCACAAAACAAGTCAAAAAGATTAAAGTCAGAAAGATTAAAACAAGACTAGTAAAAGTTGTGTTCTCCCACGAGCAGATGGCCCCTTTTATGGACAGCACAACTTCGCACACAATTTAGTTCTCACTAGCAAGATGAACAGATGCACTGTACAACGTATACAATGTACACCGAATACAATAATATACTGTACATCGTACACAACGTGCGGGTGAGGAATGAGCCACCAACGCCATCATGAGGCGATGGAATGGCAACAACGGATCTCCCTCACTTCGCAAAGTACATTGTACCGTAAACCCTATTATTAGCCCCGCTATGATTGCCCCCCCCCCTATAATTACTCACCCTCCTAAGACCACTTCGAGCTTATGAGCCCCCCCCCCTATAATTACGCCCCCTCCCTAAATGGACCATTGTCTGAAAGGCAGTCTGGGTGTATGTATGGTCGCGTATGTGTATGTATGTACATGTATGTGCATGCGAGACTCTGTGAGAGTGTGTTAGAGTGTACCAATGTATGTGTGCAGCGTCGCAAACAAAAAACGCAGGAAAAAAATTTGAATAAAATGGGGTCATGATTGGGTAACTAATTAATGCGTGCACCCAAATTACTGAATGCGTGCACCCTGATTACTGAATGAGTGCACCCCCATTACTGAATGCGTGCACCCCGATTTATTAATGAGTGCACCCTTCCAATTTATGAATCAGTGCACCCAAAATTCATGAATGCGTGCACCCAAGTCAGTGTAGCATGGGATGGTGCACCACTTGCGTGCGATGTCTTTCACCTGAGCTGACTGCTAGATTGTGTTGAAGCCAAATGTGACCACCTGACCACCAATCTTATCATCAAAACCAACTATGCAACGCCCGTCGTCTTCTGCACCACCTTGCGTTTGTTGACGGGGTTTCTCGCTGTCGACGCAAAGTGACTAAGCAGACGTACCTGCGGCCGACCTGGGCACCTTGGACTCATACCAGAGTAGACAACTCGCTGACGCCAACTCACTGATAGATGTCTCGTCGACAGGGACAAGTAGCGACTGGCATTTCGCCGCCAAGGACAAATCGCCGCCTCTGGTCATACTGCATCTCATCTCGATGGTGCCTGATTGAGAAGCTCTACATAGGCAAGCTCATCTGTCAGAGCTGTGATTGAGCGATTGGCGCCAGCCGCGCTTTCCCCCGCAATTGTGGAACGCGCACCAGTGCAGTACCACTCCAACAACCTGCACTGCACCAACAACTTTGTCGAGGCTGCTGTTAGCAACATTCAAGTCCAGGTTGGGGAGAAGCACCCCACCATTTCGCGCCTCATTGGCGCAGTCAAGAAGGTCCAGCACAGGGGCAACACCTACCTGGAGTAACTTGTTGGCAATCAAGACTCAAGAGTCCAACAAGCTGCGTAAGCACAGACGCCGAAATTTTCATCGGAAACCAGGCGGTGGCGGCCTGTTGTCCCAGACCCATCTCCCACAAGCGCTGCACCTTCGTCGCTGTGGGGATCGTCTGGGCTTTGCGCGGACGCGTGGCACTTGCGATTCGCACTGCCGATTAAGGCTAAACTTGGATAACTGTTTTCGCCCGTAATTCTGTACATCGGATTTTTAGTTTTGATTGAAGGTGATCCACCAAACGGCGCTACAGTTATTCAAAGTTTTCGCTTGGTTGGCACGCTTAAAAAAACACCCTAGACTGCAACGGGTGCACGCATTCATGAATTTCGGGTGCACTGATTCATAAATTGGAAGGGTGCACTCATTAATAAATCGGGGTGCACGCATTCAGTAATGGGGGTGCACTCATTTAGTAATCAGGGTGCACGCATTCAGTAATTCGGGTGCACGCATTAATAATATTCCTCATGATTGATTCAACCACAGGTGCGCTTACAATTGCGATTTTTTTTGAGCGATTCATTTGAAATTTCAAATTTCAAAAATGTTCGCGCGCGTTACTGTAGTCGTTATTTGCATAGGCACTTTTTGTATTTGTAACTTTACACTCGCTTCACTCTCACTTTATTTACTTCATAAATTGAATCGTCCTATTATCCTATAGAATGTTGCTGGAGAATGGTGTGTTGTCGGAGGAGGGAGACGGGGAGGAAGAGGAGGGTGTGAAGGTGCGGGCGGAGCGGATGGCCGTGGGCGAGGTCTTGGAGGCGTTCGTGACGTCGCTGTGCGCGGCTGAGAGTCAGCAGGCCGTCTACGACTGCGAGTTCTTCATCCGACTTTGCAAGGACGAGGCGGCCTTTCTCGAGACGGCCGCGCGGATCCGGCGGAGCGCGCTGGCGGCCGAGTGCGCGACGACGGAGGCGGATCTCCTCGAGCTGGCCGAGAAGGCGCGCGCCGAGCCGCAGCAGTGGAGCGGTCGCTGCTTCGCGCTGCGCGACCCCGAGGGCGCGTACGCGCGCCAGGTGGACCTGTTCTTCCGCTGCGTCGTCGTGGCCGCCGAGCTGGAGCGCCGCCTCGCGGCCGGCGGCGTCCGGCCTTGCCTGCGACTCTGTCTCTTCCTCCAGGACACGGGCGCGGTCGTCCACGCGCGCGCCTCCACCGCCGCCCTCTACCAGCTGCCGGCCAGCTTCCTCGCCGAGCCGGCGCCCTTCGCGACGCGCTGCACGCTCGCCGCCTCGGGCTCGCTCACGAACCGCATGTCCGCGCACCAACTACTCCTGCGGCTCGCAGGCCCCAACACCGCCACCGAGCTCGAGCTAGACGGCGGCGGCGGCGGCGGAACGGAGCTGGGCTTCGCAGCGGCGCGCTTCCAACTCCTCGGCAGCAACAATGACGGCGCCATTATTCTAAAGCCACTGTGCGCTGAGTGGACGCGTATATAGGCGACTGTAGGCGGGCGGTATATCATCGTGTGTACTTGTTTTCAGCGGACCCGGCTGTGGCGACGCTTCCGCGAGCGCGGCCGCCTCCGTCGGTCCTTCGGCGGTGAATCCGACTGTGCGCCGTCTGAGTGGCATTGGCGAGTCGATTGTCGGCTCGACAGTTCGCTGCCGATTGAATCGACAGCTGGCCCAATCGCCGCCAGAGCGCGGCGTCCTCGTCGCCGCGACGGTGGGCGAGAGTGAAGACATGGACAGCGCCCTCGACAAAGTCCGTCCCCACGTCCCGTCCCCTGTCGCGTGCCTGCCTCGCGCGCGCTAACGCTTCTCCGCTTTAGTTTTACGGCAATGGTGGTGGTGTTGGTGGTGGTGGTGGTGGTGGCGGCGCATGTCTGGAGAGTGCCGCAGTTGGCGACTTGTGCGCCTGCTTTGACGCGGGCCACTGGCGCCGAGCGGTCGTCACTGACGCGGGCGTCGACGGAGCCGTCGTCAGTGTCGAGCTCGTCGACTACGGCAGTGCCGCCTCCGTGCCCGCCGCTCTCGTCCGACAGCTCGACGACTCCTTCCTCTGCCGGCCCAAGCGCGGCGTCCTCTGTCGCGTCGCGGAAGGGAGCAGCGAGATGGGGGAGCTGGCGGTGGGCTCGGCCGTCGCCCTGCGCTTCGTCGACTTCCACGCCGACAGCGGCGTCTACGACTGCTGCCGCGTCGACAGCGACAACGACAAGCCCCGCAGCGCCGCCGCCTACGCGTCACTGCACGGCGAAGGCGCGACGCCGCCCCACCGGCCGTCGTCGGCGCGCGCTGGTCGTGTCGGCGTCGCGTCTTCTGGCGAGGAGCCGTCGGGCGCGTCGACGTCCTCCGACGCGCACCTGTCGCCGGCGACGCCGCCGACGTCGTTCGACGCGGCCGGCGACTCGAAGCGCCGTCCCAGGCGTCCGCCCAACACCTTGCCGCCGACTCTGAGCTCCGGAGGTAGGCGAAGGCGGTCTGCCGCGATGCATGCGCCTCAGCTGCTCACTTCAGACCAGTCGGTGTCTGCTGCTGCCAAGGGCCTGTCCGAGCGACGGAAGGCGACCCAGACGCGCTCTGGGACCTCGTCACTCGACGGTGCCGCCGACAAGACGGCGCTTCCAAAGGCCAAGGCCCCGCCGAAGCTCACGCACCAGCTGATCATCACCAACAGTGCAGTTCAACAACAACAGCAGCAGCAGCAGCCGAAACCGCGCAAGCGCCGTGCGTACTCTGACGCGTGTTCGATGTTCGATGTTCGCGCACAGACGGTGTCCGTGTACAGTGGTGGGCGACAAGGACGAGCGTCCGCAGCAGCAGCAGCAGTCGTCGTGCCATTTGTGCCGGCAGCCTGGCCACTTCAAGGCGCAGTGCCCCTTCCGCGACACCGCCCACTCGACGTCCAAGGCCAAGACGCGCGCTCGACGCTCTCGCTCGCCCACCCTCCACGACCCCACGTCCGTTGTCGACATCGGCGGCAGTATGACAGTCGTGAATTCCTCTCTCCTCAGACCTGCAGCGGCCGCGTCCAGCGATGAAGTTGAAGGGGCCACGGTTCGTTGGCCGTTCTCTGCCACTGTCGTCGCCGCAACGTTCTGCCTGGCGATCAAGGCGTTCTTGTTTGTTAGATTGGTGTGGCCGGCGGCGTGTTGTACTCGTCGCCGACGCCGCCCGGTGCGCGTGTGTCGGCGCGATCGTTGGCGGTGGGCGAGCGTTGCGCGGTCTACTCGATCGGCGAGGCGGTGTCGGCGGAGCGGCTGCGCTGCTGCGTGGCGCCGCCGACGGAGCTGGCCGAGTTGGCGGAACGCCTGCAGGCGGCCGAGCCGCGACGGCGCCTCGAGAAGGAGGAGCTGTTGGGGGGTGTGCACTGCGTCGCGACGGCCGACGAGCTCGACTTCTTCCGCGCCGTTCTTCTCGAGCCCGCAGATGACGACGTCCTCGTGCGCGCCCTCGACCTCGGACTGACCCTCCGCGTGCCCGCCCGTACGCGACCGCCCGCCCGCCCGCCGGCCCGCCGACACCACCAGCCCCTCTACGGCCGCCTTGCGCGCTTCAGGCAATCTCTTCGAGTTGACGGAGTCGCTGGCCGTCGACAAGGCGGCGGCGATTCTCTGTCGACTCGACCTCGACGGTCGGAGGCTGGACGAGGCCGCCTCGAGACGCGCCACGGCGCAAGTGCGCCACTGGGCCCACTGCCGGCCGACGAAGACGAACAAGCTGTGGGCTGTGGTCACGGACGCCGGGCGCACGGGCGAGGAGCTCGTCACCGTCCGCCTCCAGCTCGCCCGCTCCGGACTCGACCTGAACGCCGAGCTGCTGGACCTGCTCGACCTCGTCGCCGACACTCGCGCCCGCGCGTCCACGCCCAAAGTCGCGGCCCAGCTGCCCACGTCCCAAGCGGTCGACTGCAACGCGCGCTAGCCTCTCTCTCTCTCTCTCCGTTGGCTGCCGCGCCGTCCGTCTGCCCACTTGAGGCGCGTCGTCCGCGTGTCTCGCGTATGCAACGTTGTCACTGCAATTCGGCCGCGCTTTGGTGAGTCACTTGTCCCGTCCGGCGAGTCGCCCTTCGTCTGCGCGATCCTTCGACTGCTCTGGTGTAGTAATAAAAATCGTATGTTGATAGTTTGAAGAAAAGAAACGGAGGGAAACCCCCCCCCCCCCCCCCCACCCCCCCTACTTCGTACATTGCAGCATACGGAGCCGAAGTCTTTCCGCGAAGCCTCCATGTGAACCGTACCGTGAGAGTGTAGCGCGTGAATGAATGTGGACGATGAATTCGCGACGCTACAACACGAAAGCGCAACCGTCGAATGTCGCAAGGACATATGGGGCGCGCCGCCGACAGCCTTTTGGCAACGATGGCAGTGCCTCCTCGTCGAGACAGTATCGTGCGTGAAATAATCAGATACTGTGTTGCACAAGACCAAAAAAAATTGGAGGAGCTGCCACGGAAGTTAGGGGCCGCGACACGAAGAGCTGAAAGTCGGATGGAGTCGTTCTGTTGTCATGTGCGGCGCGTAACTCCACTCGTGGATTTTTTCGTCAACGCACGGCCAGCGTGCGCGAAACAAAAGTCGGCATGGTCATACAGACGACGAGTTCAGATGACGTGTCACGTGCTAGGGGAGGGGGGGGGGTCAGATGAACTCGGAGGTGTCGAGGGGGGCGAAGCGCTGTCGGCAGTCGGCGAGGAAGCGCTGCAGACGCGGGTCTTGGGCGGCGGTGGGCGAGAGGAGGCGCAGGGCGATGTGCTCGGCCAGTGCGTAGTGGATGAAGAGGTACTGCTCGTCCGTCTGCACGGCCAGGGCGCGCTGCCGGCGCAGACGGCGCACGGCGTCCGCGACGTCGGGCGACTGGCCGCGCTGCAGCGCCGCGATCGCCATGTCGAGCGCGACGAACGTGCCCGTCCGGCCGATGCCCGCCGAGCAGTGGACGAGCAGAGGACCCGAGCCTGCCGCCTGCCGCGTCGTGCCCATCAGCGCTGCAACGTCGCGCGCCTCATCAGGTCAGCGTGCGCGCAGCAGGCAGACGCGCCGCTGTCGCCGCGCAGCACCGATGAGGCCGGATCCGGTCGCTGGGACGCCCTTGTCGGGCCAGGTCGTCAGCTGCAGGTGGACGATCTTCTTCTGGACGCCGCCTTTCTCCAGCGTCAGCGTGCTCTCGATCCAGCTAGCCGCCGTCCCTCTGCCGTGCGTCACGTCTCGCTCGCCCATCTTCCGCACGCTCATGCCACCAGCCACGGACATGGACTTGCCCAGCTCTGAAGGAGGCGGCAGCGCTGTGAGAGACTGAGGTGCGAGCCTAGCCGCGCACTCGGCCGGCCGCACCCGACGGGTAGTAAGGCGCGCATTTGTCGCCACCGCCCTCGACGAATCGGCAGAGCATGAGAATGCAGCGGACCTCCCTCTGCCAGACCATGCGCCAGAAGTCGGCCACCGTGCTCTTCATGGGCCCTGCAACGAGTCCTGCCTTCGGTCGTAGCCGACAACGAGGGCCGACGTAGAGAGAGGACTGGGAGGGACGCGCCTTGCGCGCAGATGAACTTGCGCGGCTCGGTGTAGGAGTGGACCCAGTTGGCGTGTATGTAGTCTGGCGAGCCGTCCTGAAGGCGCACTCGCGTGCCGTCGTGGCAGACGACGTCGTCGTAGCGGTTGCGCTGCTTGTTGCGCCCGAACGCGGTCGTCGACAAGTCGGGAGGCAAGTAGTGGCTGACGGACTGGAACTCTTGCAGCAGACGCTCGGCCCCTTTCATCACCGTCTCCGCCAGCCAGCTGCGCAGCTCCGCGGATCGCGCCACTTGCTGGCTGGGCAGCAGCTTCTTGGTCGCGTTGCGGCGAGCCAGCTCGGCGTCCTCGTCCTCGATGCTCGACGCGGCGCTCGTCGACGGCTTGCTGCGCGCCTTCTCGGCAGTGGCGCCGTCGCCGCCTGGCTTGGTCGGCGTCTTGCCGCGCGTGCGCGTCGCCTGCGCCGACTTCTTCGTGGGCGGAGTGCGTCTGCCGGTGGCGGTCGCGCCCTGCGCTTGGCGGCGCCTCGCGTTCAGCTGCTGCTGCACCGTAGTCTGGGGTCGCGCGGTCGCCGCGATCGGACTCTGCTGCGCGCGACGCCGACGCAGCGCGCCACGCTCTGGCGTCCTGCCCGACCCTCTGGCCGCTCGGCGTCCTTGTCTCGACGGTGCGCGCTTCTTGCCGCCACCGTGCGCAACCATCGCGCTGACCGACTACCTTCTTCACAAAACAAGTCAAAAAGATTAAAGTCAGAAAGATTAAAACAAGACTAGTAAAAGTTGTGTTCTCCCACGAGCAGATGGCCCCTTTTATGGACAGCACAACTTCGCACACAATTTGTTCTCACTAGCAAGATGAACAGATGCACTGTGCAACGTATGCATACAATGTACACCGAATACAATAATATACTGTACATCGTACACAACGTGCGGGTGGGGAATGAGCCACCAACGCCATCATGAGGCGACGGAATGGCAACAACGGATCTCCCTCACTTCGCAAAGTACATCGTATACTGAAAGGACGCAAGCGCATAGAGCTTCGTGTATGCTGAAAACAGCGCCACAGGTGAAATTTGTTGATTTTTGGCCCAAAACGCGCTTCAGACTCAGACTACAGATCTGCTGGTGGTATGTACCTATTTGCGGTGCGCCGCAGACGAAATTTGTAATGGTATTTAATAAATACTGTTCACAGGCCCGAAAACACCTCCTGGTTGTGTATTTACGTTGTGTATTTACGTTGCCATCGTTGTGTATTGACGGCGTGATCGCCGTGTTGTTGTTGCAGTTGGTGTGCGTCGCGAGCGCGTCCACCGTCTACTGGATCTCCAGTATGTGCGTGCGTGCGTGCGTGCGTGCGTGCGTGCGTGCGTGCGTGCGTGCGTGCGTGCGTGCGTGCGTGCGTGCGTGCGTGCGTGCGTGGACTGTGGAGCGGAGAGGCGTTCGGCGCAGCGCAGAGGAGCTGCTGTGCTTTCGCGCGGCGATGGGCAATGCGCGACGAGCGCTCGAGACGCCGCACGCGGCCGACTGCTGGGAAGACGAGGAATTCTGCCGCGCCTACTTCGCCGTGCGTTCCTCGGCCGGCGTGGCGGCGTCTGGTGGCGCGGGGGCGGGCCGACGTGTCGCTTCGTGCAGTGCTACGAGCGGTTCAACCTGGCGCGCAACATCTGCAAGCGCGACTACAACGGGGAGCCGAGCTTCGGCTGGGACGACTTCGACCAAGTCGACGTGCAGCTCAAGGCGTGCGCGTCGAGCAGGGAGAGATCGTCGACTAGAGACCCGCCTTTTGCCCTCTCTTCTCTTCATTGATTGTTTAAACGCAACTGTGTGACCAAACTACCGGACAGACGAGCGGTGCTGAAAACATAGCGCCACAGGTGAAATTTGTTGATTTTTGGCCCAAAACGCGCTTCAGACTCAGACTACAGATCTGCTGGTGGTATGTACCTATTTGCGGTGCGCCGCAGACGAAATTTGTAATGGTATTTAATAAATACTGTTCACAGGCCCGAAAACACCTCCTGGTTGTGTATTTACGTTGTGTATTTACGTTGCCATCGTTGTGTATTCACGGCGTGATCGCCGTGTTGTTGTTGAAGTTGGTGAGCGTCGCGAGCGCGTCCACCGTCTACTGGATCTCCAGTATGTGCGTGCGTGCGTGCGTGCGTGCGTGCGTGCGTGGACTGTGGAGCGGAGAAGGCGTTCGGCGCAGCGCAGAGGAGCTGCTGTGCTTTCGCGCGGCGATGGGCAATGCGCGACGAGCGCTCGAGACGCCGCACGCGGCCGACTGCTGGGAAGACGAGGAATTCTGCCGCGCCTACTTCGCCGTGCGTTCCTCGGCCGGCGTGGCGGCGTCTGGTGGCGCGGGGGCGGGCCGACGTGTCGCTTCGTGCAGTGCTACGAGCGGTTCAAGCTGGCGCGCAACATCTGCAAGCACGACTACAACGGGGAGCCGAGCTTCGGCTGGGACGACTTCGACCAAGTCGACGTGCAGCTCAAGGCGTGCGCGTCGAGCAGGGAGAGATCGTCGACTAGAGACCCGCCTTTTGCCCTCTCTTCTCTTCATTGATTGTTTAAACGCAACTGTGTGACCAAACTACCGGACAGACGAGCGGTGCGAGACGGCGCACTTAAAGTGAGGTGAGGCCACAAAGTACTGTACGCCGTATACAATGTACATTGCAGCATACGGAGCCGAAGTCTTTCCGCGAAGCCTCCATGTGAACCGTACCGTGAGAGTGTAGCGCGTGAATGAATGTGGACGATGAATTCGCGACGCTACAACACGAAAGCGCAACCGTCGAATGTCGCAAGGACATATGGGGCGCGCCGCCGACAGCCTTTTGGCAACGATGGCAGTGCCTCCTCGTCGAGACAGTATCGTGCGTGAAATAATCAGATACTGTGTTGCACAAGACCAAAAAAAATTGGAGGAGCTGCCACGGAAGTTAGGGGCCGCGACACGAAGAGCTGAAAGTCGGATGGAGCTTTTCAAACTACGCTGCTTGAGGTTGAGAAGTGGATTTTGTCGGCAGTGGCACCGCCTTAGAGGAGAGGTGTCGTCGCCTCGACCGCTGCATACGTCCGCGGCGCGTCTCTGGGACGAGTACGACAACAAGCGCTTCTTCGAGCCGGGCGAAGACGCCTGGAAGCGCGTCAAGAACTCCCTAATGAACTCGGGCCTACGCCGGATCCGTCGTCTCGCGCAGGTGGGCTGAGTGGCGGCACCCAGACGGAGGGAGGGAGGGAGGGAGGTCTCTGGAGACGACGACGACGACGACAGGTGCGCGCGGACCCCTACTCGCGCAAAGGGCCCGGCTACGCGCTCGCGACCAAGACGCACGCGATGGTGCCGGCCGAGACGGACTTCTTGATCATCGGCGGCGGCATTGTGGGCTCCTCCATCGCCTGGTGGCTCAAGCAGCGCATGCGCGACGACGACTTCAAGGTCGTCGTCCTCGAGAGCGACGACACCGTGCGTACCCGCTGTGTCCTTGTCGAACCCGCTAGCGGGCTCTGTGTCTCTCCTTGATAACCAGCTGTCCTTCAGTTCACTAAAAGCGCCACCGTCCTATCAGCCGGAGGCATTCGGCAGCAGTTCTCCCTTTCTCAGAACGTCGACATGTCTCTCTTCGCGGCTGAATTCTTGCGAAACGCTGGCGAGCATTTTAGGATCTTTGGTGCGACTAACTCAAGTGGGGTGGGGGTTGCGTGCCGGTGGAGCGCCTGATGCGTCGCCTCGCAGACAGCGAGCCGCCTGAGATCAACTTCACACCCGTGGGCTACCTGATGCTGTCCGCGACGGAGGAGGGCGCGCAGCAGATGAAGGAGAACGTGACGATGCAGCTGTCGCGCGGCGCCAAGGTGCTCCTGCTGAACAGAGACCAGCTCCGACAGCGCTTCCCCTTCATGCGCTTCGACGACGTCCAGCTCGGATCGCTCGGTATGCGCTCGGCCCATGCCGGTGCATCCGCAGCGCTGCGTTGACACGGCCCCTACGCCGACGCCGGCGCAGGGGAAGAGAACGAGGGCGTGATCGACCCCTGGCAGCTGCTGTCGGCCGTGCGCGAGAAGAACCTGACGCTCGGCGTCAAGTACGTGAAGGCGCGCGTCGAGGGCTTCCAGTACCGGTGGAACTTCGAGCGCGAGCACGGCAACCCCAAGCTGACGCTCGCCTCGCCCTACCAGCGACAGGCGGTCGACACCATGCCCTTCAACCAGATCGGCGGCGTCTACGTAGGCGACAGCGCGCCCGTCCGCCTTGGGACGAGCATGAGAGCCGCCAGCTTGCAGGTTCGGCCCGAGAAGACGGACGCGAGTCCGCTCATCATCAAGTCCATGTGCTTCGTCAACGCCGCCGGACCCTGGGCCGGCGAAGTGGCGCGCCTCGCCGGCATCGGCCTCGCACAGCAGGGCGCCATGGCCGTTCCGCTGCCCGTAGAGCCCAGGTAGAGGCAGCAGCTTGACCTATGTCGCCCCCACCCCCTCCCACCCTTCCGCTAGCTGCACGTTCGACACTGGTTTACCCGAGTTACACAACTCCAACCGCCTCCAGGTTTTTCCTTTCAGTTCGCCAAAAGTAAAAAAAAAATGATGGCTGGCCCTGTTACTCGTCGCTGCTTTGGGAACTGTTTACTGGGGGTTTAACCTATTGTCGACAGAGAAATCTCTCGCCGGATGCGCCTCCGGCCGCATTCCAGGCCACTCCTCGTGAGTCGTTGACTTTCTTTGGCTGGGCTACGTTGCCTTGCCACCCATTCCCAGCATCACTCACGAATTGATGGGGCTACTGATTGCTTCCGGCTGACTGATTCGTGACACGACGTGACACGACCGCGCAGGAAACGCTACGTCTACGTCGTCCACTGTCCTGAGGGGCCAGGCCTGGACATGCCCTTCCTTTGCGACTCTTCGGGGGTCTGGTGCCGACAGGAGGGCTTCGGACAGCTGTACCTCTGCGGACGCAGCCCTACCGAGGCGAGCGTGCAGGGAGGCGCCCACACGTCGCACAATCGCTGTCTCGACTTAGGAAGAGGACGCGCAGATGGACCACAGCAACCTCGAGGTCGACTACGACTTCTTCTACGAGACCGTCTGGCCGCGGCTGGCGGCGCGCGTGCCCGCCTTTGAGAATCTAAAGGTGGGTGCTGGTTTGATGTCACTGATGTGCCGGCTTCGTGTCCCGCACGGTGCCTGGCTTGTCGTCAGGTGAAGAGCGCCTGGGCTGGCTACTACGACTACAACACGTTCGACCAGAACGCAATCATCGGCTCGCATCACGTCTTCGACAACTTCTACAACGTCTGCGGCTTCAGCGGACACGGCCTCCAGCACTCCATCGCCGCCGGACGCGCTTTCATGGAGAAGTGGTCGGCGGACAGCCCCTATCTCCTAGCCCCTCCCCCCCCGCCCCACTCGACGGCTCCGCTTTCAGGTACGACGGCGCCTTTCTCACGATCAACCTGCGGCCGTTCGGCTTTGAGCGCATCGTCAGCAACAATCCCCTCAGAGAAAAACTCGTCGTCTGACAACGGTGCAGGGTGCAGCGCGTGCCTTCTCGCCCTGTCAGCAAGATACGATGAAGCCAACACACGGAGCGTCGTTTGGCCAACGCAGTCAACGAGTTGAACACCGTCGTACACCGAGTTGAATGTACAGAAGCGAATCGCGCCGTCACGATCCGTTGGACAAGATGGAATGATAAAAGACACCCACCCACCCACTACTCAGGCACTAGTGTGTACGCGAAGCTCCCTGCAGGGCGCGGGGGCAGGTCATTGCAGAGCGGCCGGCGAGCGGGACCGGCGGTTTGGAGTTGGACTGTGGCGAAAGGGCGCTCCCGTTGTCGTCGCCGTCCGTGTCTCATCGTCGTCTTCGTCAGCGTCCCATCGGCGCTGGAGGGCGGGCGAGGGCGAGCGACTGTCGGCCGTCTGGCAGGCGCCGGCGGCCGAGGAGAGGGCGTCGACGCGTGCGGCGCCCGGCCGGCCGGCCAGAGTCCTGGGGTAGTAGTCGGCGAACTGGGGCTCGTGTCGGAGCACGCGACGACCCTTCTCCCAGACGTGCAGCAGGAGGGCGTCGAAGCGCGTCGTAAAGTAGGCGACGTAGTCGTCCGGCACGCCGCCCAGCGACCGCTGCAGCGCGGGCGACAGCTCGCGATAGTGGTGCTTCTTGTTGCGCAGCAGGCGGAGCAGGTCGCGCACCAGGTGGCCCTTGTACTTGCGGTGCTGCCCGAAGTCTGCATCACTCGTCGCCTCGCGCACACTACTCAGCGGTGACTGAGCCGACAGCGCAGGCAGGCAGGCAGGCACGCACCCTGTTTGAGATGCTCGCAGAGGTGACTCGTCCAGTCCTGTCGCACAACGACGCGGCCGTCAAACTCCAAGCGTCGACAGAGGACGGCGTGCGGCTGCTCCTTTTCCACGCGGTCGCTCACGTCCTGCGAGACGGCGGCACCGTTGGCGCAGTGCAGCGCAGCGCAGCGTACGCGGCGAGCGACACGGCACGGACCAGGAAGAAGGCGAGTTGCTTGGCCTTGGTCCAGAAGAAGGGGTGTCGGCACGCGTCCTCGGCCGTGACGCGCCACTTGGCGTCGGCGTCGATCATTTGCCGAATGAGCGCGACCGCGAGACGACTGTCGGAGGAGGAGAGAGCGACCGCCTCGTCGCGGCCCTCGCTCTGGGCGCCGATCTCGAGCTCCTTGACGCTGCTCCGACCGCGCACGATGTTGAACTGGCGATGGAAGCGGTCCCCGAACGGGTGACAACCCAGCGTCAGCACGTAGTAATAGACGCAGCCCAGAGAGAAAATGTCGGCAGCGGCCGTCTGAAACGCGGCCCCTAGTCTCCTGAGGAGGTCTGCTGGCCCTGCCGCCTGGAGCGTATACCAAGGAGACGTCGCTTTGTAGGTATTCGGGTGCGATGTAGCCGTCGGTGCCGGGCGTGCCGGAGCGCCTGCTCAGCGACTGCCTGCCCACGGCCAGTTTCTTGCAGAGGCCAAAGTCGCTGATGAGCGTGCGCGACCGCTGGCCACTGTCCGGCTGCGAGATGAGCACGTTCTGTGGCTTGACGTCGCGATGGACGATCTTGATGGAGTGCAGGTAGGCGATGCCGAGCGCCGCCTCGGACAGCATCGTCTTGGCGTCGAGCGGACAGCGCGACCGCACCTCCGGCCGTTCCACGTAGTCCTCCAGAGTCGCCCAGCACAGCTCCAGCGCGATGTAGCGGAACTGACTGTCCGACTCCTGAAGAGCGGGCGTGATAACTCTTCTCCTTTCCTGTCAGAACCCGCATCGCAGCGCGGTCGTGCTCACCATGCAGAAGTAGCGCACGACGTTGCGGTGCACGTCGCTCTCGCGCAGCAGGTTCGTCTCGCGCTCCACCAGACTGAAGAAGTCCGACACGACGCGCTTCACGGCCACGTCGCGACCGTCAAATCGGCCCCTAGAGCGAACTGCGGCGCGTCAGAGTGCGCGCCAAGAGAGATTGGTGCGTGCTCGCCTGTAGACGACCGTGCCCTCGCAGCCGCGGCCGAGAACGGCGGCGGGGTCGAAGAGGATCTTGCCGACGGCCATCCAGCCGTCGGGCACGTCCTCCTCGCGATTCCACTGCCAGAAGTGGCCGCCGGCGCCGCTGCGTCGCGACGTCTGCGCCGACCTGCAACTCGGTGACTCCGTACCAACCGCTGCCGACTGCGGCTGACTCTGGACCTGGGCGCGTTCGAGGTGGGCCGTTTCTCGGCGATCCTCCACTTGACGGCCAGCCAGACGACCGAGAGCCCCAGCACGACGAGCGCCGCGCTCGTGGTCGCCACGTACTTGGGGTGGTCTTTCCAGAGCAGCAAAGCCAGCTCCGTCACCGTCAACTGTGATGACAGCGACGAGGACGACTGGCGGACTCGAGGAGCCGGCGCCGACGGCGCGTCGTGCTCGGCGTCTTCGGCGCTGCTCGACGGCACGTACGTGAGCTTGGGAAAGCGGCTGCCGATGCTGCTCGACCGCATGGGGATGAGATTCAGAACGGCCGTCTTCGGCTGCTCGTGGTGACCTGCCGACGACAACTTGAGCGCGCTCGCCGACGCGTCGTAGACTCAGAGAGGGTGCACGCACCGAGCAGCAGGAACTCGCCGTCGACGGTCTTGTGCGTCAGCGTCGCCATGTCTACGTCGATGGCGAGGTGGGGCCGTCGAGGGGCGCGCACGCCGCCGCCCACAACGGCCGGCGGCTTGTTGGCGATGGGCGAGGGTCCCTCGAGCAGCGGGGGACCCAGGTACTTGGGCGCGATCGTCACCGTGTGCCTGTCGACGCGCGACGGCAGCGTGTAGAGGCCGAACTTCGTTTCGCCCACGTAGAGCGTCGGGAAGAGGCGGTGCCGCTCCGGCTCGCCCTGCACACTCGCGTACGTCTCCTGCAAGCGGCCATCGTGTGACTGTCTCTTCTCTTGAGTGACTGGCGATCTCGCAGCGAGAGGCGTCGTCACACGAACGCTGAGGAGGTTGGTGAGCGTCTCGGCGCCGACGATGGTGAAGGGCAGTCGGTGGAGTCCGTCGCCCTCGAGGACGTAGAGGGCGACGATGGGCGAGTCGAAGTCGCGCGTCCACAGCACCTCTTCCGTCGTCCGCGAGCGCGTCACCATACGGCCGTCGGCGCTCGACGACAGGTGCTGCAGCGGATAGGTCGTCTCCTCTGCAAGCGACGCGACATCGCGATCCAACCAGCCTGACGGACGGTGACGTGACGGTTGACGAGTGACGGACGCTTGTCCGCGTCGTCGCGCACGCACGCACGGACGCACCGGGAAGGGCGTGTGAGGAGTAGTCGGTGTAGGTGCCGTTCCAGCGGCGGAGACGGCTCTGTCCGTCCCACATGCTCAGCTGGTACTCGGTGCGGCCGATGAAGACGAGGTCGGCGCTGCTGGCGGGACAGACGCTGCTCGACCGCTCCTCGGACAGCGTCTCGACCTTCTGGCCCGTCAGCGGGTCGATGGCGAACCAGAAGTCGCGCTTGCTGCCCCCGTACAGGATGCCGTCGGCCGTCTTGCAAGGCGACGCCTGCACCAGCTGAGGAATGGTGAAAGGCAGCTTCTTGAGTCGGCCTTCTTTCAGCAGGTACAAGGAGCCGTCTTGCGGGTCCGGCAGAAAGGTGAAGCCGCGCTCGATGGCCCATGGTATGCGCAGCACCGGCTCTGGATCCAGGAAGAGCGCGTCTCGCTCCGGTCGGTCGGCGCGCGCACGCAGCGTGCAAGAAAAAGACGCACGCACCTTCCTGTAGCGTCCAGCGCACAGCGCCACTGTTGGGTTCGACTGCGCGGAAGCGTCCGTCGAGCGTGGAGACGAAAAGGAGGCCGGCGGCGGTGCCCTGCTCCACCGAGAAGAACCGGCTGCTGCCGTTCGAGCCTTCGGGCGGCGGCAGCTGCTGCTGCTGCTGTGGCGCCGGCTGCTCTTGCTCCTCCTCCTCGACGAAGTCGTCGTCAGCGGCGTCGACGTCGAGCTGAACCACAGATAAGACGACAGACATGGACACTCAGTAAGTAGGAACTGGACTCACAAGAGCGCTCACCGACACCTCCCTGCCAGACGTCGGCAGCGTCGTCACCTCACGACTCGCATCGCCACCAAGGACTATCCACGACAACACAAGGCTAATCCACACCAACAGCATTGAAGCTCGCTAGAAAGATTGCTTTGCTATCGTATCGATGGTCGCCAGAACACGCTTTTTTGCGAATCGCTGTGGATGATTTTAACGTCCATTCAAAACGCGAATGCTTTTCAATCGCTCCAGCACTCTTCTCAGCCCATTTCACAAGATAATTATCTCTGTTGCAATTAGAGGTCCACACCGTGTTGAGGCTTTCTCCTAAAATGAGTATTACCCGTAGCCGAAATGATAAATACGGTAGTCAAATTAAAAAAAACGGTAGACGCGCAATTTGGTTACGTCGTTTACGGCCACAATTTACTATACAATTAACTATTAATACAATTACAATTACAATTAAGACAATTAACTAGCTGCTTCAACTCAGGACACCTGCTGCAACGTGCTGACGTGCCGCTGCCCACGTTGACAAGCGTCCCAGAGACAACTCGCCTGTTGAGCTTTGAATTCCTCGAGTCGTGAGTGAGCGTCAAGCGCGTTACTGTCGAAGACTAGCGCATTGCGCACGTATCGTGGCGTTTTCGGGCCCGTAGGAGTGTCGGGCTTCGGCTGTTCCAGACACCAAGAAGTACATTCCGACATGTTGCAGAATGGACACGCGTTTACGTGCTTGTCCGTTACTTGCTTTACTGTACTTGCTTGTCAACTTACAACTAACTTAACCTACCAACTGCTGTGTGCTGAGACAGGGTCGGAGCCGTCTGGGCAGCAGGTTGATCTCCTCTGGGAGCTGTACGTCCTGGGCGTCCCTTGAGCTGCCGGCCAGCGGAACCAACCCGGCGGCAGTGACAATTCCGGCTAGTTAGGGGAGCCAGTCCCCGAGGATCGGGCTGGCTGGGTCTCATCTCTCACTAGCAGCTGTCGGTTGTGACCAGAGAGAGGCCCCCGCGATCTTAAAAGCGGCCCACACAAAAACAAACTTGCCCGAGCGACAATTCAAATTGTACTGCCCTCGATCGAGTCGTGACCCCAATAGTGCCCCGGCTGGGACGGCTGAACTATAGTGTGCGGGCAGTATTGGAGGATGTACGGTAAATAAATTATTCCTTGCCGTTTTACTGAATTTTTTAATAAAACGTCACTTTGTAAGTAACATTATAGGGCGCCTAGACAGCGCCGTACACACTAGACCACTCAGCGATTATTTATGGATGCTTCTCTGCTAATGTCACTGCATTGGATTGTCTACTGAACGACGTCAGTTGTTGGGGGAAGGGGGGGGGGAGGGTTGCTGTAGCCGTATTCGTTTTTCCTCGGCAGCCGGCGTGGTCAAAAAGGCGGCTAGCGAGGAGGCGTCGTCGTCGCTATCCGACTGCTCTTCTTGCGCAGTCAACTGGCGAGTGACAGCTGCGCATTCTACCAGCGTGTTGTGTTGGTTTCCGTCGAGAGAGAAGCGAGGCGTGGTTTTGGCAGCAGTCGTGAGCGGCGCCGCTGGCGCTGCTTGGTCGCCGTCGGCGGCGTCATGGAGCTGCTGGGCAGGTCGCTTCTCGTTTACCCGCTGGCCTTGTTTCAAGCGCGACTCGCCGTTGTCGATTCCGAGTCTACGTGTCAGCGCGGTACGCGGCACACCAGGCAGTCACCACCAGGAACACCGTTCACATCGTTTTGGCCCAGTTCAGCAAACCAGATGTGCTACATGTGCGACACGGACAAGGGTCAGCGATGCAACGAGACCTTCAATGACGCCGGCTCAGTCACGGAAGTCAGCTACTGCAAATTGGGCTGTTGCGTCAAGCTGACGGTGTCCGCCGACGAAAGCCCAAGTTCGTGCGTGGCCGCTGCGCTTGCATCGAGCTCAGCTCAGGCGTGTGTGTCGCAAAGCGCGGTCGCCTAGACGGCCGTGGGCGAGTGCTTCGCTCGTGTACGACGTCAAGGGAGTTCTACTCGCCGGCGGAGGGCCAACTGGCGCTGCACGTGGACCACCAGCTCCAGTCGACAGTCTGCATGGCCCACCACAAGGGCTGGAACGGCGGAGTGCTCTGCCTCTGCGAAGGACACCTCTGCAACGCCGCCTCGCCGCGACGCCCACCAACAGCGGCCGTCCTCGTGGTCCACTGCCTCCTACTCGGCATCGCCTGCGCCCGAACGTCGCTCCTTTCACGCGACACATACATTGCATAGCAGCCCATCACAACAGCAGAGGCCGCCACGACCCGTGCAGAGGACAAAGCTTCACTACGCGTCGTTCGTGTCTTGTCGGCATACAAGAGCGGTGGGCGACTATCACAGACGCAGGAAAGCTATCTCCTTAGGACTCCTGTATCTTCTCCTCCAACGCCTTGACGACTCGACGTCTTGCCTGCACTTTTTCGTCATCCTCCTCGGGCGGCGCATGTTCCGGTGTAAGATCAGCTGGTGGCAGCGGCGAGGTGGCGTCGACCGCGGTCGACGCGACTTGTTGACGAATGACGAATCGACTGTGTGGTTTCACCGGTTCATTGTTCTCCTCCTCCTCCTCTTCATCTTCGCTCTCGACGCTTTCCCCGCCGTCGCCGACATCGCTCGGGAGGCGGTCTTGCGCGGCGCTGACGACTGGCTCCGCTCCAGTTTCTTGCGACTCCACGGATTGGAACTGCGCTGAGGACTCTGTGACGACGCTCTGGACCGGCGCTGGCTCGCGTTGGGGCTCGGTTGTCGGCGACGTGTCGGAGAGGCGCTCCGCTGTCGGCTGCGACTCTTTTGTCGAAGGTGGCCGGCGCCCCGAGTAGGTCCTCATGAGAAAAACGAGAAAGCCAAGCAGCAGAAGACAGAGCACGACAATCAGTTGGTAGAAGTAGTGCAGGAAGCGATGAAACACATCGCTAGCATCCATCGTGAACGCCGTGAGTGATTTCTAAAATGGGTCCGTATGGACTTCGCCAAATTTAGCGGCTGCGAGGCTGCTGAGAAGCTAGGCGACGGCTCAGAGGAAGTGTGAATGAGGCGACGGCAGGCGCGCCGCGAAACAACAGCTGCGCACATATCCGTTCGGTCCGAGCAGTAGCAAAGGGCCGCCTATGAGCGATGATCTTCGACCGCAAGACTGGGTGATGCCACAACGAGCTTTCGCGTCGCGGCGTCGTCATGTTCAGAAACCGTAGTACAAAAACTTGACGCCAACGTTAGGTCAAAAACGACAAACCCGAGTGTCGAATAGCTAGTTCAGCGCACGTTATCCATACCTCCTTGACGGTGCTACGGACTTGAGCGTCCGCCGCTACGCTACGTTTTCAAACTCGCCGCTACGAATTGCGCGCGCCAAAAAGCCCAAAACTCGGGCGGGTTCGCGAATACCCCCCGTTCGAGAACGACGCTGGCAATTTTTCGCGATTCGCGGCGCTTCTATGGATGTAACAACTCACAGTGCCTGCAATGTACGCCGCACCCAGTATTATACCAAGCGACCGTTACAGTAAAAAACGATGAGCCATTGTGACGCTACCCACCATTATCTGTCCGACCGCATTGACGCTATTTGCATCAGACAGACAGCACAATTAGCTTCATGCTAATGCGAGCACAGACAGACGCACTAGCCTAGCACGCAGGGGCGGCGCATTCAGGCGTACGCATAGCCAGACACCATCACCTCCCTCCACCACCACCACCACCATCATTATAAGCACGACTGAACTAGTATAACCACTCAACGACAGCACGTCTGAACCAGCAAGTCTCAATCACAATGCACGTATTTCAACGACTGCGCAACGAGGCACTGAAGCAGTGTAAGTGACGAGTTATGAGTAGGACAAGCGTCTACGCCGCGTACCTGTACTCTATCATCGACTGCCGCCGGCTGGTGTCAATTTGAAGTGAATGGGGGAGGCGAGCGACACAACACTGCGTATACATGTACCTCGGGACATTATGGCAGTAAAAGCATCGGCTTGGTGTGCGATGCGCGGGGATAATACGGCGGTGCGCGAGCGAGCACCCTGAGTCAAGCGGACTGTGGAGGCGTCAGCCGGGACCGGGGGGGGGGAAATAGAGGTGCACTTCAGTCAGGCGTCGCTTCTCTTGACGAAGCGGGCGCGGCCGGCCGTCGCGGGCGACCCGCTCGTCGCCTTCGACTCGTCGCCGGCGGCACGCGCCGACTCGGCATTCGCCAGCTGCCTCCGTTGGCGCAAGGAGTCGACGCGCTCCTGTCAACGGACGGACGGAGGACGAGTGGTTCTGGACGTGCGGGCGGGCGTGAAAGGAGGGAGGGAGGGAGACGGGAGGTCGCGTGCCTGCTCTCGACTGAGCTGGCTCATGGCGAGCCGAAGCTCGAGGGTGGCGTCGGCGTCCTGGCGATGCTGCTGTAGGCGGCGGGCGGCGACGATGCGGCTGACGGCGCCGCATTGCTTGCCGCCGAATAGGCGCGAGGGCCGCAGACTGCGGCGGGCGAAGGCGGCGCGCTGGAAGGCCGACCGACTGCCGGCCCCGCTGGTCGCCGTCGACGACAGCGTCGGCACGGAAGCGCACAGCGGCCCCGGCGCGCCCAGCGCCACCGCCGAATCCGACTCGCTTCGGTTTAGCCGACTCGAATCGCTGGCGTCGAACAATCTGAAACAGCCGAGTTCAGTTCTGCCGCACGGAAGCCGAACCAGCGAAACTCGACCGTTGTCGCTCCCTAGCAACGGAGTCGCGCAGACGTGCGGTCGACGGCGTACGCCGACACGTCGTCGTGTCCAACGAGACGCTTTCTCCAGTCGACGCCAACAAATTCACCCAACGATTTCGGCGCGTAACACCTTCCATTTCCGCCAAATCGAGCTGGGCGCGTCCAACCTCGCATAGGACATCGGAGCCGACGATCGGTTTCTCGTAGACAAGTCTAGAGGCGGGGTCAGCGCTCGGAAGAGAAGAGCAACGACTCACATACTCCACCAACATTTGCAAGACTTTGCTGAAGACGACGGAGTGCGCGATCGAGAACTCGAGGCGTTGCATGAAGACGGGGAATCCGGCGTCAAAGCACGCCTCAGCAGCGTGGACGGCACCGGGCGCAGCGGCATTGTCGAGGGCAGGCAGAAGCTCGAGAGCGACCACGACCGCTCGCGCGCTCGACGAGACGAGAGTCGTCAGGTGGCGAGCGCGATGCACCAACACGCTCAGCAGTCCGCCTGCAACGAGTGGACAGCTCCCAATGGGGTTTACCCAGAAGGGGGGGGGGGAAGGCGCTGCTAACGGTGCTGCTCGTGCTCCACTTCGACGTGAAGCTGCGGGGCGGCGGCGACGCCATGCAGCGCCTCGTCCTCAGCCGAGAGCTGCTGCTCGAAGACGCCGCTGTCGCCGGCGAGGCTCTCGCGACTCGAATCAGCCACCACCAGCGGCCGTCGGCAGCGCTGCCCCTCCCTCTCCGGCTCCTCCTCCTCCTCCTCCTCCTCTAGCTGCTGCTGCTGCTGCTGCTGTTGGGCGGGAGCGCAGACGACCTCGCGCACGGTGGCCAACTCGACGACGCTCGACGCGGCCGACACGGACGGGAAGTCGCCGTCGTCGAGACTCGACGAGGTCGACGGCAGCTGCGCCGAGTCGCAGAGTTTGCGCAGTCGACGACGCAACTCCACGCGCTCCTCCAGCGCGTCCACCAGCGAGCCGAACACCACCTGGTACTTGTCGTGCACGGCCAGCCTGCAACGTCGGCACTCGCTCTCGCGAATAGTGGCTCACCAATCAGCCGACTGCCTGCCACACAACCTGTCGCTCAACTCGGCGCTGCTCTGCAAGTGCAGTTGCTGAGTGACGTCGGCCTCCAGCGCCGCGATGTTCTCGCGAACGCGCGAGCACTGCTGCTCCGTCTGGCCCGAGAGATCGAGGCCGCACAGCTCGCGGAGTAGCTTCAGCTTTTCCGACAGTGTCTCAATGCTGAACGACGCGCGGTTAGGGCTGCTAAAGCGTCGATTGGGCCGTTTGTCGCACCTCTTGTGGGCCACGAGGGAAGCGGCAGGAAAGAGTTGACAGTGGAGAAAGCCCAGTTGCTCGCGGAGCGCGCAGCAGCGGCTGTCGACTTCGTTGAGCTTGAGGCGTACGGCGGCGACGTCGGCGATTGTCGCGGCCGCACTCGAGACGGTCGAAGGCCTCAGAGTCGCGTCCTCGTCGGAGGCCGCCGCGTGTGCCAGGTCGCAGCCGGCGGCGGCGTGGAGGCGCGTCAGGGAGCGCTGGAGGGCGCGCGACTCGCGTCGCGTTGCCGAGAGCGCGCACTGGACCGCTTCCAGCTCGCGGTCCAGGTCCCACGTCGACGAGCTCGTCGCCGCACCGCCCGCGTCGCCGATTCTGTGAGGCCGTCCACTGACTCTCTCACACCCAACGACGTTGTCGCGTGTGTCGGTGCGACGGACATGGCCAAGGGACGCTTCCTGTTCGATGCCTCGTCTTCGCGCAGTAGACGCAGTCGCTCGCGACTCCGCTCGATCGCGTCGCGCAGCAGCTGCGAGTCGAACTGCCGCTCCGTCGACAGTGAACTTGCGCTCAGCATGTGCTCCTCTGGCTGCATCATCGCTCCACTGACCCGAGAACAATTGCCCAGAGAAGGCGACGCGTCCTTGCCGCCGGCGAGCGAGGAAGCCGAGCCAGCAGAAAGAAGCTGCCGTCCATGTAGCCGATCCACCATGTCATCCGCCTGAACAAAGGCTGACGTGAGTACGACCCGAAAGAAGACGTGCGCAATTAGCGCAGAGCAAACGACGTCGTCTCCACGGTGGGGTGGATCGGCTTTGAGGTTGACGGCGGACATGTAGTGACGAATCATATCGGCCTTTCGAGCTTCGGCATCCGTCTCCGGGGCGCGTGTGGCAGCGGCGACGTCGGCGCTCGCCTCCCGCCTGTCGAGCATCAGCAAGCTAAGCGGCAGCGCCGAAACGGGAAAGACAGGCTCCCCCTACCGTGGCTCTCGCACGACGTGCAGCCCTTCACTGACGTCAAGATCTTTGCTCATTTCGATTCTACGCACACACTACGAAACGCTCAGCAAAGAGCGACTCCACAGCAGTCGCCCACTAGATGTGCTACTATACATCCGAGCCACCCAAGCCGAGACCTAGGGCGATTCTCGTACGTTCACCCACCGACTATTGTACCGCAAACTTTATTTTCGACATTCCTTTCTAAAAGGAGTTACTCTGCCAGTACTGTACGCAACTTGTTTGAACGAGACGATTCGAGCATAAACTGTACAAATTGTACAACGTAGGCAAACCTACACGGCAAACCTCTGGAGCAAAAAGTGGAGGGGGGGGGGGGTAAAAAGACGGTGAAAATCCCTTGGGAAAATTCTGTGGGGGGGGGGGGGGGTGGTTTGGTGTTGAAAAATAGTGGGGAGGGTACATCCCCCCCCCCCCCCCCCCCCCCACTTACATACAGGTATGTAGGTCACCAATGGTCGCCTAATGGCTAGCCATCCTTGAAAAAGTCGGCCGCTCGCTCGGCTCAGTTGCCCAACGCAAACTCCGTCACGTGTTCTGGGTGTTCGAATGAATGTCGAATGTGACGACGACACAGAGTAACGACATGCTCGCCTCGTAGTGATTCTCACTGTACAATTGTGATGTCCACTTTCATTTGGGACGCTGACGACTTGCATTGAAGCTTGCTGATGCAAAGCAGCTAATGTAACAGATGACGTTTGAGACAAAGATCCCATGCGTTGAGAATGGAACACTGACTCAACATCCGCAAATCGGAGGCGACTCAACAATGCGCGCGGGCGGTGGCGGACGCACGTGCGCGCGCGCGTCCAGTTGCGCAGGCGCGAGCGCGCTCGCTGGCCCGCGGCAACTCTGCTCTCGCTCGTCCACTTCTTTGTACTTTGGCCGTTCCGGCCCAGCGGGCAGAGCTCCGGCCGCCGGCGGCGAACGAGCCGACGTCAAATACGGCCGACTGCGCCCGCCTCGCCGCATACGTTCGTAGTCGTTCGCTCAGTTTCTCTCGTCCACAGCCAGAGCCAAGCAAACCATGAGCTTGGAAGGAGGGCGCGTGAGCGCCTACGCGGCGATCCTGGTGTCTATGGCGTCGATGCTGATGTGCTTCGCCTTCCTGCCGATGCTCTCGCGCAAGGTGCACAGCATCCGCGACGAGTTGGCCCTCGACGCGGACGAATTCAAGCTGAGCAGCGACAGCGTCTGGCGGCAGCTCATGGACGACCGTAGCGGCTCGGGTGTCGGCCGAGTCACGCTGCGCGCCAAGCGGCAGGACAGCGGCGTTTGCAGTCAGTGACGCTCAATTATTACTTCCGCAGCGGTGTTGCTCAGCGAAGCGCGCACGTTTCTTCAGAGTGCAGCAAGGAGCAGGTCTGTCCACCAGGAGAAGCGGGCCCAGCCGGTGCCCCCGGGCCGGACGGCGAGGACGGGCTGCAGGGGGCGGTAGGGGAGCCGGGTTTGCCCGGCACCGTCGAAGGCTTCTCGTGGCCGCCGTTCCGAAGCGATTGCCGCGTCTGCCCTCCGGGCCGAAAGGGCGACCGCGGAGGCATCGGACCCTTGGGCCCACCGGTATGGCGATGCGCAGGAACGATGAAGCAGATCCACAGCGCGACTAGTCGTCTTGCAGGGCAAGAAGGGTGTGAGTGGCGGCGCCGGCATTCCCGGGCAGCCCGGAGCTCGGGGCAGGGACGGCAACATCGGTTACCCTGGCGAGCCAGGAAAGCCGGGCACGGTACGTCCGCAGCGGTCGTGCGTGCATTGCAAGGAAGTGGCATGCCACTACTGCCTGGCTTGTAGCCGGGCGGGCAGGGCCCACCGGGCCGAGACGGCTTCAAGGGCGGCAAGGGCGAGCGCGGACCCAAGGGCAAGATCGGCAGCCGCGGCAGCAAGGGCCGACTGGGCAACCCCGGCTACGACGGCAGGCGCGGCGGGCCCGGCGACGTGGGCGCCGACGGAGAGCCAGGCATCAGCGGACCGGCGGGCGTGCCCGGCGTCACCGGACGACGGGGCCCACGGGTTGGTCGTCGGCAGCGCCTAAGCCAGCGAGACACTCCGTCCACAGCGCAGCGGAATCTCCACGTCCGTTTAGGGAGCACCGGGAGAGGACGGCGGCTACTGCCCCTGCCCCAGCCGCACGAGGCAAGTCCGCTTCCCCTGAAGTCTCGCTCGGCGCCGCCCCACCGCCACAGACGCTGTCAACGGCGACTCTCTCGATCCCTCCTCACGCAACGTGCAATACTCTGGGCGATTCCAAGTGCGCGCACTGTGCTGCTTCTCATCAGTATTGATCGTAGTGGAGCAATCGATAAATGGGCACTCTGCCGGCGGCATTGGCGACGGCCAAGAAGGCACCGTTGGGCGAGAAGTGGGCGTCGCGCACGAGGCCCAGCTTGCCGACGCCGCCGACGGAGGCGTCGAGGCGGCCGCCGGGCGCGGGGAAGTTGTGGAAGACGGTCGAGGACTCGCGATGCGCCAGCCGCAGCGCGCCGGACCGAGCGCCGCTGCCAAGCAGCAGCATGTCCGCCTTGAAGAAGCGGACGCAGTCGATGGTCGTCGTCAGCTGCTCGAAGGTGCGGCAGAGACGCGCAACGGGCCGGCCGCCACTGCTGCCGCTGGCGAGCACCTCGCGAGGGTAGGCGTTCACGACGCCGCTGTCAGACCTAGAGCAGACGAGGCGAGGCGACGCCACGTCGCGACGTTGCGTCTATGGAAATGGGACGCACCCGCACGCGATGGAGCCGTCCGTGGGACTGACGTCGATGGCGGTGCCGCGAATGCAGCCGTCGTCTTGGAAACTGGCCCAGAGTCGACGCTCAGCCACTCTCCAGGCGTCGACGCGACCCATGTCTGCACGAGAGCGTCACTCCTGCGAGCGGGCGGTTGGGCAGCGCAACGGAGTGTACCTCCGTGCGTCAGCAGCAGCGTGGGGTCCTGCGGGTCGAAGGTCAGGCACGAGACGTTGCCCGAACTCCGCAGCGTGTCCAGCCACTCGAACGACTGCAAGCTCCCACCCTCCGCGGTTAACGAATGCCCCACTCTCTTACAGCGCAACAAAGCAGCTAGACACCTACTCTAGCCGAGAGCAAGTATATCTTGCCACCTTTGCCAACGCTGGCGAGAAACTGGCCATCAGAGGAGAGGGCGAATTGAGTCAGCGCCGTCTTTTCGGTTCCTCAAAGTTGGTCGTCGAGGTGCCGGGGCCGTCGAGAGATGGGGCGAGCGCGCAGCGATCCAACCTCTGAGGTGCGTGGCGATGGGCTGGACGGCGGCGGACTCCAGGTCGTATTCGTAGCCGAAGCGCTGCAGTCGACTGCCCAGCAGCACGCGGCGTCCGTCCGCCGAGAAGTGGGCGGCGTCGACGGGGAAGCGGTCCAAGGCGACGCTCTGCAGCAGCGACGAGCAGCCCCAACCGCTCCACTCCCCCTCCTCTTCCTCCTCCGCCCCCTCCTCCACTCCCTTCCGGCCCGCAGCAGCCTCAGCCGGCTGCTCGGCCTTCAAGGCGACCTGTGTGCACGCACGAATTAGCGCAGGTGTCGTGGGGCAGCGAAGCAACAACGCCCAACTGGAGCAATTGGAGCGCACCTTGTGAATCGCCAACTGCTGAGAGTCGCCTCCCACGAGGAGCAGGGGCAGACTTCTGTGAAACTCCACGCAGTTCATGGGCTTCTACAGCGATCCGCGGTTCCCCAGTATCCACGTTTGCGGGCGCTAGCGAACACGCACCTGTTTGCGATGACCGAAAGTGACATCTCTGAGCTGCTTGTACGCGAGACGTCCAAGCGGTAGTTTGGTAGGTTTGGCCAAGTAGGAGCCGGTGGAGCGTGACAGCTGCTCGAACGTGTCCTCGTCGTCGTCGTCGTCGTCGTCACTGGCCGCCGGCCGTCGCGCTCTCTTGCGGTCCGCCCAAGAGGGCCGACCGCCGTGCGCCTTCTCGTAGCGCTCCTCCAATCTAAATCTCTAGTAGAGACAGCCCCTGACGAGCACGCACGCACACTCGTCCAAGGCAGGCATTCGCATAGGGAGGGAGGGAGGGAGGGAGGGAGGGAGGGAGGGAGGGGAGGGAGGGGAGGGAGGGAGGGGAGGGGAGGGGAGGGAGGGAGGGAGGGAGGGGGGGAGGGGGGGGGGGGGGGGGGGAGGGAGGGAGGTGGGGGGTGGGGGTGGGGGGGGGGGGAGGGGGGGGGGGGGGGGGGGGGGGGGGGAGGGAGACGGAGCAGGCAGCTGACCGACCTGCGTTGATAGTCGGCGACGGGCACAAGGCCGTGCGTGTCGGCCTGCTTCGAGAGAAAGGCCAGCCTCTTGCTGCGCGCGTGCTCGGGAAGCGGCACGGAGGAGGAGGAGGCCGTCGCCTCCGACCGATCGGTCCACGCGGCAGGCCTGGACGAGACCTCGAGGGGCGCGTCCGAGTCCGAGTCCGAGTCGCGCTCGGCCGGCCGCCGAGGCAACCGCTTGACGGCGCCCACAGGGCCCAGCAGCCGCGCGCCGAGTTGATTCTCGCGCTCCAGCTCCACTGCGTCCAGCTCGCAGCCCTTCTCCTCACCTTCGACCACACTAGCCATTCTTTTCCTCAACTGCTCAACGCAGCTTTGGAAGATCCTTTCGCGACGCCGCCTGAAACGGACGAAGGGAAAAGGTCAGCGACGACTAGGCAAGGCCTCTGAGCGTTAAGCAAGACGTGAGCCCAGCCCAACCTTAAGCAAGGAAAGAGCCTTGTTAGCCTCTGCCGAGCCTAAACAAGAACCTTAACGTAAGCAAAGCCGGCGTTCTTCGGCGTGGCATTCCTACTACGGTTTTGGGAAAAGCAAGTTCATTGTGCCATTGTGCCATTGTGCCATTGTGCCGAGAGAAACACACCATAATATTTTAAATGCGTCGACGCTCAGTGCTCAACTGTTAAATACTAAAACAACGCGTCATACGCCACATTTCTTTTTACAACACTTTGATTTTATGTAATCTTCTAATAAATTCTATCTATTTCTATATTTTTTTAATTCATATTTGGTTGTACAGGGTGGGCCATTTAGCTATCGTCGGTTTCATTTCGTTGTTAATGCACCCCTTTGCAATGTTAAAAGCAATGCTTTGCAAACGAATATGTTACACCTATGAGTGTGGAGACGTGCCAAATGGCCTTGTTTCGACCGAGTCTCCACTTAGGCTTCAAAACTTTTAATTACCTCAATTACCCAAACTTTCAATTACCCCCCTAATCTCTTCAAAAAATGGCGATTTACCCTCAAGCCTAATTCCGTTTATAAGCATAAAATAAATAAAATTTATATACACTGCAAGAATATATGCGATGGGCTCCTGCTGTCAGGAAGCGGTAGAAGCGTTGGCCCTGGCCCCACTTTCCATAGGAGTCGACATATAGGTCCAGCGGATTTGCCAGGGCTTGGCAGTCGACGAGAAAGGAGCACTCGTTCAAACCCGCAGGCAAGCTGAGCGGCACCTTGCGAGCCGACGCCAACTCGCTGAGTTTTCCGCTGCCCCCCCTGCCACCCCGCCTCGTCTACCGAATCCACAAAGTGCGGCTTCAGCAAGTCCTCCGAGCTGATGTTGTTGTTTGCTTTGTCGTCGCTCATTTTCTAGCACATGCGGCTTCAGCAAGCCCTCCGAGCTGATGTTGTTGTTTGCTTTGTCGTCGCTCATTTTCTAGCACACTTTCTCTACATACAACTGCAAAAAGAAAGATCCGTTGTGGGCAATTACCAAAAAACGCAACAGCCGCAACAGACCCTAAGCCTAAGCCTAAGCGAAGCCTAAGCAAAAGCCTAAGCCTAAGCAAAAGCCTAAGCCTAAGCCTAAGCAAAAGCCAAAGTCTAAGCCTAATCCTAAGCCGTTGCATCTGTTGCGTCTGTTGCGTCTTTTGGAAATAGCCCAACTGCGAGCATGTGGTGCATTGTTTTAATATTTAACAGTTGAGCACTGAGCGTCGACGCATTTAAAATATTATGGTGTGTTTCTCTCGGCACAATGGCACAATGGCACAATGAACTTGCTTTTCCCACGGTTTTCGACATGCATTGGCCGAAAGAAACGCAGAGACAATGGAAGCAGTACACCGTAACCCAACAAGCAACGGTATCGAGCAGTAAGCACTTGATGGTGGGCAACTTGACCACACGGATGTTTCGTCCTACTTTAGCCAATTTCCACTCTATCTGCACTATGGATACCGAGAAAAGTACACAATGCAAGTACAGTGCGCCTATTCTTGGTAGTTTAAAAGATGAAACGTGAAACTTGCAGTGCACTTGAATGAGTAGAGTATAAATTTCGTATATATGGAATAAGTTAAATTACGTAAACAAAGGAACAGTTAAATTGGTTCTCAATTCTTGTAAGCAATGGAAGCGTGGCCAAGTGAATCGGACGTGGAAACGGCGGTGGACGGAGCGGTGGCGCAGGGGCGGCAAGAGCGCCAGCAAGGCATCGAAGATCGGTTCCGTCTCGACTGGGATGCCGTGCAGCCGTGCGGTACGCGCTCCCTCCAGCCTCCAGGCGCTGGAGAGACCTAGTGGGGTGGAAACGTTCGTGTCCTTCAGGCATCTGGCAGTGCCAGCTCGAGGCGAGCGCGCCGACGGAGGGCGAGCGAGCGACGTCCGCCGACTGCCGCATCTGCCTGCAGTCGGTGCCCTCGACGGCGATGATGGGCTGCGTGGAGTGCGGCCAGGAGGTGTGCGCGCTCTGCCTCCTCCGCCTCCTCGACGTCTACGAGCGCAACGTCCAGTCGTCGAACGGAGCCTGCTGCTGCTACTGCAGACGACGCATGAGCCCCTCGGCCGTCGACTATCTGCGCCTACTCGCCGCGACGCACGCAGCCCACTTGGGCAACGGCCAGCCGCAGCCGAGCCCCTACGCGCAGATGGCGAGCGTCACTCTGACTACGGCGGTGTCGGCCACAGCCACGGCCAGCTCGGCAGTCGGCAGCCCTCTACAAGCGTCCGACTCGGCCGTGTTCGTGCAGCCAATCGGACCCGAGCCAATGGAGGCTCGCTGGGCCGCGTTGGAAGACGCCGGCCACACGCCGTATCCAGCGAGCGCCTCCAGCAGTCGCTACCTGCAGCTCATGTCAGAATCGTCGGACGAGTCCTCCTTCTTCACGATAGACGGAGAGGAAGACTAATAATGGTGATCTAGCCGGACATGACGATCTGCGCGAGCCTGTGGTCGCTGGCGGTCACAAAAGACATCACATCCGTTCTTGGTCGACTGAGTGTTGTCGTCGAGCGCAGGCGCAGTGTCCCTTGACTCAGTAGGACCTGGCGACGTGCTTGGGCACGAAGGTGAAGTCTCTGGGCGGAGGTCCGAGTAGACGCGATGCGAGCTCGAGCCAGTCGGCCGCGCTCCTGCCGGCCATGAGCGTCTCCAGGTCGTCGCGTCCGCAGAAGCGCGGCGGCATGAGGTTGAGGCGCTGCGGGAGGCGCTCTAGTAGGCCGGCGGGCACGTAGCGGTGGAGAAAGGAGAGCCACTCGAGCAGGAACCGTCGCGTCCTCTCCACGCCCGTCTCGTCCGAGCCCCAGTGCTCAAGGCCGTAGCGCACGAAGCGGCGCAGCAGCTCGAAGCGCTCCGAGCTCGAGATGTCCCACGTCCGTCGCTCGGCGATCTCCGTGAAGAGCCACGGCTTCAGCAGCGCTCCCCGGCCCACCATCACGCCCGCCACCCCTCCTCCTCCTCCCCCTCCCTCTTCTGCCGGCGGAGCGCCGGCCTCGAGTCGGTCGTAGTACTGGTCGAACGACAGCACGTCCCCGCCGCCCACGAACGGCAGGCCGACCTCCGCTGCCCTCTTGGCGCACGTCGACACGTAGTCCCAGTCCGCCAACTTCGTGTACCGCTGCTCTCTGCGACACAGCCGCACCGCGTCAAGCGTACACGAGAACAGTAGCTCCTTGACGGTGCTACTAAATTGCGTAGCGCGCACGCTCAAAACGTAGCGTAGCGTCTTCAGGCGGGTTCTAGAACGCCACGTTAATTTCGGACTGCGCCGAATTCTGAAAACCAGGCGGATTCTACTACAGGAGGGTATTCGCAAACACCGCTGACAATGCTCCAGCCGCGTTCGCGTAAACCCCATGTAAACGAACAGAAGGCACACTCATGCGTTTTGTTCTTGCAGAAAAGCGACAAAGACACAGACCGATCTATGGCGTCGATTCCCATGCCCGCCCGAGCGTCGCGTGGTGTCATACGTCCCCGCCCAGCGTCTAGTGGTTCGTCTGCTGTGATTTGTGTCAGGACCGTTATCAGTATCGCGTTGAAGAAGTGTTTCTCGTCTCCCCATACATTCGAGAAGTATTCCCGACTAAGTTGATCGCTAGCGGTGCCAGGGTTGGCGTGGCCGTCCTCCCTGTGTGTTGCTGCTGTTGTCCTCCCTTTGTGATGCCGCCGACACAGGTAATTGGCCACACTTGGGGGTCGTCGTCGTCTGCCACGTCTCGCCGTCCTTCGTCGTCGCCGTCGAAGCCGCCGCCGCGCATTCCACCGGCTCAACTCGCATAGCCGTCTTGCTCGCACGCGCGCGCGCGCGCGCACGCACGCACGCGCGCACTGCAAGCACTGCAAGCAATAATTTAAATAAATTAAATATCTCTCAGCACTTTTTTAAAAATTAAAAATTAACTAAAAATGCTCGAGCCACGTTCGCGAAAACCCCATGTATGGCAAGAGGGGTCGCCTCGAGCTGTTCGTCAGCGGCTGCTCGTCCAAGGGCCGAAGAAGGCGGCGTGGCCGACGGGCCGTTGGGCGACGCGGGCGGCGCGAGGCGAAGGCGGTGGCTGCTTCGTCGTCTCCCTGTCGCAAGGACGCGCACGGGGAGGCGTCGCGTGGTGACATACGTGCCCACCCAGCGTCTAGTGGTTCGTCTGCTGTGATTTGTGTCGGGGCCGTTATCAGTATCGCGTTGAGGAAGTGTTTCTCGTCTCCCCATACATTCGTCTCCCTGTCGTCTCCGCTTCGACCAACGAGGCGACCGAGAGAGTTCGTCTTCTGGCCGAGCACTCAAGCGCCGATCGCACGCGCATGCCGGTCGGCGGCGAAGAGGTGTAGCAGCAGCGCGTGCTGTCCGCCGCTTCCGAAGTGAAGGAAGAGGAGGAAGAGGCGGACAGTGACGTGGACGAGTCGGCCAAGCTAGACTCGACGACGACGTCGACGAAGCAAGCGTCTGCGCTCCGTCTTGGCGCCCGCTCTCAAGCAGACGAACGGAGCGTCGAATGGCGCACAATCTGATCGACAAGAAGTACCGCTGCAGCATCAACGTTCGCATCGCCCAGCTAAAGCTGATGATCCGCCCGACCGCCGCCGCAGCAGCGAGCCAACGCACGCCGCACTGCGAGTGACGATTGGCTCAAAACCCAAAAGAAAACCTCAAAATCGGCAAACATTTTTGGTACTGGTCAGTTTTGTTTACGTGTGTGTGTGTGTGTGTCAGTCCTTCTAAGAAAACCTCTAAGAAACATTGTCAAGCATGTCAACATCTCTTAACACAAAGTACTTGTTCTCAACACACCTTTAATACAGCGTAAACGAACATTCAGAAGCGCCGCGAATCGCGAAAATTTGCCAGCGTCGTTCTCGTACGGGGTGGTATTCGCGAACCCGCCTGAGTTTTGCGCTTTTTGGCGCGCGCAATTCGTAGCAGGCGAGTTTGAAAACGTAGCGTAGCGGCGGACGCTCAAGTCCGTAGCACCGTCAAGGAGGTAGAGAAGGCTGAGTACAAGCCAACTCACTTGCACCTTCCATGCAGCGTCGCGAGACCCACTCCCCAGCCCGCCAGCTTTGGAATCAGATCGTGAGCTACGTTCTTTCCCATTTGCAAGCCTAAGAAGAGGTCAAAACACGGTTTTTCATCCGCTTTCCAACAACGCCTCGTCGTTCATCGTACCGCACCGGTTCGCATCTTGACGGTAAGCGGAATCTCATACGGCTGAAGCCTCTTGTGCATCGACTCCAACACGGCCTGCAGTTTGTTTGGCTTCGACAGCAGCGTGCAGCCCCCACCGCGGTCGCAGACGACGTCGATGGGACAGCCCAAGTTGACGTCGACGAAATCCACCTGTCGGCAAGAAAGAATGCTTAGACCGCGCGGAAATTGAATCATGGGAGGGAACCTGGACGTTCTCGGCGAGCAGCTGGGCCGCCTGTCCCATGGAGTCGGGGTAGCCGCCGCAGAGCTGGACGCCGAAGAGTGCCTCTGAGGGGTGCCTCTTGAGCAGCGCCCACTCGGCCTTCTGGCAGTTGAGCAGCGAGGTCGCGAGCGCCATCTCCGAGCACGTCACCTCGGCGCCCAACTCGACGCAGAGCCGTCGGAAGGGCAGGTTGCCGACCGTCGTCAGAGGCGCCAGGTAGCGCTTGCCCGCCAACGAAGCGGCCGTCACGCGCCCTCGCCCCTGCTGACCCTCCGCCACCGAGCCCAACGGACGCGCCACCTCGAAGCTCGCCCCATCGCCCTCCGCCGCCGCCGCCCCCGCCCCCACCCTCTCCCTGCCTCTTCGCTGCTCGGCGAACTTGTACTGCTTCTTCCGAATCGCCTTCTGCAATCAACGCCTCTTTCTCCACTCGAGCAAGCAAAACAGACGCCAGCAGAGAAGGGAGCAGGCGGACGACGACCTGCACGGGCACGAGACTCGCGTTGAGCTCCGGCCGGTAGTCGGCACGTTCGACGCGCCCGTTCAGTCTGGTCTCGCGGTCGTAGTGACTCGAGGAGAAGCGGCACGTCAGCGAGTAGGGGCAGTGTCCACGCACGTCGAAGATGGGACAAGCACCCTCCAACTCTGGCTTCTTCAGCTCGTCCAGATACCTCAAGGAAACGCAGAGCTCGCGAACGAGCAAGAAGACCTTTGCAGCGACCCACCCACCTATCGATGTCGTGGCAGCGGCGACAGCGCGGCTGGCCGGCACACGCGACGGCGGTGTCGACCAGCGACCGACACAGCGTCGCGCCCTCGTCTCGATCCGTCTCGTATTTGGACTTCTTGCCCTTCGAGTCGGTTGCGCCGCGTGAAGCTGCCGATTCGCGCTTCCGGCTGCCGCTGTCCGCCTGATCAACGACGCGCATCGAACGGTTGTCTACATCTGCCAAAGCGCGTCGACCCACCTGGCAGTCGGCTCCGCTCCCAACCGCCCTCTCGCTCCCACCGTTCACAACTTCGGTAGAGTCGTTGAGCAGGTACTGCGCCTTGATGGCTGCCAAGCCACGACTCTCAAGCTCCGCGATTCGCGCCTCCACTTCGTCCATTTGAAAAGCAGAAGCAACGCTGGGACGCTCTACAACAAGCACTCATTTTCATCATGAAGCTAACCAACCTGTAGAGGGTGTGTCGTAACACGCAACGACGCGCACAACAAAACAGACAAGATCGACGCACATTTATTTTCACAAGCTATCGCACACGGAGGACGTCGTCAATCGAGCAAGGACTCTACGCTATTCTTGAGCAAGACGAGGTTTTCAGGCGCCTCGAAGTCGTGCACGGCATTCTTGACGACCGTCAAGACAACATCTGCGCTCTTGACATTGTCGTAGACGCGTCGAGCCGTCTGAAAGGCGTGACAGGGAGGATAACTGTACTGAACAGGCAGTTGGAGTAAGAGGGTGCGTCAAGACACCTCTGCAGGCGAGAGCGCGTCGGCGTCGCCGTGGAGAATGCGCAGAGGACAGTGGACGGGCCAGTGTCCTGTCGGCCACTGTCGGAACGGATCGCGGCGCCGACTCTCCTCGAGGCCTTGCCGCGACACGGGGTAGGGGAAACCGAGCCAGTCGACGACCACCGTCTCGCCGCGTTCGAACGCCTCCAGCCGCTGTGTGTTCAGTAGGCAGCTGGAAGTGCAGGCTCTCTCTCCGCCACGCAACGTCTTCTCTACCTGAGGCACTGGGGCAAGGAGCGAGGGGAAGCGATCAAAGAAGCCAATGGAAGAGGAAATGAGCACGGCGGCGCGCACGCGCTCCGGCCGCTCGGCGGCCGTCAGGATGGACATCCACGCGCCCATGCTGGTGCCCACTAGGATCTGAACTCCATCTCGAGCGAACAAATTAACCATGCGGGACCAAGAGACAGCAGCTCACGAGTGGTCCGGCCGTGAGCTCGTCGACGACCTGCAGCAAGTCTGCGTACCACCTGTCGAACGAGTAGAACGGCGCGCAGTTCTGGGCCACGGATTCGCGGACGAAACTCTGGTCGAACGCAACTACGGTCAACTGACGCGTCCTTCCCACTTCGAACAGTACATCCGCTCTTGCTGAAGCAGAACTGGGTACGTATAGTCGCGCTCGAGCCATCGCAAATTGGCTGACCGCTTGTCATGCTGGCCATAAACCCGTGAACGTACACCAATGTCGGCGAACCTTTTGTGCCAACGAGTTGACGATATGCCAGCGGCGGCAGCGGCGCTGCGCGTTTCAAAAAGTTGATGGAACTCATGTTTAAAGGGGTAAATCTAACTGTGCGGGGCAATACGGTAATCAGGCTTAGCTTGCCCACCCCAAATCTGCCCCAGTGGCACCAGCTAGCTGGTTGCGTGATTTAATTTCGCCCGTACCGTACGACAGTACGCTCACAAATTCAATCCTTACAATTAAACGAAAACAGTAATAGAAAAATAGAAAACAGAAAAATAAATACATATATTTGCCTTTTTTTTACATGGGCGGAAAACGTGGAAGTGCGTATACGCGGAAAACCACGTAAAATGTAGGCTATGGTATTTTGTTGCAATGAGCAGAGGAAACCCTTGCCAACATCTGCAGTTTCACTTTGTGTGCCTGTGTTATGTCTTTTTTAACCTTTTTGGGGTCTGTGTGTCGGGTGCGTGGCACATATTTGTCATGTGTGAGTCGCATAACTCTAGAGTCAGCGCCAGTGAGTCGAAACAAACTGTCACTGACCCTGCGGAATGGCAGAAAGGGTGGCAAGCTTCGACGCCGAGTCGAGTTCAATCAGAGCCACTTAGGTCTGATGCTCTCTAGTCAGTCAATGAGCGAGAGACCCTGAGTGAAGTCGCCCGGCCAACCGACCTCCGTATTGCACGCTCGACGCCGACCGACCGACCGACCGAACGAACGCGGCCCGCTCCCTTGCTCGGCATCCTCTTCCTCGCTATGGTCGTCGACGGCATAACGACATTACTGCTTTTTACGACGTCATCCCTCCGTGATTACCTGCTCATCATCACTCCACTTGCCGACAGGTGTAGGAGCTCGTTCTTCGGCCGCCCGCCAGGCCACTCCAGTTTAATGACTCTCAGGGGATTATCGCTGCGCCTTCACCGCAACTGGCGACGCTCCCCTTTCCGACCGCGCAGCTCGTCGGAAGCAGCGCACTACCAATAAACACTGCACTGTGAATCAAGTGCCGTCCAAAACGCAAGCTCGACGTGAACTTGGTGGGCGCGAGCGAAAGCGCTGGTACAGATGTCCCTTTCCATAAGTTCTATGAGAGAAAATGAGACTGCGGTGGAGAGCAGCTCGGCGACGGAGAGGTGCGCGCCGTCGGCGGTGGACGCGCGCAGCGTGCGCTTGTGGCTCGTGTGCGTGGTGGGGCCTTTGCTGTCGGTCGTGGGCTGCCTCGAGAACGGGCTGCTCTTCCAAGCGCTCTGGTCGGACCTCGCCAAGCGACGCACCCACTTCCTCTACCTGACAGTGCTGGCCGTCAACGAGGCCTTCCTCTGCTTCTGCTACATGCCCGTCATCAGCATGGAGCTGCTACGGTCCGTCGGTCGCCAACGTTGCCCCGTCGCCAATGCCACGGAAACGAGCGCTTGCAGACGGCACGTCGACTGGCCCTCCTTCCTCTCCGTCTGGTGGTACCTGGTCTGCCCGCTGTTCACCGCCTGCGCCGTCGCCATGACCAACTCCGTCTACCTCATCCTGCTCGCCTCCTTCGAACGCTTCCTCGTCACCTCCAAGGCGACGCTGCTCTCGGCCATTCGGCGGCATCGAGTGCTTCTCATCGCGGCCGCCTTTCTCCTCGCGATACTGACCAAAGGAACACTCATCCTAGAGATCGAAGTGAGTCGTGTGCGAGTTGTCGGTCGCGTCACGTCACGGACGCCGGCGCATCATTGCAGCTGGTGCATAACGAGAACTGCTCTGGCGGCTTGGAGTACGAACCTAGCAGAACCGCACTAGCTAAGAGCAGTCTCTATGGAACGTTCTATCGCTTCTACCTTCGAAACACCATTACGATTTTCATACCGTTTTTCACAATGCTCTATTTGAACACCCGAATAGTGGGCACGCTGCAGCAACAAAGCAGAAAAGCGAAGATGTTTCGATTTGGGTCGACTGAGCACAAAGTTAGAAGAAAGGGAGAGGATGCGGTGACCTTCGACTCGCGTAGCTGTGAACCGCTGTCGTTTCAGCAGAAGGTGCGCGCCGCGACGCGCACGCTGGTGCTGGTCGTGTTCGGCTATTTGGTGACGAACGTGCTGAACGTCGTCATCACGGCCTGGGAGCACGTCGCGCTCGATCAGATCCTCTCGGACGAGTGGTACCCGTTCTATCAGTACTGCACGGACGTGATCAGCCTGAGCACGATGCTCGTCTGCGCGCTCCGGCTGCCCGTCTACTGGGCCTGCAACGAGGAGATCAAGACGGCCGTGCTGCTCTCGCTGCCGCGACCGCTCAAGAGCGCCGTCTCCAAGGTGCGCAAGCAACTGTGCCGTCCTCTTCTCATCCCTTCTTCTCCTGCGCAAAGCCGCGTCCGCTTCAGATGTCACGCAACAGAGGCAGCCTCGGCGTCTACACGCGAATCGAGCGAAGGAAAAGAAAGGAGCTGCACAAGGAGATCGGAACCAATTTCGATCAGTTCGCGCTCGCTCTGGCGGTTGGCACGGTGCCGGTGGCCAGCGCCAAGGCGAAGACGTCGACCCAGAGCTGTCCCACTCGCGTCGCTCTGCTGACGACGACGACGACGACGGGGGCCGCGGTCGCCGCGGACGACATCGATGACGATGATGAGCCGTCGGAGTCACTCCTCCTAGCGACTCTTGTCCAAGGCACATCGTCCGCCACCGAACAGCCAACGTACCGAAGCATCAGTGGTGCCGCCGTTTCCACGTCCACGCGACAGAATTACACCGACGAGACGTGCGCCGTAGCTAGACTACTGTAGCCGAAAAGGTCGTCGTCGAAATTACCTGGTATCTTCTTTCTGCTCGAATTCTGACGATTTCAGTCTTCATTATACCTTGATTAGTGTTAGCAGCCATGTATCCACTTTAAACAGAAACAGACTACATAAAGTGGTTTATTGGGTTTGATGCCGATGCCGATGTGGTGTAGTGGTGCTACGTTGCGCATCTCCGCACATTGTACACGGTTCGAGGGCGAGGCGCTGTGATGCAAACAATAGGATGTGGGAATCTCTCTGACTATCCATGTTGAGATACGCATGCTGCGTTCCTGCTGAGCGTCAGTTCCCATTTCAAACGTTTTTCCAATTTCAACAGGTTTTTACGGGCAGTTCTTCGAACTATTTGAAGCAGTTTTGGTTGTGCATGCAGATGTAGCGCAGACTTAGCATTTCGATCAAATCTAGGGCGGAAGGACGGTGATTGTTGCTAAATTCCACTAAAAGTTCAGAGTCTTGCGTAGTTGACATCAAAGCTACTTCGATGGACTTTCCCAGCCGACTGTACATGTCGCAGACCGGTCACACAGGCTTGTACTCGATCCCCGACGGTGTGGAGTACAGTAGGAAACGCTGTACAACAAACACCGTGTCGAACACCAAGGACAGTCCCGCTAGTCCAAACTTGGTAAAATTGCTGGCAAACGTGTCCCACGCATCTAAAGGCAACGTAGAGTTTAAAAATGCGTGCTGTGGCCACGGCAGGCACCGTTATTGTAGGCGTGGAGTGCCATCTGCGCCAGACTAGCGACACCGCCGACGAAGTCGAGAATCGTGCCGCCGATCGCCCAGCCGCTGGCCGACTTCCGCTTGTAGTGGAGATAGGCCTGCCGGTGGGCGTCGAGCTCGAGAGATTGGACGCGCGACTGGCTCCCAACCTGTGGAATGTACTTGAAGGCGGTGACGGCCAGCTTGACGTAGGAGACGCACTGCAGGAACGCGAGTCGGCCCAGTAGAGCCGACTGCCACAAGGCGCTGACGGCGAAGAGGTAGACTGCAAAAGCTGCCAGCACCATACGGCCGGCGGTCGAGATGCGCTGCTGCCCTCTCTGAACAGCTTTAGGGTGCTTGGTAGGACACAACGCGGGGGTGGGGGGAGGGGGGGGGGGGGGGTGCGGGGGTGAGCGTGGTGCGTGCCTCGTAGAGGAGGGAGGCATTGGACGGCGACGAGGAGGACGCAGAGGAAGCCGTGCGCGGCGAAGAGGACGTCGCTGCCCAGCACCGCCGGCACGCCGCCGTGCGCGCGCGAGTACTCGGCGCCCACGGACGCGCTCGCGTACAGCGCCACCGTGAAGACCACGTAGCACGCGTAGCCGACCACGTTCATGGACACGAAGTCGAAGCTCAGGCCCTCCACGCTGAACGATCCTTCGCATTCTTCGGCTTCACCATCTATGCGCTCAAAACTCGTTCGGGCGACGACGCCACCTCAAACTGGCGTAGTTCAAGTAGATCTGCGGATACGAGGAGATGGCCCAGGCGGCGACGTACGTCACCCCCATGAGAAAGATCAGCTGCTCGACCAGCTCGCTCCGAAAAAGTCGAACGAGCACGCGTGAGCTCTCTCTGTTACTGAACAACCACATCCCCAGCGACTCTGAGACCACGCGCACAGTGCACTCTTCGCTCCGTCCGTGCGCGAACCGTAGAATGGGCGCGCACTCGTCTGGAGCGTTGTCGCTCGTCGAGAGGCAGTAGACGGGTTGGACGTCGGCCTGGCAGGGCCTCTGCCGGACGCCTGTCAGCCGGACCGAAGTCCACTGCGTCTCTCCCGTCAAGAGGACCACGTATGCGGGCGCGAGGCTGACGCATGTCGCCTTCTGGAAAGCCGGCGACGCGGAGAAGGCGGAGAGAGTGACGTTCAAGGCGTACGGCAGCCTCCTTCTGAATGGGAATCGCGCGGCGTCGTCTCGTCGACACGCGAGCAACGCGTACAAGAAGCCTGTACGGCGCTGAATAGTGCAACAGATAGGATCCGTTTACGAGAACCGCGACACGTGTCTGGGTCGGCAGCAGGCTGTTCTCTGACTGCGAAGCTGCGGAGCCGTTCGTGAGCGGCGAGACCCAGTCAAAAGGCAGGAACCAGAATAGAGCCACTGCACCGCCAACAAGCCATAGAATGAAGAGAAACCACTTGCGGCCGCAAGCCACCAACATCAATTGGTCGCTATTCAGCTACTACTACGCTGGAACGTCCCTTATTAATCTAAACTGGTTGTCGGTTGCCGGTAGAGCGAGCGGAACATAGTAAGCACACTGCGTACGACTGCACGTAGGCAGCACAGCTGCCACGCGTCGGCACATTAGGTTAAAATGGTACTTACTGTATGACAGGACGTCTGTAATACCGTACCGTCTTGTAAACGGCACGTACAACCCGTAATCAGGGTGTACGCGTCAGCGTACAACCCTAATATGTGAGCACTTGCACGCGCGAGACTTCGGATTTTCGATCGCCTAGTGGGGGGGGGGGGGTGTTGGGCGCACACAGCCCCCCCCATCCCCAATGCAAACGTGGTGGTGTTGGTACCTAGCACACGTCACTCATTAGTTAGTGTCAACAACACGTGATGGAATGCAGAGGAGCTGGGACAAAGCCCCGTATACGAGAGTTATAACTTTTGATTGCCTGAACCGATTTCGGCGCGTTGTGGCTCAAAAGAAGCGCATTCATCGGGGGACCATACGTGCCACAGCGCGTTGCAGTATTACTGCGCGCTATCTTTAAATTCCTACGAAATATTCCAGTTCTGTTTTAGACGGATGTTTAGACAATGTTTTCTTTTGCGTGCGTTGCTTTGCGCATTCTCTAACGGTTTAGCTGAAACGAGAGTCGTGAATGTAGCGTGCGTGCGTGCGTGCGGGTGCATGCGCGGTGGTGCGGCGCGGACATTGCAATACACGTATAGGTGTACAGCCATGTATCAACTTACAGTAATTCAAATTCAAACAATACTGTTTGTTTTGGTTACTGTACGCTAGAATTTCGACGGGAAGTAATTGAATGAGTGCACCGCTTTTAGTGAATCAGTGCACACGAAAACTTGAATTAGTGCACCGAAATTTTGAATCGGTGCACACAATTTATTTAATGAGTGCACCTTGAATCAGTGCACCGCACAATCATTAACTGATGTATCTTCATGATATTGCTATGGTTAGTCATGAGATGTACCCATCCTGTTGTTGGGACGCAATGCGCACACCGCGTCCACCCAGCAGGCGGGCATGGCAGGGGGTGAGCCGCTCCGGTCGGTAGTCTTGTTTACTGGGCGTTCGGTAGTCGTCGTCCGCCTTTCCATGCGCCATGAATTCCTGGGCCTTCCAGCGTACGCTTGAACGGCCCTCTGCGGATGTCCTAGATGTGGTCAAGGCTGAGTTCCAAGTGTCGCGCGGAACGAAGCGCAGGCGGGAGACACTTGGCAGCGTCAAGTTCCTACACTTCTGCTCCCACCGGAAGGCGTACGGCTGCCAGTTTGAGCTCCAGCTGGAGAACGTAGACGGTGCGGTCACTGTCTACACCAAGGGCGACCACCAGCACGATGATTCGGTGGCAAAGTCGGGTCAGCTGTCGCTCGCCGCTCGGCGTTGGCTTGACGCGGTTGGCGCCTTACGCGTCTAATGCGCACATTTCACTTCACTGCAAATACCTTGCAGAAAATTCAAGTCGGCATGAAACCAGCGCAGATCCAGCAATTGATGGCAGTTGAAGGGCGCAAACACTTTCTCGCGTGAATCAGACATTCGAGAATGCAAAGAGAAAGCTCAGCTAATTTATTAGTCAATAACTCTGCGGTGCACTGATTCAAGGTGCACTCATTAAATAAATTGTGTGCACCGATTCAAGATTTCGGTGCACTAATTCAATTTTTCGTGTGCACTGATTCACTAAAAGCGGTGCACTCATTAAATAGTTACCATTTCGACGAATCATGTTCCCACACGGCGCTCTGTGAACAGTTGGCCGTGGCGGCGGCCGCGAGACTGCTTGCGATTTTGAAGTGTCGTCTGCCGAAGATCGGCCGGGGTCAGGCTGGTGGTAAATGGCCATGGAAGAAGGCAACCGATGGGTTGGTGTCAGAGCGTGGCGAGTCTGTTCCGGGCGGCGCCCCTCTAAGTTCACAATGGCACGCAGGCGACGTACATGGCGACGAAAAGGCGCAAGCTGCAAGAGCAGCAGCGCGTCGCCGAGGTGCCAGTCAAGTCGGCCGTGCTAAAGGGCGTCTCCCTCTACGTCAACGGCTACACGGAGCCGCCGGCAGACGAGCTCAAAAGAGTCGTACTGGAGAATGGCGGCAAGTTTTATGACTTTCCGGCCTCGAGCGCCACTCACGTCATCGGGACGAGTCTCGCTCGCTCGAAGCTCGACAAAGACGAACGCGTCGTCAAGCCGCAGTGGATTTTTGACTGGTGAGTGGCGCGGTGCTCAAACTTGGAGGAGAGCTGTGAGAGATGACGGTTGCTAGTTTCTCTAGTCTGGAGCAGAACCGACTTCTTCCAGTGGCCGACTACTTGGTCAGGAAGAAGGAGGGCTCGATGGCGGGCTTGCCGCCGTCCAGGGCGACGGCGAGCGCGTGCTCGGAGCGGAAGCGGCTGGAGGCGGCGACGTCGACGAGCGGCGCCGAGTCGTCGGCCGCCTTCCTGCGCAGCTTCTACTCGCGCTCGCGACTACATTTCATCTCGACGTGGGCGCTTGAGATGCGCGCACTCGTGCGCCGCCTGCGGACTGAGCGACTTTCCGACGAGCTGCCCGCCTGGAAGCGACTAGAGCACAACTGCCCTGCCGAGGCCGCCACAGCGGTGGAGGCGCCGCCCGGCGAATCGGTGATCTGCCACGTCGACATGGACTGCTTCTTCGCGTCCGTCGCCCTGCTGGCGAGGCCCGAGCTGAGAGGGCGACCCGTCGTCGTGACTCACGCCTCCAAGGTTGGAGAGGCTGGCCGGAGACGTTGAGGATGGCGAGGCTCGTGACGACGCGGCGGTGGTGCTGCAGGGCAGCGGCGAATCGATGGCGGAGGTCGCCTCGTGCAGCTACGAGGCGCGCGCGGCGGGCGTCAAGAACGGCATGCTGCTCGGCTCCGCGTTCTCCCTCTGCCCCACCCTGCAGCCCCTGCCCTACGAGTTCGACGCCTATCACAGGGTGTCGACCAAGCTCTACGACATTGTCGCTCAGTCAGTCTTTGTCATCTGGCGCTCTTGCGTTGGCATCGCAGCAGTGCCGTGTTCAGGTACAGCCTGGACATGGAGGCGGTAAGCTGCGACGAACTCTACGTCGACTTGACGCGCATCTGCCGACAGCTGAACGTCTCGCCGGCGACCGTCGCGACCGCCATGCGCGAGCAGATTCACGTCGAAACGGGCTGTAACGCTTCCGCTGGACTGGGTGAGTTTCGTGCACTTCTCTACCGCCGTCTTCCTGCGGCGACGCTCAGTTCTGTACCGCATTCCACAGGTCCCAATATGCTCGTGGCGCGGATGGCGACGCGGCACGCGAAGCCGAACGGACAGTTCTACGTGAGGCAAGCTGAAGCGGAGCAGTTCCTCTCGAAGCAGCCGTTGTCCAGCCTTCCTGGTGCCGCAGTGTCACTGGCGTTGCTTCACTTTGGGGCGGTAGGTAGACTGTCGGGAGCGGTTCAGGAGTGGGCTACCATACGAACAAGAGGCTGGGCGCGCTCGGCGCCGTCACTTGCGCCGACTTGACGGCCATGTCGGTGGAGGAACTGCGCTCAGAATTTGGCGCTCGACTGGGCGCGGAACTGTCGGAGAAGGCGCGCGGCGTCGACGGCCGCTCCCTTCGTTTGGATGCTCGCCTACCGAAATCCGTCTCCTGTGACGTCAACTACGGCATTCGCTTTCAGCAGGTGGGCGGTGTTGGTGTTGTGAACGTGTCTCGTGCGCCACGCGACTGCGCATTCTTTTCTCTGGGTACAGGAGAGTGACGCTGCGGACTTCTTGACGGAGCTGTCGGCCGAGCTGTCACGACGAATGGCCGAGGCGAGCGTCGTCGGCAAGACTCTCACCCTCAGACTGCTGGTAGAATTCAGCGCGTGACTTGGTTGGCGCTGCTCCGCCTCCTAGCTAGGCGCCGGCCCGTGCACCAGGTGCGCCAGGCCGACGCGCCGGTGGAGCCGCCCAAGTTCATGGGCTGCGGCCGTTGCGACGCGCTCACCAAATCCGTCTCTCTGCGCGAGCCGAGCGCCGACGCCGCCCTCATCGCCACGCACGTACTCGCGCTCTTCCGACAACTCCAGCCCGTCGTCGTCGACGTGCGCGGGGTGGGTGGGGTGGGCTCTGTCTGGTCCCAAGCGAAGGAGCGCGTCGCGTCACGGACGGCACGTCCACGACTCGCCTACTAGGTGGGCATGAGCGCTCGCCGTCTTCAAGTCGCCTCGACGGCCGCGACTGCGACCGGCGCCGCCACTGCTGCAGGAGACATTCGTCGCTTTCTTTCGAGCAACCGAAAGACAGTGCGTAGCCGTCTCTCTCCCTCTCTCTCTCTCTCGCATTGGAAAGTCGCAACTTGCCCGACCCAAGACGCATTCAGAAGGACTCGAAGAGTCCGCGCGTCCTCAGTAGGGGCAACGTTGCCTCTGCTAGCAGCGGCATTCGGCGGACGCAGTCAGCTGCCGCGCTGGTCCCTGTCGAACCGATTCTCACGGGTCTCTCCACTGCCGAGCCGCCGTCGTCCTTTGCACCTCCATTCCCGTACGAGACCAAAACTTGGCTGTGTGCCGTACACCTCGGACAATGCGCCTTCTGCAGAGACCGTCCGACGTACAAGGGCTTCCTCGATTACAGCGACGTGAAAAGGGCCGTGTCCGACGCGTTGGTGGGGGTCGCGTCGCCACCGGCCGACCAGAGCGAGTGGGCGACGCTTTCCTCCTACTTGGTTCGGCTCGTCGACTACTGGGACTTGGACACTGTGGCACTGCTGCTCCGACACCTCAGACGGTGTGGCGGTCAGTGAGGAGAGGCCAGGACGCCGCAACTCGTTGGCACGCGCAGACGCATCGAGTGGGGCCGTGCTGGAGTGGCGGAGACGCCGCGGCTGCCGACTGGAGCCCTGGCCGAGCAGTACAACGACTGCCTCGCCTCCACGCAGACAGCGGTGCGGCGGCTCACTGGCGGCCCTCTCGCAGACCTCAGACCCTTGTGACACTCGCCGGCAATCGCATGCCGTGCACCTCGCTTCGCTTGTGTCATACGTGCCGGTGGACGCTCCGCTTTGATGGACGTGCCACCGGGCTGGTTAGTGTTCGAAGTGAGATGGAGAAGGAGTGCAATCAGGGTGTACGCGTCAGCGTACAACCCTAATATGTGAGCACTTGCGCGCGCGAGAATATTGCTCCTCTTTGAAGTTTTTTGTTATTTGTGCTGCATTTGTGTATTTGTGGATGCCTACAGTTTTCTGTTTTTAGGCAGCTCATGTTCTTGCGTTTCCATGCGTTTCACACATGTTCTGCCAGTGCCGACGTCAATGGAACGTACTGGGATTCTACTGTCCATATTCTGGTGCGACGTTCGACTCGTCAACGTGCCTCGGTTTTCGTGCCAGGCAGTGGAACGTTTGTCGCTATCGGTATTGAACAGCGGTGTTGAACGTCCGTGCCGCCCGGGACCACCCACCAGCCGGCAGGGCAGCTAGGTGACCCGCGCAGCTCAGCTAGTGCAGCGGGCCGGTTCGTCGCATCGGCGGTATGACGAAGGAGCTTTCCCCAGGTACACGAAACAGTGGTACAAACAATACATGTAACTGTATGGTATTGTATCGCCCATACATATTCGATATTCGTCCTCGCCTCCAGTTGGTATGTGTAGATAGCAAGGTCAGGGTTTGTGTGCACCGACGGACTTCGTCTGTTCAGGGGCTGTGGAGGTGGGCGGTGCGCGGTTTTGGTGTTCGACGCGCTTTGGGCTGGCCCTGATCGGCTTCTTCGGCTTCGTGATGCTCTACGCGACGCGGACGAACCTCAGCGTCGCCGTCGTCTGCATGGTGCTGAAGAACGACACGCGCGCCCACAACGAGACGGGCGCAGCCGCCCAATGCGCCCCGCCCGACGCTCTCTTCTTCGCCGTCAACAATGGCTCGACGGTCGACTGACTGACTCACTCACTTGGCGCCTCAGCGGCATGTGGGCGCCACCAAGCGCGGTCTTCGTTCAGGCAGGGGAGGAGAAGGAGGAGGATATGGGCGAGTTCGACTGGACGAAGACTCAGCAGGGCTACCTGCTGGGCGCCTTCTTCTACGGCTACCTGGTGACGCAGGTGCTGGGCGGCTGGCTCGCGACGCGCGTCGGCGGCCGTCTCGTACTCGGCGTCACGGCCGGCGGCAGCGCCCTCTTCACCCTTCTCTCCCCTGCCGCCGCCCGTCTGCACCTCTGGGCGCTCGTCGCGCTCAGGGCGCTCCTGGGCATGGCACAGGTCTCCACCTGCCCCACCCCACTGCCCACCTTGCTGCTGACATGCTGCTGCTCTTTGTTCCAGGGCGTCACGTTTCCCGCCTTCCACGCCATGTGGTCCCACTGGGCGCCGCCGCTCGAGCGCTCCAAGCTCGTCAGCTTTACCTACGCCGGTAAGGAGCTGAGACGGCCACTCGGCACTCTACGACCTACTTAGTGACGCGACGTCAGTTGTGCTCAGGCGCACAGATCGGCAGCGTCATTGGCATGCAGCTGTCGGGATTCTTGTGCAAGTTCGGCATCGACGGAGGCTGGCCCACCATCTTCTACGCTTTTGGTACGTATCGATAGCGCAACGTTTTGCATAGCAGTACGGCGAAGTGCCGCTGCCTTGCTGTTGTCTCTGTAGGGCTGTTGTACCTGGCGTGGGTGGCGCTGTGGTTCTTGCTGTCTTCGGACAGCCCCAGCTCGCACCGGCGCATCTCCGAGACGGAGAAGCGCTACATCGTCGCGTCCCTCGCAGACGAATTGGACACACTAGAAGTGCAGCATGTGGGTGAAGAACTGGTCGGTGTCCGTCCACATGTTCGCCTCTGCTTGCGCGTCACTCTCAGAAGCGGCCTGTGCCTTGGGGCTCGATTCTGACGTCGGCGCCTGTGTGGGCCGCGGTCGCCGCCCACTTCGCCGGCGACTGGGGAGCGTACACGATGTTCATGACACTGCCGCTCTACCTGCACGACGTCTTCCAGCTCCAGTACGCCTCGGTACGGTCGTGCGCCTACGCGCTTGTCGCCGCCAAGTTGGCTTGCTGCTCTAGTTGGGCGTGGCCTCCTCCATCCCGTACATCTTCTACTTCGTCTTCGTCAACGCGGGCGGCTTCTTGGCGGACGCGATCCGGTCTCGCGGCCTCCTCAGCACCTGCAACACGCGTCGACTCATGGTTGTCGCGGGTGAGTGCTGGACGCGGCGGGCCGGCCTGCCGACCGAGGACGAAGTGATGACGTCGGTGTCGGTGAGTCGCTTGCAGCGTACGGCTCGCAGGCGCTGTTCCTCGTGGCGGCGGGCCAGTGCGGCTGCGGCCAGCACCTGCTCGTGATCGCGCTGCTCACGGCCGGCATCGGCCTCAGCGGCCTCCAGTACGGCGGCTGGGTGACCAACTACATGGACATCTGCCCCGTGCGTCCTCGTCGCCGCTCGCGCTCTCGTGCCCATGCGCTGGACACGCCACGGCTCGCTCGGCAGGAGTTCGCGGGTCCGCTGCTCGGCCTGGGCAACAGCATCGGCTGCGTCGCCGGCATGCTCTCGCCGCTGCTCATGGGATGGCTCACGCCCAACGTATCTCTCCCCCCCTCCCCCTCCCCCCTCTCGCCTCTCGTGCGTGCGCCTCGCGTACATCGCGGCGTCGGCACCTTTTAGAATACGAAGGAGGAGTGGGAAATGGTCTTCTGGGTGACGGCGGCCGTCTTGCTCGGCGGCGCCGCCATCTTCGTGGTCTTCGCTTCGGGTGAGCCGGCGTTTGCAACATGGGGTTGGAAGCGGCAGTCAGAGACGGTGGGGTCGTCGTGCAGGCGAGGCGCAGCCGTGGGCGCTGCCCGACCGGGTCGGCGCTGGCTCGGAGATGGACGAGAAGAGTCGCGAAGCGGAGACCGCCACCTTCCTTCCTCCCGGCCCTGCTTCGGACCGCGAAGCAAAAGCATAAACGGAGTGCCGCACAGTGTTTCTTTCCGTTTCTCATGTCTTCTCCGTCTTATCGCGCATAACCTCCTGTTTGTGCCTTTCGCGACCTCTCTGTTGATTTGGCACTGGCAGTGGCAATCAGTCTTAGGTGCAATCCTTTCGTTTTTTTTTCGTGGGAGATTTTTGGTGTTCTGTCGGTTTTAGTCTCTACTTTTGTGATTGTTCCACTCTTCATGTGTGCTGCTGTGTATGTAATCCATGATGAGGTCGTGCGACGGCATCGACCTATTTGTCTTGGTTTTGTGTCGTGACAGTATCTTTCGTTTTCTCGTCATATTGACTCCCACGAACCCGAACCTATTTACAATGTACACGTATTTGCATCAACTGTACGCTGAACCTAATTATTGAGTTGGCTTTCTGTTGGTATCGAGTCGGCCGCCGAGCCACAGCAGCTTGGTGAGTGGTGAGCAGGCGCGGTTTGGCGATTCATTTGTAGAAGTCGTCGTCGCTGTCGCTCGCTAGCGGCGCCGGCGTCTTGATGGGACGCATTGCTGTGTCAGCAGTAGCAGCATCGCCACTCGTCGACTGTTGTTCTGGTAGAAGTCGCTGAAGGAAACTCGTCGCTGTCGCGCTCGCGCGCGCCCGTCCGCTGTCGGCGTCGCTCGAGTGTCCGGGCTCTGCTGTCGGCCTAACGGTTTCCCCGTCGTCGACACGCAGTCGATGTCTGCGACACGAACGAACGTATTGGACGACGAAATGACGGGGCAAACGAACACTGGCATCGTCGGCTCCTGTCGTCCTTGCTGCCGACCTAGCAGCTGTCTCTCGACGCTGTCGCCCGACGAGTCCGACTCTTCGCCGTCTGCGCCACCGTCGTCGCCGCCCGCCACTGCTGCGACCGGCACAGTTTTCGTCGGCGGCTTTGTCGCATCCGTTTTGCCTAGTAAACTGGCGTAGTCTCCTAAACAATCGAGTACTAAAGAGTGTCAGCTTTGGCACAACCGCGGAAGAGCACCAAAGCGGAAGCGCGTTTTCGATGGTACTGCAGCAACGGCATTTGGCTTGGAGAAGATTGTTTCCGATGGTTTCGAGTCTGGACTTAGCTCAAGCCCTTCGCTTTCTGCAGGCAGTCTTGTGGGCGGTTGAGTCGCGACAATGTTAACGCTTGTTCTCTGAGGCTGCGAATTCTTTGACGGTTCCACGTGCTCTTTGACGTGGTCTTGCTCAGCAGTGGGATTGAGGTAGATCTGAGGCGGGGCAAGCTGCGGTTCGGCAAGTGTGGCGACGTGGTTGCTGGACGCGTCGGCCGAGCCGACGTCCCGCAGTTGGCGGCCGATCGTCCGCAGTCGTTCCTTGATCCGTCGTACGTCTGCTGCCGCGTCGCTGGCGGAAACTTCCTCATTCTGCTTGCGCGTCAGCTCATTCTGCCACTGTAGGCGCTCCAGCCGACCCTGGAGCGCGGCCTTAGCCTCGTCCGCGCCTATGGAGCCGCCACCTTCAGCCCAGCAGCTCAGCGCGCTGCGTATCGGCACTCCTGCAAATAGACACCGGTCGGAACACAGTCGCCACGCCACGTTGTTAAGAGTGCTGCTGCCTCCTCCTCACTATCGTCGTTGACGGCCCACGCCTCTCGCTTCGCTGTGTATCTCGAGGCTGACGACGAGCGTCGCCGGTCGGTGCCAAGCGCTCGCTGTGATGGCCGACCAAGTTGTTGTTCGTGGCCGTGCTGCATACTCTGTAGCCAGTCGTTCTGAATTACCCGTAGTAGTAGCAGCGTCAGAGGCCGGTGGCCACGAGCGTCGAGTGCGGGTTGCGCGCACCCTGAGGTGACGCGCGTCCTCGAGCCGCAGCTGCAGCAGCGCCATGCGATTGTCGAGGCGTCGCCAGCGCTGCTCCAGTTGATAGCGCCGCCAGCGTAGCCGCTGCTCGCCCTCCAGTACGCGCGAGTACACCGCCGAGGCATCCATCGACTGCGGCACTCGACTCTACCCTCGTCGTGCCCTCGTCCTTTCCCGCCGCTGTGGTCGTCATGGCGACTGTGCTACGACTACGACTACGACATCAGCTCCAAGTTGCAAAAGAATCGTAAAAACATAAAAGTTTGACGATTCTCGTTGCGTAATGGACAAGCCCAGAATGACAGTAATAACGCAGGTCAAGGTGTTGGCAAAACACAGTACAGTACTCTCCTCCGGTCAACCTATTTGTCTGCTTACAGTCAGGCATCTATCTAGCTTTCGAGTTGTTTATCGGCATGCACAGTCGAAGATCACTCGCTGGCCAGACTCATTGTTCGAGTTGAGCGCCGGATCAGCAGTCGCTTGAGGCAGCTGCCGAGGGTCGCGGCGGCGGCTGAAGCTCCCAGAGCGCTGACGCGAGCGGGCGGATTCGCGGATCAGCCAGCTGGCTCTTGGGATTACGATCCTTGGCGGACCTTTTGTTCTTCTCGTCGACCACCCAGTAGGTGTCTTTGCGACGACTGTGGTACGTGTAGTGGTCGAGGTAGATTCTCGCGAACGCCATTCCTTCGGCCAGCCCGCTGATCTGTAGCAGGACGACCAGCGCCCCCGCGATGGCCAGCTTCGTCGTCAGCTGGGGCGCCGTGAATTGGCCGGAGCTCAGCGACGTCGTTAGCGGCGCCAGCACAATCGTCGCACCGGTCAGGAGCCAGAGTGTCAGGTTGACGGCGAGGAAGCAACGATGCACCGTCATCGCCTGCAGCCGGCTCGACAGCCAAGCGGTGGTCGTCTCGAGGAGCTGCGCGACGAGGATCCAGAAGGAGACGCCGACGAGCGCCAGCGCCGGCCAGAGAACGTTGCGACAGATGGCTCGATCGCGGTCGCGCGGCAGTAGGCAAAAGTTGTCGCAGAAACACTCAATCTCGAAGCAGCGCCAACTTGGGGATTGGAGCGGCCACTCGAGGGGCTCTTCGACGTCCTGGTCGACGGCTGCGTCTGCTGCGGTCACTTCGACATTGACGACGCTGTGCGGGCGGCGGTCGCGGACGACGATCTCGTGCCGACGGCGGCGCCTCACTCGCTTGCCGATGTCCATACTGAAGTCGACGTTGCCCTGGACGCCTGCTTGGACGGCAGCGCCCACTTGCACTCTCATCGCCGCCGACTGCTCTAGAGGCGACACCGCTGTCGGCGCTAGATTCTCAGTGGCTGTGGTCGAGCTTTCCTCGCCGGTTCCCTCGAAGATGCCAGCGAGTTGTTGCGGGATCAGCGTCAGGCACTCGTAACGGCCGTGTCGGCGATCGGTCGAATTCGGATGGTCGACGGTCGTTTCTTCATCAACGTTCGGCACGCAGACCTGCTCGGGCCAGCAGAGGCAGCAAAAGATGGCTGCGGCTAGCGTCACTTGCAGGAGTTTCAGTCCCGTCGCCGGATACAAGCGAATACGCATTATGGCTAGATCCACCGCACTAATTAATTGCCACAAATCTAATCTAGTTGTTAGTTTGATGTTATTATTCTACTGGGGTCTTTTTTGTGTTGTCCGTAGAACTGGAAACAACTCAATTAACTGCATACCGTAAATCCTCTAATTGAACACTTTATTTTCTTCCGGTTGTAGGCGAAGGATTGAGCAATGGTATTTTAGTTTGACCAAGAGAACAATAATGTCTGCATGCCGATAGAAATTGACGAGTGTTCGCTCATTTTGACTTTCATTCATCTGGTGAGGCACTTTACAAACAACCCGTTTGACAACGACTCGCTCTTTCTTCTAATGAAGCCAGAGACTTGCCTTTTGTGCGTATATGTAGGTAGGTACCCGTAGCCTGTTTCCCTAGCCGTAGCCGTACGTAGCCGTAGCCGAGTCGTATGCAAAGCAGTCTACTAAAGTATACGCGTGGAAACAGGGAAGACGAATTCGTTGTTAAGTCAGAGCATGAGCGACTGTTCCGTATGTATAGACGGAGACAATGTTTGCTCTGCGTAGGGATTGAGAAGCACCGTTGTTACGCCGCGCGCTTCGATAAGCGTTCTACAATAAGCGCACTGTCGTGTGCGCCACGCGCGGTCGGCCGGACACTTGGGGCTGCGTTCAGTTTGTTCGGGGCGTAGATTTCTCGTCCGCTTCGACGCCCACGCTCGCTCGGTCCTGTCGCACGCGCTGACTCGTCGTCGGCAGAGCGTAGGCCGTCTAGCGAAGAAGGCACCTTTGAGAGCTGCGGTTGGCGCTCCACGAAATGCCACAATACCGCGGCGTTAGCGGACTCGACAGGGCTTGGACAGTGTCGCCGGACGGACGCAGCTTCTGGGCGGTGCGCGGCACGGATGTGGTGAAGACGGCTCTCGACGCCGACCCCGTGAGCCGGTCCGTTGTGCCGCTGGAGCTGAAGAGGCACTGGAAGACGACGCCGCTGTTTGTCTTTCTGCTCGACTTGCGGGGCGACCGTCTTCTGCTCGTCGTCCGCGACGACCGCGGCTCCAACGCGCTCTTCGCGCTTACGCTGGCCGCGAGGGACGTCGGGGAAGACGACGCCGCCTATGAACAAGTAGCAGAACCAACCAACTGCAGAATCACTGTTCCGAAATCGAGCGGAAGCTCAGCAGTGTCGCTAGAGTGCTTCCAAGCGGGCGACGAAGTGATTCTAGTGAGCTGGAAAAATATGGCGACACTAGAAGGCGGTCGGCGACTGGAGGTGTCGTACTTCCGCTTGAGACCGGCCTCTATGACTGGCCAGCTTCACACGATCACGGGCCCAGTCGGATCAAAAACCTGGTTCCAGGTAAAAAGAACGTGTTTTTTCTTTCGTTGTCAGCCGCTGCGAGAGTGAACATGTACTGCAGCCGCCAGGTGTCCCTTGAGCAAGGTCAACGAAAGAGACTCGTGTTTCTTTCCACAGACTGGAAAAGGATGGCTTCACTTTATCTGGATGGCTCACATCGGGTGACGGAATCGCGATTGGAGGGACGTCGTTATCCCGGTGCTGCCTGTCCAGCGAGCCTCAAACAGGTGTAGTCACTAGAGCAGCTCCAGAGACGCGGTTCTCTCATGATTTGCGTTTCCGTCTGCAGCTGTCAGTATCGTCGATGGCGATCGGCGACGGTCGAGGCTGGCTATATTGCGCCCAGCGGGGCATTTCGCCTCAGCTGTGGGCGATCGACCTCAGCGAGAAGCAGTGGATCGAACGGCGCCCCATTCGCCAGATGACTCATCCCGTGTATGATCAGCTCAAGGTGGTGCGCTTGTCGTCGGGCGCCTGCTTTCTGCACGGACACTGCAGCGAGTCGGGCTGCGAGGACGCGCGTGCGCACCTCTACTCGTTCATGCTGCCCAAACTGATTCTGAGTCGGCCCACTGCCGTGTCGTCCTCCTCTTCGCCGTCCTCGTCCGCAACGGCAGCTGGACCTTCCGCTCGACCCCAAGTCGTGGGCGCTCCGCCAGCTCTTCTGGACAGTCGAGAGGAAAGCGCTTCGTCGCTGCGGTCGCGCACCGGTGCCCGAGCGACGGTGTCGCTGCCGCTCGCCAAGCAGATGTCGAAGGCGCGCCAGTTCGGCTACGAAAGTCGACAGATCTGCAAGGCGATGAGCGCCAACGGCTATCGCCCCTTCAAGGACATCAGCAGCATGGTGGAGCAGCTGGAGGCGATTCGCGAGTCAGAATTCGACTTTAGCGAGTGAGGAGAGAGTCAATCGGCGCGAGAGCAGTCTGCGACGGGGACGGTGTGCTGCGCGTTCAGCGTCCAATACGCGCGAGGCGTACACGAGCTCATTGACGAAAAACGCCGTCTGGAACTGGAGCTGATCAAGACTAAAGAGCAGTTGACCACGTGTGAAGATGAGATTCCAAAGTGTGCAGTCTGCTGGAACGCCAAGGTGAAGCACTTTGTACATTTTATGCGTCCCATACGTCGCTTTTTTTTTAGCCCGCGGTATTATTCCTGCCCTGCTGTCACTACTGCTGCTGCACGGCCTGCTCGGACGAGTTTTCAGAGTGTCCAAAGTGCAGACAAAGTATAGATGATAAGATGCAAGTCTATGAGTGATCCGATCGATGCGCACTACGCTCCATGACGACAATTACAGCATACACCTGCTTGCATTCACCACAGTAGAGTGTACTTCCTACCTACTGTATGTAATGTAGTACTGAGATTCTTCATCCTAATCACCAGCAGTGTACTGCACCCTCAATCATGATCACCCCTGTATGTATCCTGTTCATCATTAGTCCTATTACATACTCAATTATCCTTACCTTATCCTTGTATCCTACTCATCATGATTCCTACACCGCCTGCACCCTCAATCATACTCTCCGTGATGTCCTGCAATCAGTACTACTACACCCAAGCCATGCTTACCCAGGGTCTCTGTGCACCAGGTCTTTTATATCCTCCCACAGCCCTAATGCCCAGCCCAGCCCTAATGCCCAGCCCAGCCCTAATGCACCCTCAAGCCCGCTCACTCCTGTATCTTGCTCATCAGCAGTACTACTGCACCCCAATCATGTTTAACCTCTATCCTGCTCTTTATCAACCCATCCTCAACCATACTCACACCCTTATCCTGCTGTACGCTCAATCCTCCAGTCGCAGTCTTCTACAAATGTTTCCTTTGCAACAGAAGTCGCCAGCTTGTCACAATTGCATCGCAATCGCAACTACCCTACATAGTACCTGTCGTAAACACTATAATTAGCCTTACGGGGGCTAATTGTTTCATTCGATCTCTAGGAGGGTGTATAATTATAGGGGGTGGGGCTAATTTTAGGAAGGCAAACTGGAAGGGTCGATGCGTGGAGAGCTTTGTGGGCGGAAAGGCGCTTGGAGGCGATTTTAAAGAAAAAAAGACGCTGCGCACATACGTTGGTACACTGTAACGCACTCTCACACAGTCTCACATGCACCTACATGTACATACATACACATTCAGACCATGCATACACCCAGACATGGAAAATTTTGCCTTTCAGACGGTGGTAGGGAGGGGCGTAATTATAAAGGGGGCTACTTATGGGGGGGGGGGTAAATATAGGGTTTACGGTTCCTGTAATTGTGTCAAATTTTCGCATTTGCTTATTGGTTGTTCGAGCATGTTCGTTGAAGCGCCATTCTGGAATTAATTCATGAGCCGTCCACTGAGTCTGACTAGTTACGCGTTTTCGCCCTTGATTCGACCGCCCCCAAAGCAGCGGAGCCTGTCTCGTTTCAAGGGCGGTGCTCAGCTGCGTCGTTTAGGGTGTTCGTCCGCCTAATCCCTCCCACACCGCCCTCTTCTCCGCTTTCCGACTTTTCTACTGGGCTCCAGTTACGCTCCCTGGAGAGGCGACAACGCCGCTCCAACTGCACTCTCTCTCTCCTCGTTGCACTGCGCAAGCGCCGATCAAACGCGTCCCACAGCCTTCCATGAAACCGTTCTTCCGAGTGCTGCTAAGCACCGTCCGTGCTTCTTCTGAACAACACAGCGCAGGCTTGAGGTGACCGAGTAGAATGCTCTCTTGATTCGCTCATAAATATGGCCTCCTGAACAAACGGGCCATCGCGCTGATCGACAGTCGGGCGGAACGAGATGCAGTCGCGGACAGAAGCGTATGGATAGGGCCGTATGCATACATGGTACGTGTACACACAGCGCGAGTGCCAGCCACGCGAAGGACGGGTGGGCGGTCTTGATTGGCGCGAGTGTCCCCCAGCCTTTCCGCCTCCTTCAGCGTGAGCCGACCAAAAAGCCCCAAATTGAAAGCTTGCTTGAAACTATTCTTTTGGCCCTCGTTGGGCAATGTCGGTTTTCTCCGTCCTTGCCTTTGCCCTCTCGGGAGAGAGAGAGAGAGAGAGAGAGAGAGAGAGAGAGAGAGAGAGAGAGAGAGAGAGAGAGAGAGAGAGAGAGAGAGAGAGAGAGAGAGAGAGAGCGAGAGCGCCTCCCTCCGTCCGCTTTTATGCAGCCGCCGCTAGAGCGCCACTGGCTCCAGGCCCTCGCCGCCGTCGACGCCGCCGCCGCGCCGCCAACGCCGTAGGCACTAGTGGCGCTCGAGCTGGCCGTCGACAACCGCAACTAAAATGCTTCCCAATTAATTCAGCTCTTCATGCGCCGCAGTCGTGCCAATAGCTTCCCACTTTGCTAGCGTCTCGGCGACGACTGCAATGAATTGGTTGGAACACGACGACGAACCGGGCGTCTTACTGTGTTATCAGAGCAGCGGAAATCCGTTTCTATAATAGGCCTGTTGCGCACGCGTGTGTGTGTGTGTGTGTGTGTGTGTGTGTGTGTGTGTGTGTGTGTGTGTGTGTGTGTGCAGTGCACATGGCGACAAGCCATCTTTGTCGGCGCCTATAGTCCGCCGAATCAAGGTGCCGCTCATAGCACTTTCGGTCTCCGCGGAAGCCCCCGTCGACTCTACGCTAATCACGCTGTGAGATGCCGTTTTTCTGTTACCTACTTGCATTAAATCTGCGAAGACCCATCAGCGCTTGCTTTGTGCGTCGGCTGCTCTCGGGCCGTTCTGGCATTGTCGTTGCCTGTCCGTTTCAGCGGATGACGCCAACGTCGACGCAGCGCCTCTCGACACGGGCTCAGGCCGAGCGCGCCAGTTGCCCGCTCGCATGACCAGCTCTCGGTGCGCTCTCGTCGCGAAATGGCAGTCGACTACATTCGCAACTTCGACATCCGCCTCGAGCGCGACGTCTACTACGCGGGCGAGCAGCTCAAGGGTCTCGTCTGCCTCGAGAACAGCGAAAACGTGAAAGTCCGCGGTTAGTCGGCAGCGGCGGGCGCGACACGTTCGCCGTCGGGGGAGCAAGCGGACGACGCAGGTATTCGTGTCGTCTTACGTGGCAAGGCGCACGCCGAATGGAAAATCATGAAGAGTGGAGAACGACGCACTGTGAAAGACGACCAGTATCTTCTCGACGACAAGGCTGTCATTTGGGGCAGAGGTGGTGGTGACCCATTCGTAACGTCCCCGTCCCGCAGACATGCATTTAGCTGCAGACAAACACGATGAGGAGGCGGCGGCTATGGGCGTTCAAGTCTTGCCCCGTGGCTGCCACCGGCTGCCATTTGAGTTTCTACTGCCACAGACGGCGCTGCCTTGCTCTTTTGAGTCGAAGGCGGGCACAATCCGCTACTATATCAAGGCAAGCTCAAGCTTAGGCGTATTCACGAAGAAACTATCGTAACCCAAGCCACTGCGTAACAGGTCGTCATTGACGTGCCCTATGCGAGCCCTCCGCAAGGCATCAAGTACTTCACCCTGGTCGGCCCCTACATCGACTGCATGGATGAAAAATTCCTGGTGCGCCGCGTTCGGACGCTCAGCTGTACACCGAAGTGTGTCGGTTGAGAGCGCCTTGATGGGTCAAGACCGGAAGACGGCCTGCTGTTTGTGCTGCAAGCGCAACAGGGCCGGACTTCGGGTGACGCTCGAGCGCAACGCCTACGTGTGCGGCGAAAACGTTCGTCTGCGCGCCCTCGTCGACAACCAGACGGACCAGACGGCCTGTGTCAAGCTGAAACTCATGCAGGTGCGCTTCTCGCAACCTCAGATGTCCACTGGCTGCTAGATCGTTGGCTTGGCCGGGATCCCACTTCTCGGCCGGTGGGCATCTGTACTCGCGACCGTCCTACCTAACCGCGAAGTCAACGCCTCTGTCGACACAGCACGTCGAATACTTCATCGACAAGGGGATGGTGGGCGTGAACCGCAGCAGTAGCTACTGCGTGCTCGAGCAGCGCGGACCCAAAGTGGCGCCGTTCGGCGTCGGTCGGTACGACTCGTCGCTCGACCAGTCCATCGTGCTGCCCGTCTGCCCGCCCACGCTCGTCGGCGTCTGCAGGCTCATTCAAGTGTTCTACGTGCTCAGGGCGGGTTGCGATCCGCTCTAAGGCCACCCATACAGCGTCGACAGCGCGAACTGTACAGGTCTGCTTGGAACAAGAGAAGTCGGGCGAGCAGCTCTCCATGGAGTTCCCATTTACCGTGGCGACGGTGCCACTTCGCCTGCCGAACGGCATCCAGCAGCCGCTCATTGAATACGGTTCGTGGGTGGCCAACCGGTTGGTGGTGGACCCGAAGTCGACTCCTTTGAAGACTTCTGCGCGTCGCACATCGAGGGCGGCATGTACACGTCGCCCGAGTTCCTCCTCGGCCAGGTCTACGACGGCAGCGCCGCCGACGAGCAGGTGATCCTCTACCGTCCAGTCTACGTCAAGCTGCCCAGCGGCCCAGAGCGGCCTTCCGTGTCCCTGTCCGCGTCGTTGCCGCTGCAAACGGAGCTCGACGGCCGCGCCCCACCGCAGCGCCGCCAGGAGCACGCTCCCGCCGAAGCCGCCGACGGCCGACAGATCGTCGTCGACCTTCACGACACTTCCGGTGGCCGAACCACGACGACGACGACGACGCTAGCGACCAACTCGAATGGCGAGCACTCGGTCGCCGAGTCGACCAGTTTCATGCTGGAGACGAAACGCGAATAACAACACTCCACGAAAGCGTACACGCAACGGCAGTGCTGCTGTATATGGGCCCAAGTGTCGCTGGCTGGCAAACTCGAGCTCCGGTGCGCAGACGGCGCAGGACGTTTCAACAGTACGATAACGTTGTTGTCACTAAGTTGTCGAAATGTACATATCACATCATATAAATTTACATATAGCGACCGCAAAGTTGTAGCACTGATACTTCAACGCTTTTCCGTTACGGTACTGCGATGCGTTAGCCCTGTCTTCATGTAATTGTACACAACACAAAAGGGTCGGGGATTGACGTGTCAGTCCTCACGGCAGCCGGCAGCCTTCAGATGGTCTCGGACGCAATGGAACACCTGAACTGGTAATTTAGAGCAGTGCAAGTAGCGGCGCTGTGTCGCAGACCTGCTCGTTCTTGAGCAGATGCACGGCTTTCTCCATGTCGGGCGACATGTAGCGGTCGCGGTCGAGCGGCCTGTAAACGGTGTCGCCACGCACGCACTGCCGCACACTCGCCACACAGCCGGCGGCACAACGCACTCGACGTGACGGCGCACCAACTCGTAGACACTCTGCAGAGGGGCGGTGCTCTTGAGCGGCTTCAGGAACTCCATGCCCTGACAGGCGGCCAACAGCTCCATGGCGAGCACTGAGAAGTGGCCGCGCCCGCTCGCGACAGTCACGGGAGGACGGACGTACGGACTGGTGAACTGCGCTGACCTTGCTCCACGTGCTCCACGACCTGGAGCGCCTTCCTGGCCGCGAAGCCGCCCATCGACACGTGATCCTCTTGGTTACAGCTTGTCGGCAGACTGTCCACCGACGACGGATGACACAGTACCTTGTTCTCGGACACTGCACGGGCGCATGCGACGTCTGGCACTTGTCCACCGTTGCTAACAAGTGGAGCGATACCTAAAGAAGCGGCGCACACTTGGACGACCATGAAGCCAGAGTTGAAGCCGCCGTCATTGACGAGGGTTGTCGGCAGACCGCTGAGACTACCGTTCACGAGTCGCTCCAATCGACGCTCAGAGATCTGTGCCAATTCCGCCACCGCAATCGCCAAGTAGTCGAGAACCTCAACAGTTGCAATGTTCCGATGCAAAAGCAGTCGTGTCACGACAGCACCTTGGCAGGGTACTCTCCATGGAAGTTGCCAGCCGAGATGACATCTTTCCTGTCGGCAAAGATCAGAGGATTGTCGGTGGCGGAGTTGAGTTCGACCTCGAGAATCGCCTTCACCCAGAGCACCGTGTCCCAGACGATGCCGTGGACTTGCGGCACGCAGCGCAGCGTGTACGCGTCCTGGACGCGGCCGCAGTCGCGATGCGACTCCGAGATCTCTGATGGATTCTCGTGCGAGTGGAGAAGGACGCGCAGCCGGTGGGCCACCACCGACTGGCCCGCGTGCGCGCGCACTCGGTGGACATCTAACATTATTCGGTGCGTACGGTAGCTCAGTTGGTCCAGCCAGGCCACGAGTATACTGTAATTGACTAACCGGAGTCATAGGCGCGCGTCGTGCCGCGTAACACGTCCAACGTCAAGGCCGCAACGACGTCAGCCTGCCGACAGATCGAGAGAGCCCGGTGAACGGCTGGAGTAGCAGACGAAAAAATAGCCTCCCTGTTCAAAACAAAGTTCGAACCCTCGGCTCCCAATGCAGTGACCATCTGAGTTCCATTGATGAGCGCGATGCCTTCTTTAGCGCCCAGTTTGATCGGCTTCAACTCGTGCTTTGCGAGCACAGTTGCGGCATCGGCCCAGTCCGTTTCAGGCGACCACATTTTTCCCTCTCCTGTATGGTTGTTTATGCGCGTTGTTGCTTCAGAGTATTGACGTCGTCGAATTTTGCACCGATGAGGCCAAGGGCGAGGTGGGCGAGAGGACAGAGGTCGCCGCTGCAGCCGACCGTGCCCTTTTCGGGCACCCACGAGACGCAGAAGGCTGAAAGGCGGACGCGCGACGAGGGCTGGCCAAGGAGCGGGCGATCGGGCAGTCGAGGGGACCGTTGAACGCGTCGATCATGGCTAGCAGCGTCTCGAGCGAGACGCCGCTGTGGCCCTTGGCCAGCACGTTGATGCGCAGCGCGAGCAGCATGCGCGTCCGCTCCGGCGACAACGTCCCTCCCACTCCGGCCGCGTGCGAGCGGATCAGGTTCTGCTGGAGCTGTCTGGAAATGGAAACGTGACAGCACCAACCAGACAACGCAAGCCGACGCACGAGTGACCAACTCCAATTGGTTCTTGGGCACTAGGACGTTGGCGAATGTCCCAAAGCCGGTGTTCACGGCGTACACCACTAAATATAGCGACCACTCTAGGGGAGCCGGTCAATGGGGTGGCGCAAAACCTCGATTGGTGTCCACGATTTCAGACACGAACTCGCGAGCTTTCAATACGTTTTCTTTTGCTCTTTCGGTCAGCTGCAACACGGTGCGTTTTCAGTCGGTAGCTACAATCATGCGCCAACGCTGCCCACGACCTGCAGCTTGTAATCGCCCTTGCAGCAGCGTACGAGGTCCTCGACTGTCAGGTGGTCGCCGTCTAACTCCAGAACGCCGTCGTCGCGCGCTACGGCCGCTCTGAAGCCGAAATGTACAGGAAGTGGCGGCGCTGTCCGACCAAGCTGACCTGCTCTCATCTTCCGCCTTGACAGTCGAATCGCGGGACCGAGGCAGCAGAACAGCTAAATATCGTGTTTACGCAATACTGTACCGTATAGTGACGGACGTGTCTGACCGCTTTCAGTTCCCGCATCGTTTTCGAATTGTTCGGTCGACGTCACTTCCTCCATGTTTTTCCAGGTAAAACAACAGTTTGTGGAGCGGCGTTTTTCACCTCAAAATCGGAGGGAGAGAACTAAACTCGCACTCGTCCGCCTGCCCACGTGGTGGAGTGCCGACTGGGCAACGATTGGATCAGCGCGCCGCGACGGCGAGCGATCGAACACGTTTGTCGGCGCGCAGATCCGTCCGCGGGCAACTTCTCAAGTTCTCAGCGCGCACCGCGCACCGCCTCGACGGCGCTTTGTCAGCAGGGACGCTGACGGAGCCGAGTGACAAACAGGCGCGGGCGTCCCCGGCAGCGGCAGAGCGCGGTACGTCCATTCTCCTCCAGACAGGCATAAGAGCGGCCCCCCAATCCCTACCACATTCCAAAATTGACGGTCCGACCGACCGGCTGAACGACAACATGGGCAGCGATGTGGAGAAGCAAAGCACGTTCGGACAAATCGAAAGACGGGTGGGTCGCGAACCGCGGAATATAGCAGTAGGCAACAATAACTGCGTAGCAATGAGTGTACAAGTTGTTCAGTCGATTGAGTGATACGGCTCCTCGAGGGGCGGCTCGGCCTCGGCCTCGCCGGCAGCTGGCCCTTCGTCGGCCGAAGGTGACGGGCCCTCCTCGCCATCCAGCTTCTGAACGCGGCGGAGGGGCTCATGGTGGACTGCCTGCAGAAGTGTGGGGGGAGGGGGAGGGGGAAGGCAGGGGGCGTGCCTCGTAGAGCGGAGGCATCCTGTAGAGGACGTAGTGCTGGTAGACGAAGAGGAGGTCGAACGCGATCGAGAGCACGGCCAGGCCGAACTTGGTGAAGTTGCCCCACAGCTCGTCCCACGTCTCTGCAAACGTCGGCGCTGACAACTACACTTACTCTGAACAAATGTTGGTGGGGTGGGGTGCACCATTGTTGTAGGCTTGTAGGAACATTTGTAGGAGACTGGCGAGACCGCCGAGGAGGTCGAGCAGCACGTTGCCGATGGACCAGCCGACCGTGCTCTGTCGCTTGAAGTTCATGAAAGCCTGAGCGGAGGCGACAGCGCTTCTCTCTTGCTCTCGTCACCTCCGCGTTGCTTCCTTGACGCGCGTGCAGAGTGGCTACGCACCTGGGGGACGTACTTGATGGCGCTGACGACGAGCTTCACGTAGGAGATGCACTCGAAGAAGGTCAGCCGGTCGATCAGCGCCGCCGCCCATAGCACGGCCACGCCGACGATGAAGAGCGCCAGCGCCGTCAGGATCACGCCGCACGTCACCGAGACGCGCTGCCCGGCGCGCTGCAACGGCAGCGAAGAGCGCGCGCGCGTACGCTTGCGGATTGCGCTGCCGCCTCGGACGCACCTCGTAGCATAGGCACTGCGCGATCGTGAACGCGCAGGCGGCGGTGGCGTGCAGCGCGAAGACGACGTCGTTGAGCAGCACCGGATTCACGCTGCTCGCGTGCGCGCGCTCGTACTCGGCCAGCGTCTCCGCGTCGAAGTACAGCGCCAAATTGAACGCGGAATAGCAAGTGAATCCGAGGATGTTCAAGGCGAGAAAGTCGAAATTCAGCCCCTCCACGCTAGAGTGCGCAAAAAGAATGCCACCACCTGTTCTCCATGCACGCTCGCTGAAACGGTGCACAAAGAGAAAGAGCGGACCTTTTCCTAGAGAAGTTGAGCCATATCTGAGGGTAGAATGAGATGCTCCACGCGACGAAGTAGAGCCAGCCAATGCCGACGATCGCCCAATAGAGTGGAAGACTGTGCACAATGGTCAAGTCGACTTGCATGCCTCTCCATCTGAACGTCGCGTCCCAAGTCAAGTCCGCTGCCGACGACGAAGGTGACGCCGCGCACTCAAGCAGGTCGTCGCAGGAGGCATTGGCCGCGTCGGCGCCGACGACGACGCAACCGTTGGCGGCGAGTCGATAGGGACTGGCAACGCGGAGCGCCTTCAGCCACTGCGCGACGCGCTCGGTCGAGTTGGCCTCGAAGAGAAGGTAGGACGGGCTCAGTCGAAGCACACGGCCCTCGCCGCTACGGGTCTCCTTGGGAAAGCTGACGTTGACGGGCGCGTCCAAGGGCGCGCTGCAGTCGTCGACACGCCCAGTGCAATAAGACGCCCAATCAGAGGCGACGAACACTCTCACCTCAATGCGTACTCGAGGCTGACTCTGCTGCCCAGCTGCAGGTTCAACTGCCGTTCAGTCGCGGACAACACCGGCAACTCCGCCACGTCTACATCGTCCCACTGAGGCCCCAGCAATGCCACGACTGAAAATCATTTTGTTTGAAAACGGGACAAACGCGCGTGATGAGTAATGACATATGAATACCACGATCTTCACCACCAAGGCAACTCGAGCGCAAGCCAGCAACAACAATTACTGCCGACAAAGAAAGTGAACGAAGATTCATGTCTTACAGTCCTGAGAGTTGTCTTAGATCAATCACCAAACGGTTAGAGGTGATCAAACTGAATTTGTAAATGAAACTTACCGTACTCTCGCAGTCTACTGAAACGACAGTTGTAGTTACAGTATGCAAATTTTTTGGGCTGTTAAAATTCGAAAAATGGTGCCAATATGTGTACATGTTACTTGTACGTTTAAACACTGAGATACTGAGCGTTGCTCAGCACATACAGTCGCAGCAGATTCGCTAGGCCACAACATACCCATGTCCCATACTCCATGTAGTACAACCCTAACTCGATCACACGAGGCGGTTACCGGTCCAGTGGAACCAATACGCATTGTGCGACGGGCAACCCACTTTTCTTTTGTAAAAAATTAAAATCTGTGTTTGCTAGCGAACAGCAACACATCCGGGGTGTGCGGGTGTGCGCGCGCAAACATGTTCATATTCATGTGCACAACTCGCAACGAGGTTTTAGACATCTGTTGTATTGTCACGGAAAGAACTGGGACCGGTCGGTGGGTTGCATTGCATCACGAACGCTGAACGTCGAATCGACAGCCGCCGAGGAGGGGCGCATCAGATCAGACGTAGGAGGCGCGCCCTTTGGCGAGTTGCGGTCGCGATGGTTGCACGGGCGCCGAGAAGCGCGACGCCTGCGTGCCGCTGTGGCCGGCCGACACCGCTGGCTGCCCCGGCCGAGTCGTGTGCACGCCGCGGCCGCCCGTCCAGCCCGCGGTCGGCGGCTGCAGCGACAGCCGCCTCTCTGCCACCCCGGTCAGCCCGCTGGCGGTCTTGTGGCGCCGAGCGGCCTCGTCCTCGCCCAACGCTCCGGTGCCGCCGTCGTTCTGGTTGCACTTCTCCAAAGGTTCTTCGTAGATTCCATCCTTCGATGGATTTCCCAACGCGATCGGTCTGAAGAAGCGGATTCGGAAAGCAAGTCGCAGGCGGTTAGCAAGGTATGCGGTTCACTTGTGAGTGCACGGACTGCCTCCAATTGGAGGCGCCATCAGCATGCCTTGGTGGCGACCCGCAGGCAAAGGAAGTGCCCTACGACGAGTCACGCGTAGTCCCTCTCCGTAGAGCGACCTGCAACGAGAGAAGTAGCATCCACATTTCAGAGGGCGACGGGCCGGCCGCTTCAGTTGAATGCCGACCCAAGGTAGCGCTGTAGAGTGTCGGGATCGAGAGGACGCCCGGTGGTCGGAATGTAGTAGATGCTGTCCGCCTCGCGGTCGTCCTCGGGCTCGACGTAGTCGCAGCAGTGGTTGGCGAGACGCTGGCAGGCGTCCGGGGCGAACTGGGCGATGGTCTGGAGCGCGGCGGGCAGGAAGAGGAGGCCGTGCGCGAGTCCAGAGCAGCAGCCGAGCACGAGCAGCTGCGCCACTTGGCGCACCATGGGCTGGGACGCGAACAACAGTGGCGTGGCCGCGACCGTGGGCAGAAGGAACGCGACGACGCTTTGGAAGAAGCAGCTCTGAAAGGTGTAGAGGAGCCGTTGGTAGGCGGAGCGCTGCAGGGGCCCGCTGTTGAGGAAGTAGTGGGAGGCGTTGAGAGCCTGCGCGACGAGGACGAGCAGCGAGAGGAGGCCGACAGCAGCGGTGAAGGCGTTGAGCGGCAGCTGGAAGAGCAGGCGGCCCAAGCCGAGCAGGCCCAGCGCCAGCGACGGCACGTAGACGGTGAGGAGGAGCGAGAGGAGAAGCTGACCGTAGGCGAGCAGCGAGTAGAGGCCCACGACGGCCGTCATCGCCGTCAGCGCCATGAGGGCGTGGAAGAGGACGTCGAGATCGTGGACGAGGAACGGCGCGAACGGCGACTCCATGCTCACGCTGAGCCGCCGACTCCGTGCCAGCTCCTCCAGACCTCGCACCAGACGCAGCCTGGAGTGCGGACACGGCCGAGTACACTGGGGCAGTGCGCGGACAAGCCTAATAAATACTCTAACGCACCGGTTCGCAATTCCTCGCCGATTTAGCTCCAAATATATCCTCGTTTTGAGTATTTTCGACCGATTCTCGTCGAACGCAATGTCTCCTCGATACGTGCTGTATTTCTGGGTCTGCAGGAACACTTGGTCGACGATAGAGACGAATGTGCTGTCGTTGACAAGATAAATGCTCGATTTTTCAAAGCTGTCGAAGTCTCTGAGCCAGCTGACAGTTCGTGAAACGAAGCCTTGCGCCTAAACGAAGGGGGGGGGGAGGACGCTGGCGATGTCAGCCATGCCAAGCTAGGGGTCGACCGACGGGGGAGCGCACCTCGGCCCAGTCGGCGAGCGCGAAGACGGCTTCTCTCGTCTTGGGGCTGATGTAGTCGAGCGGGCCCTCGAGCGTCAGCTCGATGTACTCGTCGTAGCGGCCGTAGTAGCGCTTGTAGAGGTCGAGAAAGCGCGCCGAGCGCGACTCGCTGGCGACGAACTGGTCCTCGCTGAGTCGGATGCTCGACTGCCAGCAGCCCCACAGGGACACGACCGCGTAGACGACGTAGAGGAGCAACGCGATGTAGCGGCCTTGGGCAGCGGAGCCCAGCGAGCGGCCCAGTCGACGCGCCAGACTCGCGCCCAGATCAGCCAGCTTCTTGTGAAGCAACAGCAAGTCGCTGGGGTGGTATACGCGAGTGAGCGGCACTGAAGCGGGCGGAGGCAGCGTTCACGGGCCGCGCTCCACGCATGCGCAAAGCGGAACGAACGGGGAAAGTGGTTGTCGCCCTTGGCGCAGCAGTGGAACCACTTGAGTCCCGACAGCTCGCGACGTCCCGAGAGGTAGACGGCGACGAGGACGCAGCAGCAGAGGAAGGGCACGAGCAGAAGCAGAGAGACGGCGGCGCTGCGGAAGAGCGCCAGCAGTAGCGGCTGTCGCCAGCAGACGGCGCAGACGGCGGCGCAGCAGAGCGCCAGACAGAACGGGGAGCCGACCAAGCAGACGCCGTCCCACGACGCGAGCAACTGCAGCCGCTCGCGAGGATGCGACGCGATGTTCGAGAACTTTCGCCACGAGTCCACTGCCGAAAAGCCCGCCAGCGCCGCCACGCCTGCGTCGCAACTCGCACGTATGGCAGTGCACAGTGGCACACTGTAGTAAGCACTCTGTATATACACACGCATCTCTACGCACATACATGTGCATACCGGTACGTGGTTGTACATGGGGTATGTACATGTCATACAGCCATGCCCATAAACGTACACGAACATACCAGTACGTACACGTACATTGCTTACCGACTACGACGTAGAGTAGCGGATAGAGAAAGGGATTGAGACGGCCGGCGATGGCGAGGTCGAGGGCGGCGCCGGCGAGGGCGCAGAGGGTGGCGGCCAGGTAGAGGACGAGGCCGACGAGAGGCTTGGCCGTGTACGCGTCCCGGCCAATGGCGGCCGTGAGGGGAAAGAGGAAGAGCAGCACTGCAGCGGAGATGGCGACGAAGTGCCAGTTGAGAAGACTCGCCTCTGCCGCGTCGCGCTTCAGTCCTCCCAACGACCACCACGCGAAGCGCAGGTCGTCAGAGGCGCCGGCGGCCATGCTCGACAGTTCCCCTCGGAATTTCGCGTCCCACAGCTCCTTCACGGACGACGGCAGGTCCTCGTTGAGACGATAGTACAGCGCCATCGCCTTGGCACGGACCATGTTGCCGCGACTGTTCGTGTCGACGCCTGCGAAGGCAGCATGCGTCGCGTTGCGCAGCACCCCACACACGACAGGACGAACCGCCGAATGTCGTGCCGATGAAGACGCGCGTTTGGTTGTCGGCGGCTGCGTGGGGTAGCGGCAGCTGCGCTTGGGGGAAGTGGACGGGCGACTCGAGGGGTGCTCGGAGCAGGCGGCGCAGGAGGCGGTCGTGCCGACGGCAGTTGGGCCGGCAGAGGCGGTCGTACTCGACAGTGGCGCCCGAGTCGAGCGTGATGCCGACCGCGTCGAGCTTCTCGGCCGCGGCCAGGTAGCCGGCGACGAACTGCTCGCGCAACGCCGACCGCCCCGCCGACGTCTCGAGCAGCACCGCGAACTCCGAGTCCGAGAGCCGACGCAGCGCGTCGTAGGCGTCGTTCGAGTCGTTGAACGAGCCCCCACGCAGCCCCACCGCCCCGCCGGCCGCCACACGCGCAAGCCGGCCGCTGCCGACCGTCTCTCCCCATTGAAACAGCTCGAACGGTACGTCAGAGTCCCAGTTCGGCTGTCTCAACAGAGCAGCCCCAACGCACAGCACCGCTAACACCAGCGGAATCAGCTAAATCAACCCCAGGTGCTGAGTCAAGAAATGGAAATGAGGAAATGAAACCGTACCATGAGGGTGTAGGTGTAACTGCTGATTGTGCCACCAACGAGCCACATTGTACTTCGCAGTCTTTCTTGAACGCAACGCAGAACGTCCAAAGACAACGCGTTGATGTTCTCTAGACAAGTTCAACATGGCGAGAGAGAAATGCGGAATATTAGGCAAGATTGCAGCAAATGCGATACAAATAGCCGTATCTAAATTGGCACATGAACTGTAGTTTCAACCTCGTAGTAATTGGGTGGAACTACTGGAGGACATTATAGGAGGGGACACTACTAGAGGATTGACGGTATACGCAAATTATTAATGCATCAATTTTCCATCAATTAGTGGGGCAGGTCGGTGCGTGCGTGGAAGTTGGACGAAGGGTAAAAAGTGGTCAGCAGATGAGCACCTTTTCTCGCCTTCTTGTTATTCAGCCGATGCGGTGGTATCGGAGGAAGCTCCATGAAGGATCTCGGACGGAGAGCAAGTACGCGACTGTCGCTCTGCCTCATCTCGACTTCTTTGTCGTCGACGGTCACTGGCTTCTCGTCTCCTCCTGGCGGTTCGGGTTTGGGGCGACTCTTCTCCTCCTGAGGACCAGCGGGCGGTTGGGCAGCCTCCGATGGCGCTTCTGTCGGCGCTACGGGAGGGGGCGGAGGCGGAGTGCTCCGTTGGCCACTATCAGTGGAAGAGCCGCTCGACGAGGAGGTGTCGGCGTCGTCGGTATCGCTGACTGATTCGCGACCGGGCGGCGGGCGTCGTCTCTGTATTTTTGACATTCAAAAAAAGTGGAACGCCGTCGCCGTTGACGAAGGCGCGTAGATCAGCTGGATCATCTGGACCGGGCGCGTCGGCCGGCGTTCGTTTGACCCACAGAACGGTGCAAGGGATAGAGAGGAACGCCGTGTGAGCCGCAGCCGCTACGCTCGGCGCAGTTCGCAAGTGGCGCGACGCCAAAGGAGACGACGGCGGAGCGCGCACGGCGCATGCGTGACCCCACTGGCCGAGTGAAAGTCGCGCGCCGCCGCTGGCCGCGCCATCCTTTTGTTTCAGCGGCGACGCGCCAACCGTGAGGTCAGTTGTGGCGCCTTGATCGCTCGCGTCACAGAGACTAATCAATTGACGCCGCATCGCGGAAGAGAGACAGGGAAAGAACGTCGACTGCGCCATCGCGGCGACCGAGATTCCGGCGACCGCCGTCTTAGACAAACGGTGTCTACATTCTGCGACCTATATTCATCGGCGGACCGCAAAAAAACCCATTAAAGAAGGTGTCGTGTCGATGCGGTGACGGCTGCGGCAGAATAAACGAATCGCACACTGACACGGTTTTTGCCTTGGCAAAAAACAACAGAGTAGACGATACGAACGAATAGTTAGTAATAAATGAAAAAAACAAACAAACAACGCAATGGAACGGGGCCCCAGGATGCACATCAGGCGCCAGAAAACTCCAAATTGTTCAGTTCGACGAAATCGCTGCGTAGCTTCGACTTGAGAATGCGCAGCAGTAGCTCGGCACTGCAACGAGGGGTTGAATGCGCTATGATAGGAACGTAGCGACTCTGCTGAACGGACCGATCGTTGGCGTTGTCGACGCCCATTTCCTCCAGCAGCCGATCGTTAGCTTCGACAAGAAGTCGACCTGCAGCAGCGTCGGCGTCGTCAGACGGGGCAGGGGGCAGATGGGCCGTCAGCGGCGCAGCAGCTCACCGTTGACAGCGTGGCGAAGGAAGAGGCGGCCGTAGGAGAGTGCGAGCTGGGGCGCGGCCCTCTCGAGCCACGAGTAGACGTCGAGGCAACTCCAGAAGCTCATGGGACGGTTCGGCTGGAACGGCGACGACGCCAGCGCCGCGCCCGCCGCAGCCCGCACCATGAGCTGCGATGGCCGCTAGCACGACGGTCCGTTCGCGCACGCCACACGGATGTACACGCAGGAGGTGAGCAGAGTGGCCAAGCTCCACAGCAAGTTCACTTCGGACGATTGCAACAAACCAAGAAACAACGAGCGACGACGCAGCGACACACGCACGCGAACGCATCTTCACGACAACTATACAGCGCCTCTTCTGGAGGCGAGGTTCAGCCGCTTGGCGGACTCCCTAAACTTTCTCTTGGAGCCCAGAGTGCGTAGTAGGGCGTCGAGTTGGGGGTGGGCTGCGAGTTGGTCGGCGAGAAGGGTGCGCGACTCGAGGGGCCAGTGGTGCACGAAGGCGAAGAGAGCGTCTGCCACGTACTCCACGGAGCTGGTCAACTGCTCGAGGCGGACGCGCTCGCTGCAGAGGCGCAGCAGCCGCGAGGCGCGCCCCGCCTGCCCCAAGAGCCGCTGGAGTCGCTTCCGGCCGTCGTCGGTCGAGGTCGCGACCACGAGAAAGGTGCTGAAGAACAGTGCCGCCTGCTTCAGTGTCGACGGACGACATGACGACTCGGCTAGGCACAGCAGCGCCACATCCGCCATCGCCGGCAAGAGTTCCACACCGTCCGCGCTGTCGGTGGACGCGACCAGGGCCCAGTGCTTCTTGACGAGCTGCTGACAACACTGCAGGTAGTTGTCGACCAGGTCGACGTCAGCGTCCCTCAAGCCGTTCCACTCAGCGACCCTGTCGAGCACGATCGACGACAGCTCGTGCAAGAACGCGCGAAGCGGAGGTCGCAGCGTCCACTCCGACGCGACCACATTGAACACGAGTTTGACGACGGTAAAAACCGCGTCGGCTGCGGCGAATGTCTTGAGGACCTCGCAAAGCAGACGGGTCGTTCGCGCCAGCAGGCCGTGCAGTTCCGTCGTCGGCAAGTTGACCGTCGTCAGGGAGCCGAGTCCGTCGCGCAGGCAGTCGCAGACGAGCCTCAGGAGCTCGGGCCGGGGCAGGCGCTTGACGACCAGACCAAAAAGGCCAAAGCTTCTGTCCAGCAGCAGGAGCGCGGCGGCGCTGGGCTCGACACTCTCGGAGTCTGCAAAGCGCAGACAGTGCGCAGCTGCGAGCCATAGAACAGCCACACCTGGATACGCAGAAGAGGCGCTGAGCGTGTTGACCAGAGTCGTAACGATGGAGATGCGAAACGTGAGCTCCTCCAGACTCTCGGGGGACAAGGGCTCGACGAGCGTCTCGAGTGTCTGCTGAATGCCAGCAACGAGTGGAGACAGCAGTTCGTCGAGCGTGGACACGAGCACGTCGCGGCGTTTCGTCGACAGCGCGTGACCGAGACTCCTCAGCGCCATCAGCCTCTCGGACTGCCGGCCCGGATGAGAGACGCGCTCCAAGCAGCGTCGTGACACCGCGTCGAACAGCGCCTCCTAAAGCGAACGCGCTCAGGGCCACTGACGACGCCAGTGCCAGCAGGCGCAAGAGAAAGCCGAGCCTCGCATCCGCTCGGCCGGTCCCTCATAAAGTGCTCTAGCGCCAGCAGACTGTCAGCACCGACGCTCTCGTGGTCGAGAAGGGGCAGCAACGCCTGTAGGTAGAGCGTAAGAGCGCGCTCTCCAGCGCCGACCGCCGTCGACAAGCGCACCCGGACGACGGACGCGAAGAGCTGTCGGCCGCTGTTGTCCGTCTGGTTGGCGATGAGATGCGCGAGCGCGTCGGCCAACTGCACGGCCGTCTCGAGACTTGTCGAGTCCCTCGAGTGGGCGGCAAGGAGGGAGGGCAGCAAAAGCTGGAGGACCAGTCGGACGGCGGCCACACTGCTGGACGGCACGAAGTCGGCCGCCGCCTTCGCCGCGAACAGTCGCGACTCCAGCGGCACGTCCGAGTCTGAGGACGACAGAAGCCCTTCCAAGTACTCTTCTCGGAGAAGTCGGTAGCAGGACGCCAACACGTCCGCCATCGTGCCGCGATAACTGCAGCGCGAATCGCCGCCCCTCAATACTCGCAACAAGCACAACAAGAAAAAGCGACTTCGAACCGGGCAAACTCTTCCAGCGACTGCCGGTCCCAGCAGCTGCCTTCTGTCGGAGACGGCGGCGTCAGCTTGTGCAGTAGGAGTCGCCTCAAATGCGCGAATACGTCGAGCAGTTGGCGGGGAATGCTGTCGAGGCCGGCCGCCTCCGTCTCCAACGACTGCCAAAAGTGGGCGGCGGCGTCGCTGACGAGCTCGTCGAGCGGGTAGTGGCCCGGGGCGCCCGTCACCCACAGTGCGACGTCCACGACGCGTCTGCACGCCACACCGCCTCGCTTGGTAGAGGCTGTCCGTCGGTGGACAATCGTCACCACTTTACCGGGCAATTTGCGTATCGTCTTCTGCTCCCGGAGCGAATAGCCATTTGAGCAGTTGATCGGCGTGGTGATGGCATAAAGAGAACGAGGCCCTGACCACGTCGGTCGTGCCGTCGTCAGACGTGTCCAACGACTGGATATAGTCAACTGCCACAGCCAGGACCGCCTTCAGCGAATTCGGACTCTTCCGCAGCGCGGCCGAATCCGCTAGTTTATCCAACAAGGACGAGAGTAGCTCGCTGAACTGTCGACGGACGCAGAAGCTGGTCACGAGCAACCAACCGAATGTTCACCTCTTACGTTGCGCGGCCAAGCGCCTCGTCAGCTGCACGATTAGTGGCGCCCATTCGTCGTGGTCGGCGAATCTGGCCAGGCCCCACTCTTCAGTGCAAGCGGTCAGCGGCTCCAAGAGACACTCTTGTAGTTGGTCGTAGCCGAGCAACCGCAGGCAGAGAGAGCGGACGTGCTCGCCACTATCGCCCGCGAGCAGCACACTGCGACAGAGGCTGCGTTGAACGACGGGGGCGGAGAGTTGGCCGACTTGGAGGGGCAGTTCGGCCAGCAGACGAAGGAGGAGGGCAGGCGCCGCCTCGTGCCACCTGTCGACGAGTTCGGCCACCGGCGTCTCCCAGAGCTCGGGCACGCAGCGAGCCACCAGGAGGGCAAGCGCCGACACAAGCTTGCAACGGCTCAGCTCCGCCAAATCGGCTCGCTCCACCGACGCCAACAAGAAGCCGCGCAGCTCCCCCAAGCTGTAGTCTCCGTCGTCGGCGTCGCTGGCGCAGACGCTCAAGCACTGCTCCCACTGCTGAGAGAGCTTCTCGTGAACGCAGCTCGCGGCGAAGAACTGCACGAGCGGCTCCTGTGACGCGTCGAGCAGACGAGGAAGAAGCGACCACACGCGTCTGTCGTTCCGAAGCGACACCAGCTGCCGGTCCACCTCTTGTCGGCGGCCTTCCAACGATGAGCCGCTATACAATTCCGACAACAGAAGGACAACAGAGTCGGCTTCTTGTGACGCCATGCTCTCCATTCCAACATTGGAGCAAACGCAAAAACGGGGAAAATCTAACCGTGAGGGGCATTACGGTAGGAGGGGCAGATTGGGGGGGGGAAGCTAAGCCTGATCTCGTCTTAGCCAAAGCCTAAGCCTAAGCCTAAGCCTAAGCCTAAGCCTAAGCCTAAGCCTAAGCAAAAGCCTAAACTTGAGCCTAAGCCTCCCTCTAAGTAGATATGAAATTGGCTGCCCCTCCCAAATGTGCCCCTCCTACCGTAATGCCCTGCACGGTTAGATTTACCCCAAAAACGGGGCGTTAGATAAAATACACCCCCAACACCCCCCCTTGCGGTTGCGGTTTAGGCTTAGGCTTTGCTTAGGCTCAGGCTTAGGCTTTCGTTTAGGCTTAGACTTTGCTTAGGCTTAGGCTTAGGCTTCGCTTAGGCTTGCGCTCAGGCTTTTGCTTAGGCTTTGGCTTTGTTTTAGGCTTAGGCTTAGGCTTTCGCCTAGGCTTAGGATGTCGCTTAGGCTTATGCTTATTCTTTCTCTTAGACTTAGGCTTCGTTTAGGCTTAGGCTTAGGCTTTCGCTGAGGCTTAGGCTTAGGTTTTGGCAGTGGGGGTGTTGGGGGTGCTGGGGTGTATTTTATGTATCGCCAAAAACGAAAACGTCATGTGGTAAGATTCTAAAAAACATGAGAAATACGGTAGCCGAAATGAGAAGTACGGTAGCCGCGCAATTTTGATTTGTTTGCGAGAATTCAGACATCAGCCTTGCTTAGGCTTAGTTGTAGGCCTTGCTATGGCTTAGGCTCGGCGTTGCTTAAGCTTAGGTGCTGCATATGCTTTGGCTCGCCTTGCTTATGCTTAGGCCCTCTCAAGGTACAGTTACACATCCCAAGTTACAAAAGTTACAAGTTACATCCCAAGTTACACATCATCAAGTTACAGGTATGGAGCGAACGTTACTCTGCGGCTGCATCGCAGTATCACCGCAAAAGTGATACTCAGTGGCACGGCAGTGACACTTGAGAAAGAAATTTCCAGTCAAGTTTTCAACATTTCGATCGACCGAGGCGAATTATGTTTGATCGGTGTTTAATCATTAGTCGCTATTGATGACAAGTCCTCGGTTGCGTTGGCTTTTATCCGTTTCTTGAACTGGCGGATCGCCGTCGACGTGAGGACCTGCTCCGATGCTGTCTGCTACGACTCCGACTGCGACTGCGACCCGACGCCCTTGGCCGCCCCGATCCGCCGTCCCGAAGCCCGTCCGCGCCTGCTTGCAGGGGGAACTGATCTCGGAATGCAGCGATCGCACAGTGAGAGGAACACGCACTTTCTTTGGCACTCTGTTCCACATTTCGTCGTCGACTTCGGTCGTTTTCGATCTGCTTTTCCAAGTCGATCTGCTTTTCCAAGTCGACAAGCTCGCCAGTTGCGTCGAGCTTGTGGCCGTCGACCCGCAGGCGCGTGGTGGAGGGTGCGCGGTAGAATTGCTTCTCTTGCCGGCCTAGAGGGACGGGAAAGCGTTGGGTTGCGTCACGCTCGGCTGCTGCGCGGGCGGCGCGCGGGCGGGCGGACTGACGAAAGCGGCGGTCGAGTGTCAGGTGGTGCTTGTCGGCCTCGGCGGCGGGCACGAAGCAGCCCCTCTTGACGAGCGCGTTGACGAGCAGCTGAGCGAAGAGGAGCGCCAGCAGCGTCAGCAGCTCGATCATCAGCGGCGGCCACTCGAGCGACCAGCTCTCGAGCAGAGGCGCCGCCGCGCCCGACGCGCCTCCAGCACTCGCGACTGTCGTCGACTCCCTCGTCACGTTGCGCTCCATCCTACACTACGCTTGTTAGTAGCTTCTTACCTTCTCTACTGTTAGTTTACAACAATTGGCATACTACTGCTTTATGGCGGTTATAACAGAGAACCTAGAAGTTTTCGTCTTGGACGCGTTGCGATGAAGCTTTGCCAGAGTTGAATGTACATAATGCTTGAAAGAACACCATCTCTTGCAAGCGCTAAAGACCTGCTTCGATTCGCGGTTCGCGGCACCTATTCCCGTGCCTGCCCGAGGGTCGCGTGGTGACTTCCGTGCCCGCCCAGCGTCGAATAATCCGTGTGCTGTGATTTGACCCAGGAGCGTTATGAAAAACGTGTTTGAGACGTGTTTCCTGGCTCCACATTGTTTGACACCCTTCATGCGCGACGGGTACATACATTCAGCACAGCACAGCCAACAATTACAAAAGCGCGCGAACAATCGTTCTTTGGTTAAGCTGACACCAAACGACACATTCAATCACTAGCCTCATCATGTTCAAACGAAAAACAGTACAGTCAAATGCACTCGCTTAACAGAAACGCCAGGCACGCGCAGTACCCAATCCAAGCGCACTTCTTGGCCATATATAACAGCTGCCTAATTGTTGTGCGAGTACCCTATTAATTCGTGAGTAATTCGTGTCAAACTAACTTTGTAAAGACAACTGTAGTAAGGAAGGAAGCAGAGCAGAGGAGGAGGAGTAAGGGAAGATGGAGGAGGGCGCAGCAGCAGAAGACCCAGACCCTCCCAACCCGTCGCTGCTCATCGACCTCCTCTGGTCAGACCCCGACCGCTGGACGCGCGGCTTCCAGCCCAACACGCGCGGCGTCAGCTACGTCTTCGGCCAGGACGTCGTGCAGGACTTCTGCGCGCGCATGGACGTCGACCTCGTCGTGCGCGCCCACCAGGTCGTCCAGGACGGCTACGAGTTCTTCGCCGGCCGCCGCCTCGTCACCCTCTTCTCGGCGCCCCACTACTGCGGCGAGTTCGACAACGCCGCAGCCATCCTCACCGTCGACGCCGACCTGCTCTGCTCCTTCGAGGTGCTCCGCCCCACCGCCGCCCTACGCGGCGTCACGCCCGCCGCCGCTGCCAAGTAGCCGGCGCGCCGCCGTCGCGACACCCAACCACGGCCCCTCGATCACCACCTCACCTGACACCCCGCTGTGATAGGCCGCGCCCTGCCTGCCGCTCACTCGATGGCGCACGAACGAAACAGTCGCACGGATCACGTACATCTATGGCGTACTGACAACGCACGCACTAACAAAGCAACAACAACAACAACAACCACCAGCACTTTATATGGGCAAAAACAAGAGTTGTTATCCTTGGGACGTTTTGCCGCAGTTTTAGCTCAGCGTGTACGTGCTGGAATGGAACCTACGCGACCCGCCGCACAAACGACGAACGACAATGGGACATACATACAGTTATAACCAGTACACCTTTTGACTGCAATTGGCGAGTTACGAGTTGCGTTCACCTCCTCAGCAGTGCACGTTTTAGCGCTTCTTCTACCGCTGTTATGATGTTTCGGTTTTGAGCAACTCGGTTAACTCGCGCGAGTTCTCGTCAGTCGCGCGCGACCAAGGAAGGAGCCGGCGACATCTCTCATCACGGGCGTGCTGCTGCTATCACTTGCCCAGCTTCTTCTTCTTCTTCTCTTTCTTCGACTTGGACGTCTTGCCGGCCTTCTTGCTGGGCGTCGACGCGTTCGAGCTGGACGTCTGGGCGCTCGGCTGGGCAGTGGGCAGGCCGAGTGCTTGGAGCGCGTCGAGAAATAGCTTCCTCCGCTCGTCGTCGTCCGTCAGCAGGTTGCCGTTTCGGTGGAGTATGTGGAAGAGGCAGCGATAGGCGTCGAGCAGGCTGTCTTGGCTGTCGATGGCGCCGTAGCGCTGGCGCTTGACTTGAAGCGCCGTCCGCGGCACGGAGACGGGCCGGTCGCAGCACATTTGGCGCGCCAGCCAGTAGATGAGCAGGAAGGTGGCCGACCGCTCGGCGCCCGACCGGCAGAGGACGACGAGGGGCGGTGCGGGCTGCGTTTCGCCGTCCTCCGTGGATTGGCACGCGCCCTGGTAGAGCGCTGCCGCTTGGTAGAGCTGGTAGACGGCGTCGACGTTGGGCCGGCCGCTGCCCGGCTCCGGCCAGGCGGGGAAGTGGAGATGCGTGATGGCGCGCTTGCGGCGCTCGTTCATGTCGAGCTCCAGAGAGCAGTCGCGCACGCAGCCGGCCTGCGTGAGCGCCGAGTGGCACCTCGCGACGAAGGAGACGACCGGCGTCGAGAAGGTGGTCGTCTTGCCGGCGCTCGTCGGCCAGTACTGGTAGTTGTTCTCCGTGCTGCTGCCACTGATCGCCACCACGACCCGCGCCTCCAGCTGGTACACCATGCGCCAGAAGTCGTGCGCCGTCTCTTCCATGGGCCATTGCGTCAGCACGGCGTCTTCGAGGCAGACCTTGTTGGCCAGAGGAGTCATGTATGACGCGTGGATGTAGTCGGTCTCGTCGGGCCGGCCGCGGGCGCGCTCTCGGCGGACGCGCTCGCGGACCTCTTCCAGCCACTTCTTCTTCTGCTGCGCCCGGCCCGCGAGCAGCTCCTTGCGCGTGGAGGGCGCGGCGACGCGCTCGTAGCGCTCGTCGAGGTCGTCGGCGAGCGCCTCCAGCTTCGTCGCGGCCACGAGCTCGACGCGCGTCTGGTCGTAGAGGGTGAGGTGCGCGAAGCGGTTCTTCGCCCGGTTCACGAGTCACGACCGAGTGGAAGACGGTGCGCTCCTGGCGGAGCAGCGCGCTCTGCGCCTGCAGTCCGCGCACGTCTTCGAGCCCGCTGAACTGGTCGCCGTTGGCCCAGTCGCTGACGCGCTCGCCCGCCAGCACGCGCTGCGTCGACGCGCCCGCCGCGCGCCACGCGAGCAGACGCGCCAACGACTCCTCCGCCTTCCGCTTCGCCTTCTGCTTCGGCTTCGCCATCTGCGCCCTCTCCCTCTCCTCTTCACACACACTGGTTTAATACGTCACTACACTAACTAGTCCTCACTTTCTCAAACGGTAAAACAGTGGTCGCTGCCCACGTTGTACCTGCGTTGTTACTGCTACAATTAGCACGCTACGCACGTATAAACAGCAAAAACTTGAAATACAACGCGTGCTCAAAATCTGATTGTAAGCAAGTAGGGTTGTTTGCAGTGAAATTGTTAGTGCGGTGACTGTTGACTGTACCTCTAATTTACATGCGATACGGTATTATGAAAATTGGGAATTTTAAATTTGTGTCCCAAAAACTTCTCCCTTGTGTCGAATACTACCGTAAACCATTCAACGTAAGGTGCGATTCGAGACACGGGATTCGATTCGAGGTGCGATTCGAGACACACGTAACACGGGTGTCCTAACGTTGTCCAAATATGCAAATATCTAACATAAGAATTACGGTAGAGAACTGAGAAAAACGGTAACAAAATGAGAAAAACGCTATGCGAGCAGTTTAGTTTATTTTATGTTCGCGCTTCTTCGTTTAATTTGTTTGATTAAAAATGCAACGGAAACCATGTGTGAAAAGCAAAAGCGTCGTGAAACATGTGACCCATGTACGTCGCTGCCTCTTCCTTTCGACGGCTCGCTGGCTAGCGACGACGTCGCGTCGCTCGCCGCGCGAGCGAGCGACGGTGCTAAAAGAGCTAGCGGATGGATCCAGAACGAGAGGGGGGGGGGGGGGTCTCCCCCTCCTGTCAGCTCAGATTTTGGGGGGGGGGGGTGGAAGGAGGGGGAGATTTCAGGGGGAGAAAAAGGAAAGAAGGACGAGCACAGGGCAAAGTAGGCAGATTCTTACGTTTTCCTTGGATTAAGCCACCCCAAGGGCAAAATTTTCGCCTGCGGCGCTGTGATTCTGTTGCAACTCACTATTGGGTGTTGAAAATAGTGCAAACAAAGCAAATGTCGATTCCACGGCCAAATAACTTGACTTTTTGAATAAACTACAATGAAAAAAATTGGACCTTCTCCCCCCCTCTGTCAGATAATCCTGGATCCGCTCGTGGATGTAGCAGACGTGTCCTTCAATGTACAGGCAATGACTGAACGCTAGTACAGGCATTTATACATGCGATATCTTGACGAGCACTTTGACGCGTCATATTCCTGTGATGTATACCGTGCTTATCAGGGTGTACGCGTCAGCGTACAACCCTAATATGTGACCACTTCTCAATGCGGGTTTTTGAATTTTCGATCGCCTATAACTTTTGATTGCCTGAACGGATTTCGACGCGTTATGGCGCAAATGAACCGCCTTCTTCTGGGGCATCGAATGCGCCATAACGCGTTTCCTTGCTTTACTGTAAGGGGTCAATAGTTTAAAAAATGTTCCAATTTTGTGGCTTTTTTTTTTCATGTTCTCTGCCAGGTTTTTGGAGCGCCACTCGTGAACGGCTAAAGGTATCGATTTGAAACTTGGACAGCATCTGCAGCTATTGCAAAGAAAATAGTCGCCCAGAGGATTTCTTGATAGGCAGCCCCGATTTTGAGATATCGTCGATTTGGCCATTTTTGGACGCGTTTTTTCGGACATAGTCGTTTTTTCGGGTGGTTTCCACCAAGAGTAAAACTCCAAAAAGTGCCGAGTAAACCCCCAATTTTTTTTTGATTTCCTTGAACAGTTTCTTATGGCAAGTCTATGCCAAGCCACTAAACCTAAAACTTGATTACTGATAATGAGATATTAGCTAATTAAAATTTTGGAAGAAATGTTTGTCCTCTATAGGCGCTTCAACCGTTGGTCTGAGAGGTTTGCTAAAATGGGGAAAGTTGATCGCCATGACCTGGAATAGACCCCTTTGAAAAAATTAGTCACCCCAGACGCACCAATATGTCTCTACGCTCTTGGGAAATTAGTGAAAAACGGCGATATTTCGGTATGGTTAGCTCGGATGGCTTTGAGGTCAATAATAAAGTTGATCGCCAATCAGTGGGGAACATTTCATTCCTTAGGGCCAACGCGCTCCGACGCACCAAAATATTTTCACTTCCGGGAAAACCGCTATATCTCGATGTGGGTAGCTCGGATCACTTTGGCTAAAACACAAAAGTTGACCGCCTGCACGTGTAGATCATTTTGGTTCTTTACACCACTACGCTCCGACGAACCAATATGGCACTGCAGAAGTGCACGCACGCACGCACACCATCAAATGGGCCGCTTCACAAGAAACTTGATGTGGGTAGGTCAGATCACTTCGGCTAAAACACAAAAGTTGACCGCCTAGTCATGGTGATCATTTCCATACTTTACATCACTATGCTCTGACGCAGCAATATAGCACAACTGCATGTGCGTGCACGCATGCACATAATGTACATAGCACCTATGTACAATGTATCGTCATTACCGTATTTTGCATGCAGCTATTGACCCCCTCCCAAAAAAAACGTCTCGGTGTCGAGCGGACTCGATCGCGCCATCGTACGCGCATGTACGTCGGGCCATTCGCGAGTTGCTTTGCATTTATTTATCAGGGTGTACGCGTCAGCGTACAACCCTAATATGTGACCACTTCTCAATGCGGGTTTTTGAATTTTCGATCGCCTATAACTTTTGATTGCCTGAACGGATTTCGACGCGTTATGGCGCAAATGAACCGCCTTCTTCTGGGGCATCGAATGCGCCATAACGCGTTTCCTTGCTTTACTGTAAGGGGTCAATACCTCCGAAAATTTCACGTTTTTTTTGAGGTTTTTCGTGCGCCATTCTCGAACGTCTTATGCAATTGGAATGAAACTTGCCAGACATTGGCGACTCATATCAGGTCTTAAAAACCTAAATGGGTTCCTTTGTTAGCGTCCCCTATCTCGAGATAATGTCAATAGTATGGTCGATTTTGACAACTTTTTGAAATCATGTCAAGGTTTTTCGTGTTTTCCTACTGGACTAACATCACCTTCTAACGCGCTATCTAACGCGCTATAGCACGTATGCATACTCGGTCGCAGTACAGAGATATGTCCCAAACTGTTTGAAAGCAAAAATCAAAACACGTCATTTTGTTTTGAAACTGCACAGGCATCTACAACTCACATTTTTAGAACGAAAAGCTTCTGAAGTAATTTGTGCTAGGTGCTGTTAATCTTGAGTTATGGTTTACTTTGTGAGTCAGTGCTTGGGCACAGTGGGTTTGTCTGTCAGTGCTTTGGCGCGATCCGTAAGGCATCAGACTACCGATCGAGAGGTCGCCAGTTCAACTCCCGATGGCGGCTTTGCTTTTGCACGTGTCCCTGCAAGAGGGATAACGACTTGTTGCCCCACCCTTCCACTTTGGTCTTTTCTCTAGGTTCTGCTGATTTTTTTTTTTGATTTTTTGAACTTGTGAAAAGTTTGAAAAGCATGCGCGCGTGCATGCATAGGTTTTACGTATCAATGTGTGTCTTACGAAAAAACACTGTATTAAGGAAAAATTTGCAGGTGGCTGCAAAAAAAGGTGAATATGTGACGCTATTTTGTTAAAGTCCAGTTTGAAAAGGAGTGGTATTAAGGCAGGCCCCATTGATTTTATAGCCATTACCGCATTGCAGCTGATCAACTTCAGTTTGAACAAACCGTGTATAAAAACTGAACCAAACGCAGCAACACGTCACATATTCGGCATTTGTTGTGTGAGCCATCCTCATTCAGCCAAAACGCAACCGCAATCCTTTCACATCTCATCTCTCTCTGACAATGCGTTGCCATTGGCCATTACCATGGACCTGGCACAGCCAAATTTCCTGGTTAAATAATCGGCACCCTGCTAGCATTTGTGACATGTGGGTTGCCACTACAGTTAGTGATGTGCATGCATACATACTGTACTGCTTCCATTCGTCAGTCCCCTTTTGGCATTTCAACCAATGATGAACTGCTTCTACAACGTTTGCATAGTGCAATGCACCATTTTACATCTTGTGAGTGCTTACGTGTGTGCATGCGTGCATGCGTGCCTGCGCGCGTGCGTATGTATGTGCGCCTGCATCGTGTTCCATGTCATGCAGCATATGTGAATGCACTGTGTTCCAGTCTAGTTACGTCCTAAAAATTGCCACTGCACCTTCCTATGCACGCAAACACAAAAAAAATTAAAATTAATTGGGAGTGGGAAAATATGGCTGTGAACACAAAAAATGCCGAATATGTGACGTGTTGCTGCGTTTGGTTCAGTTTTTATACACGGTTTGTTCAAACTGAAGTTGATCAGCTGCAATGCGGTAATGGCTATAAAATCAATGGGGCCTGCCTTAATACCACTCCTTTTCAAACTGGACTTTAACAAAATAGCGTCACATATTCACCTTTTTTTGCAGCCACCTGCAAATTTTTCCTTAATTTAATGTTGTGCCACTTTGTGCCAGTGCCATGCGCCGCGGCAACTTGTTGCATCAGAGAAGAAACTCATTAATCGGACACACGGTAGCTACGCCGTCTTGAACAAATTCAAACTTGAAGAGTAACCATGGCAACTGGTAGGAAGTGGGGTTGGCCTGCAGCGTGCAACGGACGAGCGGCAAGAGCTGCGAACGCTACAAGGCGCAGGTGTTGCAAGGTTGTTGGCTACTCGTCGGTTCGTGTGTCACGTCATTGATTTCGAGCCTCCAACGCACCATCTCTCGCTTGCGGACCGTTTCACGCAAGAGTACGGAGTACAACGGGGAGAGGGAAAGGGAAGCCGGAAACCGCAAAACACGAAGAGTGACTAGCCGGCCTACGAAGTCGCGAGGTAGCCGGCCTACGAGGTGAGCGAGCAAAGCCGGCGTAAGAAATAACAAACGCATATGCAAATAATCAAGTATCGCAACTTCCGAAATTTGCATATTATTAGAATACAACGTAAGAACAAAGTAGAAAGTATTCACTTCGCCACACAACCACCTGCAGTTGTTACACACTGATCTGCGCTTTCGCCGTTGTGGCTAAGGTTACGATGGGAAAACTCTTTTCATGTGAACCATGCGAGCCATGTTAAGAAATACAGTAGCCAAATGAGAAATTCGGTTGCGTAGGCTTAGGTTTCGCATAGACTTAGACTTAGACTCAGCCTAAACCTAAGCATAAGAACAAATGTAATATAAATAAAAATTAATATCGTATCTAAAACCCTTTAACGGAGTGACGAGGGGAAAAAAATATCGCACCGAAATAACGAAGGTCCGTTCACATGTTACATGAAGAGGGTTTTCCTTTAGGCTATTTCCAAAATATGCAACCGATACAAGCACAACCGATACAACCGATCACTGTAGCTTAGGCTTTAGCTTAGGCTTAGGCTTAGGCTTAGGCTTAGGCTTAGGCTTTTGCTTAGGCTTAGGCTTAGGCTTAGGCTTAGGAGGCGGGAACAGTAATCGGTTGTATCGGTTGTGCTTGTATCGGTTGCATATTTTGGGAATTGCCGCTTTTCCCCGAAATTCGACTGTAGAGATGTCGTCTGAGATGGGCGCTCACGATGAGTTGGGTCGACTGCGACGCAAGAATGCGAAACTGAAGAAGAACCTGGAAGAGGAGAAAAAGAAGGTGCGGCACCTGCAGGCCAAGGTCATCGCTCGCGAATTAGGCCCAGCAGTCGGCACGGCTAACGCGAAGACTGTCTGGACAAATACTGCTAGTGGTGGAAAAGGGACGGCCGATTGGCAGCAGCTCTACGAGCAGCTCCAGAGGCAGCTGTGGAAGACGGAGGCGGACTTGGCGCGTGAAAGGTTGTTGTCAGCAGCGCACGACGAGTCGCGTCCGAGCATCGAGGAGGCTGCTGCTGCTGCTGCTGCTGCGCCGTCGGCGGATGCGGCGCAGCAGACGCCGAGGCGTTCGCCGGAAGAGGAGGAGAGGGCGCGCATCAGGGCCGACCTCGAGGAGCAGCGTCGGCACGACAACGAGCTGCTGACGCGCGTCGCCAACCAGTACGCGACCAGCGCCAGCAGCGTGCACAACCAGATTTTCGAGAGACTTCAGGAGAAAATTCGCTTGGTTCGTCTCGCTCGTCCGTCCTGCGTCGCCGTTGTCGAGCCCACGCCCGTGCGTTCTAGACGGCGCGACTCGAGAGCCGTATCGACAAGTTGTGCTTCGGCGGCGGCGGCGGCAGCGGCGACGTTCGGTGGTCGTCGTCGTTGTGTGTGAAGAGCGCGACTGAAAAGCTGGCCGCGTCAGTGTCATCTTTGCGGAGCGCCGCCGTGGAGCTGCGCGCCGCGTACGAGGAGGCGGTGGGGGTCGTGGACGCGCAGCTGAGGCGCGCCATGGGACTGGCGGCCGCGCTCGCGCCCGCCACCGCCATCCAGCGCGCCTCGGCCGACGAGGCGCTGCGACTAGCCGGCTCCCTCCTCCAGCTGGCGAGCCTGCACGCCTCCTCTCTTGCCGACCACCGCCAGCGGCAACCTCAAGACAACTGCGACTGATCTCGTCACTCTACGACAGCTGCGCGCGCGCCACTCCGGGTCTCGATTCGATCGCCTTGCCGCCATTCACTTGCCTCCCTCCTTCACTGACGCCGTCTAGTCTCGCTTGTGTACTCGTCCCGGCCGTTTGTCCGTCCTTCGGTGCTGCCGCTTCTCCTCGCTCCATCTCGTCTGCCGGTGCTGAATTTGTGACGTTTGTGTACAAGCCGCTGCTAAGACTTGCCTAGATGTTCGTGTTCGTGGGCCATCTGATGACGCCGCTCTTTGCATAATTAGGTCGTATGATGTGCCAGCCTAACAAGGTGCTTGTCGCTAGAGGCTGCGCTGTCTCGAACGGGTGGGCTGGAGTAAAGTTGTCGTCGTCGTACAGTTTGGAGTTGTTCGGTTGTTAGTATGTGTGAAGTCGGGATTGTGTTTGGGAGGAGTCGGGGTAGAGTGCGCACGCTAGATGGCTGCCGCGCGTTCGACGCAACCGACGCGGGCTCATGCGAGCTACGTGAGTGACGCGCTTGTGTTGGCACTGCGCTCGTGGCTACGGACCGAGATGAGGTCGCGTTGTTCAGAAGGAGTTGAAGGATGAGCTGGTGGCGGAGAGGAGGCGGTCGGACGAGCTGCAGCTGGCGTTGGCCGAGCTGGCGATGCTCATGGACCGCGAGGGCGCGGGGCCGGCCGCCGTCGGCGACGAGCAGCCGCAGCAGCAGCTGCAGACGACCGAGTCCTTTCTCCAGGTCTGAGCTGCTTGCGCGCTCGCCGCCTGCTCAGCGCCACTGGGGCCGCGCAGGACCTTTCCGCGCTCCGGGTGCAGGTCGAGCAACGCGAGCAGCAGTTTCGCAAGACCCAGACCGAGCTGCGCGCCGAGGCCCGCCGCACCCAGGAGGAGAACGAGTCGCTGAAGGCGCAGCTAGAGGTATTGTACCGTTTTGCGGAGTCGCGGCTCTCTCTCAGCGGGAGTCGACGCGTCGGCGGGCTCTTCAGCTTGGACGGAAGACGGAGGCGGCGGCGAAAGAGTCGGCTAGCGGCCTGGAGCGGCAGCTGGGCGTCGAGAGGGCAAAGCACGCCGAGTTGGAGAAGACGTTGCGTCTGCGCGTCGTCGCGCTGGAGAAGGAGCGCGCGGACTGGGCCGAGAAGGCGAGCGCCGAGCTGCAGGCGGAGCTGGCCGGCAGTCGCGTCAAGGTGGTGGAGCTGGAGCTGCGTCAGGCCGAGCTCTACAAGCGCCTCTCCACTGCCGACCTCAAGGCCGAGGAGGCGCTCGCGAGCGCCTCCACTGCCGAGGACGAGTCGAGGAAGTGGAAGGCGGAGGCGGAGGAGGCGATGCGGAAGCGCGATTGGCTCGACGAGCAGAACGCGAGACTGAGAACGGAGCGGAACGCGGCCAGAGAGGCGGCGCGCCGTGCCGAACGGCCGCACGACCCACGCAAGCTGGCCGCTTCGCGTACCGCGTCTGTCGACGGGCCAAGCAACCTGCAGCATCACGCGGCCTCGGCCGTTCGCCGGCTCTCCTCAGTGGAAGCTTCTCCGGCCGCGGCGGCCGCTCCACTGGGCGAGAGTCGGCGCCACCGCAGCGCCACCTCGTCCACGGCCGCGTCGGCGGCGGCGGCGAGCAGAGGGGGCGGGGCCGAGCAGACGCGCGCGCTGCTCAAGCAGACGCTGCCGTCCGTGGTCGCGAAGGTGCGGGCTCTGCGCGCCGAGTGCGCAGAGGGCATCCGTCCGGCGGTCACGGGCCTGCTGCAGGAGCACAAGCGGCAACTCGGCCGCTTGAGTAGGCTGCTAGACGAAGAGCAGGCGAAGCGCGTCGCGCTCGCCGCCAAGTACGACCGGCTCAAGGTGAGTCACTTACTTCCGATTCTTTCTCGTTTCTCTGTGCGCGCACGCACGCACTAGTGCTTGTCGTTCAGTTGCGCGTGAAGGAGTCGAAGAGCGAGGCTGCGACCCTCCAGAAGAGTTTGGAGCAGGAGAGAAAGACGAAGGCGAAACTGGAGAAGGACTACAGCGCGGTTGGGGAGCAGTGGACGGAGGAGATGACGAAGCTGCAAGAGAGCTATCGGAGCGCCGTGGCCGACGTGGAGATGCTGAAGCAGCGCTTCGTCGAGGACGTCGCGGCCAACAACGACGCGGCCGTGTCGTCGACGAATCCTCCCTCGCCCTCTGCCGCGGAGTCGTCTGCGCGTGCTGCCGGTGGCCTCGTCGTCGTCACGGAAGGCTGTCGACAGCAGCAGCAGCAGCAGCAGCAGCAGCCCGAGCCGAGTCAGGAGACGGCGGTGCCTATGGACGGCGACGAGACGCCCTGCGCGCTGGTCGTCGCCATGCAGTCTGACGCCCAGGTGCAAACGGGCGCCGACCTGCGCCACGAGCGACTGTGTCTCCAAGACGCCCAACTGCTGTCCGTCTTCCGACAGAGCCAGGCCGCACTACTACTCCGAGTCCAGCACCTAGAAGAGCAAGTCAAAGCCAGCCACCCTCCCAATATGTAGCACCCCATCTGGTCACTTTGAATCGCTCTGCCCACGCTTGCCGTTGTGTCTTTCAAACGAAGGCGTATACCTCGTTTCTACGAGCGTTCTTCGGAGTCATTCTACCGTCGTCACTTCGTCGATTGACTTGTGTTCCCGTTTTCTCTGTTCAAAGGCGCACAGGGGAAGCGCACACAAGTGTACATTAGTGAACGGCAACCAAACGTGATCACAGTGCCGGGCGGGAGACGCTGGGTAAATGGCGCTCGCCGCGCCAGCGTCAGCAGCCGCACCACGACTCGCCCACGGCCGGATCGGCCGCCTGCTGCTGGAGGCGGAACGCGCCCGAGTTCGCCTGCCACAGGCCCGGCGTTTGGATGATCTACAATCAGGACTAGCAGCCTTCGGTGCGGAGGTGGGAGGTAAGGGGAGGCGCTCGCCGGCACCTTCTCGACGAGCTCTTCGAAGGCGCATTGCACGCCCTCCTTGGTCTTGGCCGACGCCTCGATGAACATCATGCAGTGGCGCTTGGCGAACTTCAGTGCCTCCTCACGACTCACACTCCGCTCCACCTAGGGCGCGCACACGCGCGTACAGACACAAGTCCAGAGCGTAACCCGAGTGCCTTGTCGATTTTGTTGCCGACGAGCATCTTCTGCAGTTGGGAGCGCGTCGAGAAGGTGTCGAGCTCGCTGAGCCAGTGCTGGAGGCGCTCGAACGACTGCCGATTCGTGACGTCATACACTGCAACGCGGAGGCGTGAGTTTAGTAGAGCTCTTGTCTGTCTTGTAGCCATCGCCCAGACAGACGCACCGAGGATCACTCCCTGGGCACCCCTGTAGTAGCTCGGCGTCAGCGTGCGGAAGCGTTCCTGCCCGGCAGTGTCCTGAACAGGGGCCACGCAGTCGACAGGAAAACTTCAAAGGCAATCAAGTCAAGTATCTCGCTCCCTAAAACGAAGTCACAACCCAAATAGCGAGTCGGACGCGGCTGCTGTCGGATAGAACAGTTGTTGTCTTGAAATCAACTCCTAAATGACAATCCATACAGGATGCAGTACTGCAACGTGCAGCGAACCCATACCGATCGTAGCCGGCTGCTCGGGATCAAAGCTGTCATCGACAAACCGAAGCATCAAGCTGCAAACGGTGGCGACTGCAGGGACGTTAGTTAGTGATCGGTGTAGGAACAAACCTGGACTTGCCGACACCGCTTTCACCGATTATTAGGATTTTCAATGTAGTGACGTATTCATCTTCTACGTCAGTCATCGTCGGGTCTGAGTCTGACGACGACTTAGCGCGAAAATCGCGAGAGCTACTAAGCTACTACACCGAACAATGCAGTGGAGCGCGACTTAGGCGAATTATCCATGACACCGAAATATCGTCGGCCACGGAAAGATTTTCGTCTCGCTCTCATCGCCGCCGAGTGCCGACTGCCGACAGCGATGAACACAACTTTCGTTGGCGTGGAGGCGGCCCGGGAATTGTGGGAGAAGTACGCGACGCAGCCGGCGCCTTCGACAGCGGCGAAGCTGTGGAAGGAGCACGTCGACATACGGCGTCTGATAGACGCAGTCGGTGCGTCGACGCCAGCAGCGCGCTGCGGCGCTTCTCGTGAGACGGCCGTGGAGCCGCTGCTGCGCTGGTGCCGCTCTGTGGGAGTTGAGTGGTCGGCGTCGTTGACGCTGGAGGAGGTGGAGCTGAGCGAGACCGAGCGCCAGCTGGGACTGCGCGCTACCGCGCCGCTCGCTCGAGGCGACGTGCTCATTTCCGTGCCTCGGGCCGCGTGGCTGGGCGCCGACGCTGCCCGTCAGTCGCCTGCGTTGAAATCGGTGCTTGTCGGATTGAGGAAGGCCGAGGAGGAGGCGGGAGGACAGAGAAGTGCGGCGCGTTGCAGGCGACGTCGTCGGACGCGCTGCTGCGCGGCATGGACAACGTGGCGCTGGCGCTGTTCCTCTGCTGCGAGGCGGTGCTGGGCAAGAAGTCCAAGTGGGCCGCCTACATCCGGGCGCTGCCGCTCGCCTTCGGCACGCCCCTCTTCTTCAGTGTGCGTCCTCCCTCTCCTCTACAACCCCTGTGGTCGATCGACGCGCATGCGAGACTTCCGTTCAGCTGGCCGAGATGGAGTCGCTGCAGTGCTCGGCGAGCTGCGTGGTGGAGGAGGCGCTGCTGATGTACCGGCACGTGGTGCGTCAGTTCCTCTACTTCCTTCGAATGCTCCACGAGCCCTCTGCCGCGGGCCCTCTCGACGAGACGCCTCTGACGCCGGCCAACTTCACGTTCGACCTCTACAAGTGGGCCGTGTCGGTCGTGTCGACTCGCGTCAACTGCGTGCCGAGCGCAACGCGAGTCGACACCCACGGCTCCCCCGTCATGGTCAGGACACATTCTCTGGGTTCGCTGCGTGCGCGCCAAATGGGTGTTGTGTTGTTGTTGTTGCCTTGTGGTCTAGGTGCCGACATTGATACCCTTGCTGGACATGGCCAACCATCGTGTGCCTTCGACTCTGGCGGACTCGGAGGCGGCCGAGGAGCCGGACGTCTACTTCTGCGCGGAGGCGAACCGTGCCGAATGCCGCGCCGGCGACGACTTCCCGGCGGGACAGGAGGTCACCATCTGCTATGGACGCGCTCGCAGCAGCGCCGACTTTCTCTTGCACAACGGCTTCGTGCCGGCAGCCGACAATGGACCACTGGACGACTACGTGCTCGTCAAGCTGGGTAGAGCGGAAGCTGACAGCATCCGTATGTCGCTCGCTCTACCTCCTCTCCGCTATACAGGGATGCCGTCGACCGTGGCGGACTTCGCAGAACGCGAGCGCCTTCTCAAGTCCTTCGCGTTGGCGCCGACGCAGCGGTTCCGCGTGCTGCGCGACGCAACGAAGCCGCTGTCGGCAGACGTGGTCTTCTTCGCTTCCGTCTTCGTCGCCGACGAGCTCGCCGCGCTGTTGCCGGCCACTCGTGAGGACTGCTATCCCGCACTGGCGGCCGGACAGCAGAGCAAGGCGTGGACGTTCCTGCGCGACCGCTTTCTCCTCCTCTGTCGGCGCTACGAACGCTCGCCCGCCGCCACTGGCACTACACCCTCGGCCAACGAGCGCAATATCCGTCTTCTCAAGGACAAGGAGTCGACCATTCTTCGGGGCGCCCTCTCCTATTGCGAGGCCCAACTCAGCCGCTGCAATCAACAATCAATAAACAATGGCACTCCAAAATCTCAACAGGATTTATAGCCTCCTCCGGCTAGTCTTGTGTATGTGTGTGTGATGCGTTGCGTGCGACTGGTGCTGTTATGTCCCCTTTGCCTTGCGTGCCTTTGAGTTAGGAACATTGTGTGCTGTTGACTCTTGTGGAATACCTGCGCGTCACCCGACTTAGATGAGACTGACGGATCGCTTTTGTTTGTGGAGCACGGTGTCGATGGCTGGCCGCCGAAGGCGCGGCGAAAGGACGCCGTTGAGAGTGCGGCCGAGCTCTGAGACTTCCGGCAGTCGACTGCTGCACGTCTCGTTCAAGTCCTGACAGCAGGCGTCGTCGTCCTCGTCGTCGTCGCTGCTGCTGTAGCTGTCGCCGTCCGATGGCGCGGACGCGTTCGGTTGTGCCTCGAAGCGTTCGACGGTCGAGGGTCGCGCCTGGTTGGCGGCGGTGGGTCGGCGCCGAGCGGAGCCCGACACCGAGTCGACGCAGCAGCAGAGGAGCGCGCAGAAGCGGGAACGTACCCGCTGGCAGCAGACCATGAAAATGATCGGCTTCGACCATAGGAAGAACTCGTGCAGAGTGCCCATGTAGAGGAGCGTGGCCAACGCGGCCGTCTGCTGGCCGGTGCTGAGCACGAAAATGAACCAGACGAAGCGGAGCGCGTCGAGAAAGCTGATTGCGACGAACGCGCAGGTGAGTCGGAACTCGACGTCGAAGTGGCGCTCCTCTTTCGCTGGAGGAGTCGGCGACTGCTCGGCTGCGCCTGTCGACACCTGAGCTGCGGAGACGCAGCCGACGACGGCCGGCATGACGGCGGCGTGCTGCCGACGCAGAGTCTTCCAGCCGATGAGCACGAAGCAAACAGCGGCGAAGACGACGCGGGCCAGGTTCGTCAGCGCCAGAGCGAGCACGTACTTCGCGTAAACGCTGACGTCCGTCAGCGTTGGATACAAGCTGCCGTTCCCAAGGCCAAAGCCAATGTCCTTTTCCACCCAATGGTACTCGAAACCGATTGAGGGCAGCGCCAGCAACGCTGCTAGACCCCACTGAATTCCGACGCAGACCCACGTGTGACGAGGCGTCCAGACCTTGAAATCGTGTCATGCGAACTGCTGTTGCCGCGCGGCACGCACGCCTAACCTTCTCGTGCCACTTGCGAAAGACGATCGCCGTCAGTCGATTGGCAATAAGGTCGACCATGCAGAAGTCTCCCGCCTTGCGGATGAAAATGTCCAAGACGAAGAGGACGCTAGCGAGTAGGGCCCCGCCCTCCTGCAAGAACGCCGCTCCGCGTCACGGCCGGCACGCAGGCGAGGCGGAGAGCGGACGCCGACCGACCAGGTACTGATCGCGCAGAATGCCCATGAGTGGCCACTTCCAGGCGAGCTGCGTCCAGATGAGCTGAAGAATGTCGGAGACGGAGAGGGAGATGCAGAGCGTGTAGAAGGGGTCCTTGAAGTCCGAGTGCCGGTAGCGCACGAGGAAGGCGAGGAAGAGGACGTAGAGAGGCATCGAGAGGCCCGAGACGAGCGCGAACGCCAACTGCAGGCCATACTTTGTTGCCGTCCACGACATCGCGTCCGTCCGTCCGTCCGTCCCTTCCAGCCGCCCGCTCCTCTAACCGCCTCTCCTCTTCGCCGCCTGCCAGACCACCGTTAGCTACGGGGCAGCGTCGCCAGCGAAGAGCCGGAGGAGAACGAGGGCGGACCGTCGCCTTGGTTACACTGCTGAACTTGAAGAATGCGCACGAGCCGTTGCTTAGCAAACTGAATGGGGCGAGAACAATTTTATAGGCGACTGCTGGATGCGACTGGACATCGTCGACTTAGCGGAAACAACACCATTAGAACATCGCTATACAAAAGCGCCCTGTTCACTTCAATAAGGTGGAAGGTGCATTGCGGCAACGTCATTTGCCCTACTACCGTAACCTGCTGCTCTATAATAAATCGCCATAGTCGTCGTGTCATGCACACAATCCTCTGCCGATCCCCTACCCAGTCACACATCCCGTAGGTACATTAGTAGAACCAAGTGTCCGTTATTGCTAGAAGTCAGCGGGGATGCGTCATGTGACCACATCGTTCTCCCGCTCGCTTTCGTCGGCAGTCAGCGGTGTGGTACGGTGCGTTGGATACGGTCGACTCTTTCACAGCGACACGTTTCTCGGCGAAACACCGGGACAGGGCCAACTCTAATAGACAAAGGGGTGGAGAGGCCATACATGCAACTGAGGGGTTGTACCCCCACACCCGCAGTCGGCAAGTTTACCCCTCCCCAACACTTCCACCCCCAGAATTGATCTGAAGTTTTTGTCCCTTCTCCTCCAAAAACGAGAAAGGACATTGTGATGTGAAGTGCAGCGACAACGACCACTAGCGGTCAATACCGTCTTCACAGTCTGCGAGACGCTGCCGAGCGCCCCGTCAACCTCGACATCCTCCGAATGGCGGTCGGCACGCTGTGCAAGCACCGACGCCGGCGCCGCCAACCCCACGGCCACCTTCCTCCAATCCACCGACGCCGCCTTCGAAGAGATCCGCATCCTGCTCGCCGCCCAGCACGACTGACCCCTCGCTCGACGTGTTCCCCTACTGACTGACTGTCATTTCGACCGACCGATCGACAATGACCGATGACTGACTGATCTTTCATGTCATTCATATGCCTGTGATAGCCGTGGGTAGAATAAATCGCGTGCGATGTTGGCACGACGTTCGTTACACCCCATCTCCGGTGTTTCGTCTTAGCCTAAGCCTAAGCAAAAGCCTAAGCCTAAGCCTAAACTTGAGCCTAAGCCTCCCCCCCAAGTTGATATCAATTTGGCTGCCCCTCCCAAATGTGCCCCTCCTACCGTATTGCCCCGCACGGTTAGATTTACGCAATATTTACATACGTATTAAAAAATCAGGAGCGTTATGTAAATATGCTGCCCCCCCCCCCCGATTACCACGCTGTTATGTATTGCTCTTTTTATAAAATACGTCTCAACCGGGGGGTTTCGGTGTTGGGGGGTTGGAACTCTATTAGCCGGAATGGTGACCGCGTAGATCGCTGTGGGAAATACGTACCGCCGAGGTGAAGAGAGAGGAGAGAGGAGAGATGGAGTCGTCACCAATGTTTGGTAGTGGGTCGGCGGAGGGGCGCCGCGGCCAGGCGTCTGGCATGGGGCCGTTGTTGGGCGACCGCGACGGCAGCGCCGCCTCAGGCAGCCACGGCTCGGTCAAGCTCGAGTACGTGCAACAAGAAGCGGCCCCTGCCGACCGACACCGTCCGCCCGACCGATCAGTGGACGACAAAGACCGAGTTCGGCGCATGAAGGACACCATTGACGAGGTTTTATAGAAACACTGAGCGCAGCTGGAACTGGCAGGTCGGCGGGCGTTAACGTTGCGAACCCGTTTGTGGCTTAGGTTGTTCTCGCCGCCGTCTATTATGGAGGAATGTACGAGGCGAGCGAGGTGAAAGCTAGTCAGAATTTGACTGTGGCCGGTTATCAGACGGCGTCGACAACGACGGTGACTTGCGACTACTCCGACATGCCGGACAACTTCTTTGACAGTCTCACGGAGCCGGGCCCATCGACGACTTCGGGTCTGACGACTCTGTCAACTCTGCTTCCGCTGCCGACGTCCGTGTCGAGCGCTCCGTCCGCTCCGTTCGGCGCGCTGGAGGAGGGCGGCGAGGCGGACGGCTTCGACCAGCACTCGGCCGTCTACCTGGGCCAGACGGCCGCGCCCTTCGTCGCCGACCACGGCTCCTCCTTCGGGCCCGTCGACGTCGACCAGGTCCTGCAGCCGCTCACGCCCCTAGAGTCCCTCTCGGCCAGGTTCCCCAAAGGCGTGCAGGCCGTCCAATGGGACACCGATCCCGTCGCCGCCTCGCTCGCCTCCCCTACCCACTCCGTCGGCCTCGTCGCCGAACAGCCGCAGCAGCAGCAGCATGTGCGCTATTCGTTTACTTGCACATCTGGCGCCTGGCGTCTTGGCTAGAGTAGGCAGTGGCTGAATCAACTTCAGAATGGTGCCGACTACTACTCGGTGAAGGCGGAGCGACGCGTCGAGGGCGCGCGAACTCGGCCTGTCCGTCGGCAGCGCATCGCTCCCAGAGAAGCGGTCGATGAAAAGCAGACGTCGTCGCGTACAGTCGTTGCACTGTCGGCAGCGTTCGCCGACGCCGACCACAAGCGAACGTTCACCTCGTTGGCGGAGCGCAAGGCGGCCGGTCCCCTGCCGGCGTCTACGCGTAAGTCGACAACCCATTTGGAGTCGCGCGCGTGCTGTCACCGCACACTGCTCTGCCCATTGTAGAGTTGTCGGCGCGCGTCGACGACGCGACTGCGGCGTCGACAGCGGCGCCGACGAGGGCGGACGACTGCGCGAGCGCTGCGCGGCCAGTGGAGAAGGAGAAGGGCAGCTACTACATCGACACGCGCGAACTGTGCGCCCGCATCGCGGTGGAGCTGAAGGCGTACAGCATTCCCCAGGCGGTGTTCGCCGACAAGGTGCTGGGCCGGAGTCAGGGCACGCTCTCGGACCTGCTGCGCAACCCCAAGCCCTGGAACAAGCTCAAGTCCGGTCGCGAGACCTTCCGACGCATGTACGAGTGGCTACAGCTGCCCGCCAGCGTGCGCGTGCCCGTCCTCCTCTCCGCTGGTCCGTGCCAGCGTCCTCCTTGCAGTCGTTGCATCGCAGCCAGCGTCGTCCATCTTAGACGCCCTTCTAGCCGAGGCGGCCCAGACGTCGACCGAAGAGCTCAGCTCGAGCGAGACGCCCGAGCTGTCGGCCACCTCCGCCCACTCGCTGCCCGGCTGCCGCGCGTCTGCTGGCGCCGACCAGCTCAAGACCCCTTCGAAAAAGTTGAAAAAAGCTCGGCTCGTCTTCACGGATCTGCAGAAAAGAACTCTGCAGGCAGGCGACTAGTGATTCTGCGTGTGCTTGTGCTACTGCAGCCGCGACGGAGGAGCAGGCGCGCGCTCGTGTAGGCGATCTTCAAGGAGACGCAGAGGCCGAGTCGAGAGATGCAGCAGACGATCGCCGAGCACCTCGGACTCGACATGTCGACCGTCGGCAATTTCTTCATGAACGCGCGCCGGCGCAGTCGACTCGGCCTCTCCATCGCGAAGGAGGAGCAGCAGCAGCCGGCCGCATTCCAGCCGGTCCGTGGAGCGCGCGGCCGCTCTCTTCTCCTTCTCGAGTGTCACGCGCGACGTCGTTCAGGTGAAGCCGTTGCCTTCGAACACGCCCAGCTTCGTCGTCCAGAACGGAGGCCGAGTCGTGCCGGCCACGGATCGGATTACGGTCGTGCCCATCGACGCTCTCGCCGAGCAGCGCCAGCCGTCCCCCGCCGCCAAGCAGGCGCTCGCCGCCGGCGCCGGCGCCCCCGTCGTCGTCGTCTCGCAGAAGGCGACGCCGCGTCGAAGGACCGCCGCCGCCGCCGCCGCCGAGCCCCCATCGAGGCAGGCCGCGAGCAACGAGGGCGGTCGGCCGTCGCGGCCGCGTCTGCCGCGGCTCGCCGTGCCTCCGACTGCGGCGCCGAAGTTGGAGCAGAGCGCCGAACTTATCCAGGTCGACTGAGGGCGCGCCACTTCCGCGTCGCTGCAGGGAGGGGGACGACGCTGAGGCGCGTGCAGCGCTACGTGCCTTACTCCTTCGCTCGTCGGACCGACCGCCTCGGCGGCGCGACGCCCGCCGCTTGGGCACCGGGTTCGCCGTCTGCCCTGCAGAGTATGCAACGCGCGTGCGTCCGCCGCCAGTGACGGAGTCTGCCTTGGACGTCGTCGTCCTCTCGTCCTCTGTTCATCCTCGCAATACCTTGAACTGCTGCCACACGCGCCGTTGCATACTTAACGTGGTTCGTTCACGGCGCGTTTCTCTCATTTAGTAGGTAGGTAGGCGACGCCTGTGTGCTGTTGTGTGCCGTGCGTTCGCTTTAGCTGCGGCTGGCTCGTTTGGCAGCGCGCTGTCTGCATTGAAAGTGGCGCCTTGCGCGCGAGCGCCAGTGCTGCAGACCACTCGCTACAGCGCCGCAGCGAGTACGTGTCGGGGGCGAGTCGGCGCAATCGATTGTTCCCGCCGCGCCGTCTTCAGCAGGCTCTGGTTTTGACCGGTCCACACGGCGCGGACACCGCCATAGGTAACACACACACACGTCTGTCGTTAGGCGCCGCCTCGCGGCCTCGTATCGATCGGTTCCCAGGCCAAGCGTGCGATATGTCGCGAGGCGCGCACACAACAGCTGGCTTCCTAACCTCGGCTCGACAAAGCATTCCAGGGTCTATACCTACGTTCCGTTCCGTGCGTTAGAAGGGCCGCAGGAGCGAGCTCCGCCCCGCTAGAAGCTTTGGCAAGAATCCGCCGCCCTTACGTCCCCCAGGGCTTACTGAGCTCGAATGGGTTAACGATCGTACGCTAAATAGAGGAGCGTTGGCCGTCGTAGGCGCGAGGCAGAACTTGGCGGAGGTTGGGGGGACTGGCGAAACTAACGTGGCAC